>CM060065.1:50449463-50956963 GCA_030533445.1 Cyprinodon diabolis
CTAAGCCATTCAGAGATTTATAGACTAAGAATTATTTTAAAGTCTATTCTCTGAGATACAGGGAGCCAGTGTAAGGACTTTAGAACTGGGGTGATGTGCTCTACTTTCTTAGTCTTGGATTAGTTTTTCCAGATCATGCTGAGACATTAGTCCTTTAATCCTGGAAATGTTCGTCAGGTGATAGAAAGCCGACCGTGTAATTGTCTTTAAATGCTTTTGGAGGTTCAAGGTAAATCATACCGGCCCCAACACTTACACTCCGCCCGATTCACCTACCTGAGAGAGTAAATAACTCAAGTAATACGATGTTAACTACCTAAATGATGCATGCCATATATATAGCCCTTCCTTGTCATGCACATCCTTGTGACTGTTGGCATATGGTTTAATTTTCTATTTCTTCAAACTGTAAAATCCCATTTCTTAAAACTATAAAATCCTTGCAACAAACTAAATTGTAATAAAACTAAAATGCTTTCTTTAAACCAAACTACGATGTTCCTCTTATATTTGGCGAATTTATGTTCCAATATCTTGCAAAAATATGTTGTGTTGCATGATGCAGTTTTTCATCTAAAGGCCAACGTTTCCCGTCTTAAGTCCGAGCCTGTTTGGAGCTACGTTGTCTTGACAACAGATCAGATCTACATGACAGTAACCTGTATGAAACCTGAAGTATCAGTTATCTTTTGTCTATATTTTTATCATTTATTCTATATCTATTTTTAATCTTTTTTATCATTTCCATGTTCAACCAATGATGTCTGAAGTTAAAAAAGTGGCTTCATTACATTTTGAATTTGACTTATTTTTATTCAATTTAGAATAGCAAGTACTGTACTGTAGATTTTTTCTTCCACTTAGCCCCGATATAACAGATTTAAAAGCTAAAAAAAACTTGATTTTGCATTTTATAGCCCCTTTGAAAGTGTGATCCTGGGTAGTTTGAATACTTATATGCTGGACACTTTTAAATTTTCTAAAGATTTCTAAAGAAAAAGCAATAAATTATCTTTTTTTTTGTTTATCACACAAAATTTACATCTAAATCATGCAAGTTTCAGTGAATGAAGAGTTTTGCATGCCACTACAGAGGTGTCGTAGTCATACAGTGGATTTAGAGGTTTTGAAGGGAAGGTCTTTAGTGGAGGCATGTTACCATCCTTGGTCTTTTTTACCTCTCTCATGTCATTCAAACTCAAGATTATCTATTAGCATTGGTATGTAATAACCTCTACCATAAAGATTTTTATATCTGCCTTTGCAATTCAGCTGCTGTAATCACCATGCACAGCTAATGTTGAACACGACAAAGCAGCCTGATGATTATCTTATCCAGCCCAGATTTCTTGATGGCAGAAACAGAGCAGCGCTCGAATGAAGGCTTTCCACATCACGCTCATTATATTACGTATTGTCCCATCTCATTTGAAAGTATAATTATCCTCTTTGCCCCTGTGTTGTGGAAACCATACAAATTATCTTATCAGTGTCATCTGATTATCAGTGACAGTGGCTGTGATGTAACCTGCTCACCCATAACATGAATTATTCATGTAGATTTATCAGTTTTAGGTGAAGAAACCTTTGCTTTTAAATATTCAGATGCCCTGTGTGCCAAAGAACCCAACTAAAGTGATGACCAAAGTTTTCTGTTTAAAACATTTTTCAATAAGTAAAGCAGTGTGCATTTTGTTTAAGGATTCTGAAGTAAAGGCTTTAATATTTTTACACCGCTATTTCATCAGGTGATGCAGGTCACATTGCATGTCTTCACTAGAAAAAGTGAAGGGTGCTTGTATAATTACTGCACCCACAGACTGCAAGACCTTTAACCATGTTGATACTTGTCTATAGACAGAGCCAACCATTGAATATCCAGCTGAGAGTATGGATCAACCAACCCCCCTTTGACAAATGCAACCAATAGAACAAATATGTCTGTCTGCAAGCTATTAGTCAGTCCTTTTTTTCACCCGGCATCACTTTATCATAGATAATCACCTGTCTCAAAAGTGCCACATTGCTGCCATCCAGAACTGCAGGATTCTCAGTTCTCCATCGAATGTTTCTTTATGGCTTTTAACACTATTTGCATAATTGTATGCATTCCATGCTGCACGGCAAACACAGTACCAGCACAGATGATCACATCTGATCTCCAAAGTAAGCCTTGAAGATAAGGAATACGTATGCAGATGTGAAGTAATCTTACTCAAAACTGACCATGTTGAATTATTTAATATTTTAAAGAGGGCTGACAGCTGCTGCACATGTGTGAATAAGACTTGCATCATCATCAACCAAATGTTTAATTCTAATTGAAGGGTTTTGTTTTATTCATTTTGTGTTTTCATCAAAGAAAGCTTTTCATGTTGAATTTGATGGCCTTTATAGGGAACCTACCACAATAATAGAGAAACCATGATTGGCAAAGTATTTCTACCTTTCTACACCTTTATCAATACAAACAATGTAGAATTTCCATTTCATTTGGGGAGGATAACAAAAGCAATTTGACTTACTCATGTTTTATGCCAAATGGGGCCTCATGTGCAAAGCATGCATGCTCACAAAAACTTTAATGGAGGGGTTCTGGAATTGGGCACAAACCTAGACTTCACAACAGGCTTGACATATGACACGTGAAAAGTAGGATGTATCCTCATAGAACGAGGGAGCTAGAGGCGGACGGCCACTGGGTTCACCACCTTAGTGATGGGGAATGGCCCAATAAAATGAGGTGCCAATTTCTGCTGTAGTCTGTTGTATTCACAGACTGTTGTGTGCTCTATTTTTCTAGTCTTAGTGAGAAAACAAGCAGCAGCATTTTGGGTTAGCTGCAACAGTACGATAGATTTTTTTTGCTGTCTTGTGAAGTAATCAATGCGATTTAAAATAAAAGCATGGAAAACACCCCCCAGGTCTCACTGTCACTGCCCATGTGAGCGTTAAAATCCTGCAGAAGAACCAAGAGAGGCACTTTCCAGTACCCTCCACAAAGACTCCACATATGTGGAGGTAGGCCATCCTCTTGTTCGGCGAGGTAAACCCAGTGTACAGATACAAAGATGAGGTGCAACAAGTATGCCTACTTCCGTTCAACACCTCTAACCATGATCAACTCCATTCTAACTGTGGAGTGGAAGAATGTCCAGCCTCTCTCAAGGAGACTCCTTCCAGAGTCAGAACCATGCGTCAAAGTAAGTGAATGTAAATTCCTTTATTGTCCCACAATGGGGACTGAGTGGAGCCTCTGGGGATTGAAACGGATACTTGCAACCTTCTCAGAGCACAAGCGCACTGCTCTAACCCCTAGGCCAACACCCCCCACAGGGGGGTGACTGACTATCTCAAGTTGGAACCACTCGACCTCTCACACTAGGTCAGTTGGAAGGGGGACCCACCTTTCCTCTTCGGGCTGTGCACAACCGGGCTCCATGGGTAAAAGGCTGGCCACCAAGCGCTCACCAGCGTGCCCCACCTCCATGCCTGGCTCCAGAGTGGGGCCCTGGTGACCCGTGTCCGAATGAGGGAACACTACGTCATTTTTTAAAATCAGCATAAGGGGCCATTGGGCTGCTCTTTGTCTAGTCCGTCTCTGAGGACCTGTCAGCCTTGGGTAACCCTACTAGGGGCATAAAGCCCCTGACAACATAGCTCCTAGGTTTTCCTAGAGAGCGTTCTGACCAGCTGTCTTACTGTCTAAAGATGTAGTAACGTTTTCATTTACAAATGTGAAAATAAAATGGCCAAATTGAAATCTGCAGGTATAAAAGGGTAATGTGAATTGGCAGAATGTGCAATTAATTGAAGCAATAATTGATTTTTTTCCAAATATCTTGAATCCATACTTTAAATGTAATTGTTCTCCTAATTCTAGCTGAGTAGACTTATGGTTATATCCATCTTCATATGGAACAGGGTTTTAACAATAATAATAATAATAAAGTTTGTTTAAAGTGCCTCTCCAAAACAACTAAGGATACTGTACAACAAACGTAAAAGCGTTTTTAGCCGATATGTCCTCAGTTTATTGTCTGAGACCTCTTTTATACTAAAGTTAATATAGTCTTGATTTCTCCAAAGTTTTTTAAATTGAAGAACATCATCATAATTTCCCTTAAAAATCTCTAACCCATTTCTTCTTTTCGGTGTTATAAAAACACTTTGATTAATTTAAAAAAAAAATCTTTAATATTAATGGCAAAGCCTCCCTTTATTGTCCTAACAAGTTCTTTTTTCTTTTGTGCACAAATTATTTTAAGATTATTCACAGGGTTGGAGTTATTTGGTTAGTGTTAGATATTTTCCATGATTAGCCAAAAATATCAAAAACACACTATCAGCCCAGAACAAATAAAATTGCTGTCTGCTTTTTTATTCCCTGCTGACAATTTTACCAACCCCCTATATCCACTGTCTCTTTTATATATTTCATCTTGCCTTCCATGCGCTCAGCATTGCCATTTCTACTCTGAGCTAGAGAATTATGGATGAGCGCAGGTCACCATTACCATGTTACTCTTGGGACAGGGAATTCTGTGTGTGGGTCAGCTCCCTGGGCACTTAGAGGAATAAAAACATACTATGTCATCATAAAACTTTTAAAAAGTATTCATGATTTATTTCCTTGGTGGTAGAGGGTGGTAGGGCCATTTTCTTTCAGCACAGTTTTCCCAGGCGCGGGACTAGTTACGCGCTGAAGTTTTAGGGTGGCGAGGAGAACTATAATTCTCTCTCTATTCTGCTATTCTGTAGAATCTGTTAGTTCAATCTCTAACCTTCTGCTCTCTCTGCTTTTCCTCAGAGTAGCTTTGCCTCGTCTGTTCCTGTTTGGCTGTGACGCCATCCTGGAAAGAAACATCAGCTGTGCTGCTTCCATCAACACCCTTGTTTATAGATGCTGGAGATCGGCCTGTTTTCCTGTGTGGTCCTGTTTCTCTGACCGTGACTGGCTGGATGTGCTCTCTTCATGGGAGCTGGCTCGGAGCTCGTCTGCCTGGCTGTGTATTTCCTGGACGGGGCCGCCTTTTACAGCTGCTTTTTGTATCTCTGCTTCTGTCTCCTTGAACCCCAGTCGGCCTCGGCAGATGGCCGCTCACACTGAGCCTGGTTCTGCTGAAAGGTTCCTTCCTGTTAAAAAGGAGTTTTTCCTCTCCACTGGCTCTACAAGCATGCATAGTGTGAGGCATTGTATTTGAATCAATGAGTCGATGCAATCAACTGGTTTTCCTTAGATATAAAACTTTGTATCAATTTGACTGTATGATCTGGTTGAACTGTAAAGTGCCTTGAGATGACATGTGTTGTGAATTTGGCGCTATATAAATAAACTGAATTGAATTGAATTATAATAATACACGGAATGAATCGACATTAGCAATAGTTAGCCCCTAATGATCCATTACCATTCAAGCAGTAAATTGGTCTTGCCCGTAAGGTTATTGTGTTTATAACACACATATTACTTCACATGTACATGTATATCAGAAATTCATTTTCATTCAAGCCGACAAATGTCAAAAAGATCGCTTAAAATGTGAAAACATTTATAGGTATCTATTGTTACCCATGAGTGTGACTTGGATTGTAACCATCAGAGTTTAATAAACTAAGTCACATCATTGTGAAACCCAAAAACTTTCTAACATCTGGCTCGCTCAATTCAATGAATTTTTCAATGGAAGCCTGGAAACCCTTGACTAGAAAGAGCATCTCAATAAAAAAACCAACGAGTACACCCTCCCCTCACGTTTTGCCTGAGCTGCTTCTGCATCTATCTTCTGGGATGAACTGCTGCTACTAAAAAAAAAGAATTAAAATTATTTTCAGAAAAACTGCATATATCCTGTTAAGAAGAACAGTGCGATCATCCATCTTATAAAAACCACCTTTCATGCTCATGGATGCAACCCTCAAAGGTATAGTGGAGGATTTTTTATTTTTCCGAGTGGATCATCAAAATAAGTGGTCCTGCTAACTGTCTATCATTCTGGTGATATGTTTACTTAAGGCCGTCCTACCTGATTGTGCCCAGTTAGCTATCTTTTTGTGCTCATTCCCACTTTCAGGCGTATATGTGTGACCTACGGTTTCAGCCATTCATTGAAGCTACAGTAGCCTTTCTCACTGTGGTTCTTTGAAAATGGCCAAGGGTTGTAAGAGAAAAAAGTGTCTACAAAGTGTATGACAAGAAAAGAAAGGCCTCAGAAGAGAGAAACAAGACCAGAATGTTTTTGGGAGATTCTTTTACGCTATGGCGTACACAGAAAGTACAGATCAGTCTTCCCACTGATGTCTCGGTTACAAATTTTGTACTCGACAGGTAAAGTTTGGCATGCTATTTGGATAAATCTATTTCACATCACTACTAGTGCTTGCTCTTGCACAAATTAAGTAGGCGTTTCCTCTTAAGAGTAGGTACAGGGTTGTGCGTGTGCATTTTTTTTTAAGTGGAGAGGGTGGTTCTTTTAAGAAATTTGCGAAAAGTTCTTGAAGTTAATGAAACCTGTACATTATCATTATTGTAACATTTTAAGTAAGTACAACATTTAAGACTTTGAACATCATCAGATGTTTCTGGATGCATGCCTTATTTTTAAAGTTTTAAATTGACTTGCTCCTCCTCCTCTAACAGATTTTATAAGCAAAAAAACATTACTAGAATAAACACTAGAGCTTTAACCAGAGGAGACTGTAATGTTCAGCGGCGTAGGACCAAATTTGGCCAAATGGTTGCATCCATCAGAGGCTCACAGTTATAGAACACACTGCCAGCTCATGTTAGGGACTGTGTAACCTACATACGCTTTAAATTCTCCTTGAAACATTAGTTGAAAACTAACCAGACATGTGTTCACAGGTAAATTGATCTGTTTCCACGGGCCTGTTAACCTCATTTTATTGTTTCCCTAATTTTATTGGGATTTTATGTTATTGGCATCTTATCTGTTTGTCTCCACTCTGTTCTCTCCTGTAGCGTCTTGTTTAATGTTCACTGTTTTTACCTGCCTTAGGACAGCGGATGCAAATTAGCTGTTGTGCTAATTCTGGCATATTTACATTGATGCTTTATGCTGACATGTTGATGAATGTCCATTGTCCTAATTCAAATAAATAAAATAAATAAAATCCTCCACAATACCTTTAACAGAGCAGCTGTCGTACTTAGCTCTTAGCTTAGCCATGTCTGTTTTGATGCTCAGTGTCAATGAGAAGAAAGATGGCTCCTGCAGATGATTCTTAGGTGGCGGGCTCAGATAGTGGAGAAAGGGTTTATTCCCCTTGTGATGTCATCAGGGTTGTGTCCTACCAGATAGACTATTCTGAGCAAACAATAGCCACTAGTTAAACAAAGCAGCGACAGAGATAAACGTTTTTTTGTTTGTTTTTCATTTATGGACCTCATGCACAAGCTTTAGGACAAATATGACTTTTACAAACATTCATAGAGTGAATTTTTGCATAATTTGGGATCCTTTATGGTCAACTATTCTAACAACTGTTTCAAATCCTCACTGCTGCAGGCCTTAGATTATAGATTCACTACTCTAAATGTTTTTAAGAGGAATAGGTCTTTGTAAGGTTTTACTGAAGCAATTTTAGTTTTTACAGAGGTTATGATTTCTTCTAAGTGATTAGACTTTAAAGGTTTATACTGCTTGCCCCGTTTTATTTTTATTTATTTATTTTTTTTCCAGGGTTTTATTTTCATTTCACTTTCACAGTGTACAGCGCAATGAAATTCACTCTTTGTATTTAACTCGGGGTGCGGTGCCCGGGGAGCAGTGTGAGGTTAAGTGTCTTTGCTCACGGACCCAACATGGCAGTCTGTGGGAGTGTATTTCGAGCTCACAACTCTAGAATTCCAAACTCTATACCCTAATCACAAGACCACCACTCCACCCTCTTGTTTAACTCATAATATTTTTTAAAACATAACCCATTTTTTATAAAAAGCTAATCATAATGTTAATTGAATACATGAATTGATTTGTATGCCTTTTTATCTTTATTATCACTATATTGTGTTTTCATGACAGTTTCTATATTGTCATTGAATGTTGATGGCCACTATTCTATACATTTACAAAGTCTTCTTTATCCAGTGGAAATCTTGCAGGTGTTATTGTCATAAGGAACCTGGTCTTGCACGGCAAAAACAACACTAAACTGGTCGGGTCTATTCAATAAAACAGCTATGTTTTCACAATTCAATTGAAAATTCACTTCTCGGTCAGCCTTGTGTCTAACTGCAGCGACCCTGTCACAGCAATCATTGGGTGGAGGAAGCGAAGGAAAAAAGGAGAAAAGGTTTCAGATTACTGGCAGGTGAAAACTAAATTATATATATTAAAAAAGAAAACGTTTGTAGTCAGGGAAAAGAATTGACTCCCAGCTACAAATGCCTGCTGTTTAAAGAGCAACAGTGTCATATGTCCAAATATCTTTCAAAAAGCAACAGAAGTTTCTCACTGTGTGTTCGTCAACGTGGCTGCCTGTTTCCCTAGTGGAAACTAACACATGTGAGATTTTGCCCTTTTGCCATGTCTGTCACCATTTCTCTGATGGTATTTACGTTCAGGGCCAGTTTTCAATAGCTTTTGACGCTTTGCTCGTGCACTTGGTGCCAAGCTTGCCAGCATGTGACATTCAGAGAGGCTTGTGGAAAGGACAGCGGTCTAATGCAGTATCCATTCTGAAAACCAATCTGAGACATGAAGCTTCGGCTTAATCCTCTTAAAGCCCTATATTATTCACAGAATGGTAACCATGAGAGCCTTAAGCTCTGGCAAACAATAAACTGAACACAAGACTTGTACGAAATGCCACATGAAATTCAGGCCCTGTTAGGTCAGCAGTTGCACAGAGAAGATTTTACTCAATGACTTGCTCAGATAATCTTATTATTTGCAAATTAATACCTCATTATCTAATGTCAAACATGACAAGAACTTAGCCGTCACCTGCCCAAATTCAAAAACCTAATGCTTGACACCGTTATCTCTTCTTCCTGTCCTTGAACCATACCACAGTTTTTGTATATTAGACACAACCTTCTGTCCAAAGTTCTCTGGTTTAAGTTGTTACTGTTTTTGTAAATGTTTTTATCTCTTGGTTCTCACGATTTTTTATTTTTACTGTCATTTCTATTTCAATTAACATTTTCGGCTAACCTCTTGCCTTTTGTACTTCCCGTCTTTATGTCTTATCTTCTTGAGATTTGATTCACATAAACTCCTGATTTTTTTTCCTAATGTGTATATTCTTTAAAAACTTCACACTATAAATTTCACTTCTTGCTTTGTCTAAAGAAATTCAGTTGTACCCTGACCATCACTTATATCCCTTAAGTCTTGTTACATTTTGTTGTTGTAAAACCAAAATCTTGGACACATTTAAATGAGATTTTAATTTGTCTCTGAGAATTGCAAATGTTTTTTTATGAATATGTCCATCAGTTTTGTAAATTATTATTAAATAAATCAGAAAAATCATAGAATTCATAAAGTTTTACCTGAGCACCTTCTTTTTGTCATTGTTTTAGTGTTATAGGCCCAAATGCAGACACAATCAGAGAACTAGGAGCAGTTAAAGATGTTTTAGGCTACAGACAGGCAGGAAGGCTCATTACATTGCTGCAGGTGGGGAACGGAAAGTCCAAGTGGGGAGCACTCAGGTATGGATTATCTATCTGCGACTCCCTGCCTTCTGATTGCAGGAGATGGCTGAGGTCGGCCAGTGGATGGGACATGTGCGGGAGCCCGGGCAGCACCGCAGCAGAGGCAGGTTCGAGTAGCAGCTAAAGGAACCAGCGCAAATCCAGGAAGGGGATTCTCTTGGCCGGCTCGGTAGTACCGAGTTGGCTTGAGGGAAACGCCGGAGCAGAATATGAGCATCAGGGATTCAGGAACCAGTCCTCAGAGCATGGAGACTGACGGGTGAGAAGTTCAGACCACAACGAACTGAAGGAGGAGACAAGTTAGAACCAGGAATCAAGAACATCACGCAAATAGGAACAAAGATCTGTCAACAGGACAGAGGCCTTATCGTACCACAACAGTTTAACACTCTGGTGTCCTCCAGTTGAGTGAACACTCCTGTTAAGCTCAGCAGAGCAGCCTTAACGAGCGGCAGGTGCGGGACCATGCCAACCTGTCAACAACAACCAACTGTGGAAGAGAGTTAGGATCCTAATACTTCCTAATACGTAATCCCTTTTCTTAACCACAGCTCACAACTCTGATTCTAAAGCTCCAAGGTCTTTCATGTTTTTGGCTTTCTCTTAACCATGGCTTTTTTTTTCACCTTCTTTATGACAACACAATTTAGGTTTATACACAATCCACACTTGTCTTTCTTAGGTATTCTTTTGTTGGCTTCTCTGAATAAATTTTCTTGACCCCTCATTTCAGTTTTTTATGAATTCTCATAGGGTTCTCAGCTATTGCACACTTTTCACATGTTGTATATGATTAGAAAGTGCTTCATAAAATGTTTGAGGATTATACATTTCTTTTATAATCTTACCCTTTTGTGAGTTGCGTCATGTTATAACCTAAACCTAACCATGCTATTTGTTCTCAGTCTTCTTTAACAAATCGTTGGGGCATGTTGAAGGGCTCAGAACATTGGATCCCAAATTCAGGCGAGACAGTCAGTGATCATTTAAAAAGTTGTCTAATTTTACAACGTGCGGCTGCTCATCAGCCGAGTTGGCCTCACTGGATTCTCTGCTGGAATAGAGACTCAGGTCAGTGACTTCAAAGCTCAAACGGGAAACGACAATGAGCATGAAAGCCACCAACCAGGCTAAGTTCAGTCTGTTCCCAGAAGGATTGAAGTCCAGAGGAGCGGAACTCTGTAGCTAGTTACTGAGATCCAGGAGAGAAGAAGAGCAGTGACTTTTAAGAGCCAGAGCACTACAGAGGAACTGAAGGATCCAAAAGGGTAAAACCATGGTCAGAAGATAGGTCCAAGGTAGAGAACAGGCGGAATCCAGGTAACAGCCCAGAAATGTAGGAAAGGCAAAATTTAGCAGAACAGGGTGGCCTCACAAGTCCCTGGACAGAAACAGGTCAGGAACAGGCGGGTGGGATCTGGAGGTTTGTCCACTTTCTCCACCAGAGGGCGCACGAGATCTCCCGGAGCATGAGCCGACCGCACCACCTGTCTCTCATCTGCTCATCAGGAGATCCGTACTTAAGGAGGTGGAGGGCTTCACTCCAGTGCCAGAGTGTTTGCCAGTAACGGTTAGCAAGCCTGAGCCAACCTGCCTGTCTGTGAACTCTGACTTTCTGTGAACCAAACTTGATCCCATTTTTCTCCTCTCTGCCTCCCAGGTTGATCCTGCCTGAATACCTGAAACTCTGGAGAGTTTCTCTGCCGGTGATCTGTCTGCTCTTTCTCAGTAGGACTCTGGAGAGCAGCCTCAGTCAAATACCTGCCTTCCCGCTCTCAGAAGATTACTGGAAGGAAAACTCAATCAGTGATCTGCCTGCACTCAGTAAGCTCTGCCTCCGCCTGCCGACAACCTCTGGACCCTCAAGGTTCCCCCCCTCTGCAGCTCTGCTCCATTTCCGAACAGGTACAGACCTGAACACTCACAACCAGCAAAAGACCTGGACCTCCACTAATCTCTCTGTCCTCCTCAGCAGTGAACCCACTCGTGACCAGTCAAGCCCCCTCTTGGATCTGAACATACTTTGTACATTTATTATTAATAAATCTTTGAACTTTTTCATCTGCCTCCGAGTGTTCTGCATGTGGGTTAGACACATTAATCCGAACATGACACAGGCAGAACTAAACACAAGGAACATTAGAGTTAGTCTCGCTTGAAGTTCGAATAATCCAGCACCATTGGCTGGGATCCGGTGGCTTAAATAGCAGCAGGAACAGGCGGATCTGATGAGACATAATGAGCACAGGGCAGAGCAAAACAGATTAAAGCAAAATGAGTAAAACCCAGCCTAAGGTGCCAAGATCATAAGGAGGGAATTCATAAAACAGCCAGTGGCAAAACACCCAAAAAATAGTAGTTGTGGACAGGCAGGGACCAATGTGCACTGAGCTGAAAATTAATTCAGGGACACCGGAACTAGTTCAGGGTTAATATACACAAATCATACTATATCAACAGGAATAACCAGTAAGCACAACATCAATACTTTATAATCAATGAAAGACTAGATTTTCATACATTTTTTGAATGAATATATACACAACATGTTGTCTACATGAATGATTTATTGTTCTGAATGACACACATTAAATGGTTAAGCAGTGCTTAATCTCTAATTACATAAAAATTGCAGAGACATAAAACCTTTCCTCCTCCCCCATAATGCACAAAAAATTATTATGAAAAGACCATGAATTCTGCATTTGTCATCTTTAGTGTTAGTATATTTTCATGAATTATTACATAAAGTATTTTTGCTGTAGTTTTAGGGTTAATATACACATTAAATGTTAAATTAGTAAGCAAATTCCACTTGAAAGTATCACTGCTGGAGGTGTTGAATTATGTCTACATGAGAACAGCATATCAACAGGTGGGAGGGGCCAAAGGGCTGGTCATGATAATTTATTGCAATGCTGTTCCTTTAGTTTTTTAGTTTGAACAAAAAAAAAGGTGAAATATTACAATTGCGCTGTACATCTTGATCATAATGGATAAAAAAAACATGTTTTTGACTTTTTATTTGTAATCCAAATAATGACTTGATGAAGGTTTGCTGGGACCTTAAAGATCAATGCATAAACAAATGACAGTTAAACATAAAAACCCTTACCCCCATCATAGGCTGAGAGACTGATAATGTCACACAGTCAATTAGTAGTTAAAGTTAATGTATTCACACAGCATTTAAATGTGAGATTTGCATATTATTTCATATATTGCACATACCTAATTGTTTGTAAAATAAAAAAATTAATAAATAAAAGTGACTTGGTGAAGAACTGTGACATGTTTAGATGGCATGTTTGTTTGTCTTACGGATAGAACGCAACAGACTCAAAACATGGCTCTACAAAGTATTTTCAGGACCTCGAAGATGTGGGGAGAGCTGTATGACATTACTGGAAGAAATGAGGATATTATAAGATGATTTGGATAATGTAAAATATGAACGAGAAACCTAAAGCGAACCATTAACAACATTAAAGACTAATGCAAACAATAAGCTGTACTTGCATATTATGTCATGATCTGGCCTGTTTGCTCCTCCTTAATTAGTAATTCCTTTCACCTGTCGTTCTCCTCCCTGCCTCAATTATAATTTATTCCTCTCACCTGTTTTCTCTTGGTTATATTCAGTTCAGCCTGAGCATTCAGTGCCAGATCATTATTTGTCTTTCTGTTAGCCTCTCTGTTATTTTGATTCCTTGGTTCATGTTTTGGATCATGGCGGCCAGTGGAAAGAGGGTTTTTGTGTTTGTCTCGTCTCCTGATCGTCCACTGTTCCTCCCCCGCGGAGTCCTCTGGGTTTTTGGCTCAATATGTGGGAAGGTTCAGTTTTTGTCCAAGTAAGCCTGGCTCCAGGGAGGAGACCAGTTTAAAGGTCCTGCATCAAGTTCTGGTTCTACGTCCTTTCTCGGTTACCCTCTGCCACTGAGACTGCCCGTCTGCACCTGATCCTGTCTGCTCCTGTGCGTGACCACCTGTTCACGCTTTCGGACCCTGTCAGACTCTGAACCCTCCTGGGAGCCTGTGGATGCTCCTGTCTGATCTGGATCCTGTCCCTGTCTGTTCTGGATCCCTGACCAGGATCGGCTTCCAGCATGTCCTCTGGGACTGCAGCACTTGGCGACATTCTAGGACTGGACTGTTAAACCAGAGTCCTGTGATTGGGCGGTGCCCTGCTCCCCATCCTGCAGTGTCCGCGGGCCACAGCTCCACATTAGTTTTTGTTTTGTTTAATAAACGTTTTGAACTTTCCTACTGACTCACTCTCCTTGAATACTGGGTCCTTCTGTCCACGTTTCATGACATATTAAATATAATAGTATGCACAAATTTATACTTCTAAATCAGTAAATTGCTGAAAAGTTTATTCAGTTAAAGCTACAGTGTGTAATAATTACAGGGATATACAGTCAGAAATGTAATATATTATACATAACTATGTTATTTATCATCATCTACGAGCTCAGCCTCTTAACCTTAATATTTGCGTTGCCTTAGAATTCGTTATTTATAATTACATAGGAGCGGGTCTCGCAGCCATGGAGGCAGACATCTTTGCGCTACGACAGTGCAGAGCCAACAAACTAGCGATTGCGAGATCGCCCATTACGCTCGAAAGCAACTACGGCAAGTTGAGAGAGATGAACTGAGATGGTACTGAACAATACATGGCAGTATATACTATCTGTAAAATTATCTATGTAAACAAACCTCATCACTTGAGAAGGTAGGCGATGCGGACGTCGTGGAAGACATTTTGTCCCGCAACGCTCGCCGTACTGTTGGGGGGGAGAAGCGGTGGGGGGGAGATGTTCATGTTGCTGCGGTCTGCAGTCTGGACGTTTGATGTCGCTGAAAATTACACACTGTAGCTTTAAGTACTTTCTTGTATAATTTTTGAAGTTCATTGTATGATTGTATGCAGTATATGAAAAATCAAGCTAAGTTTCTCTGAAGATGAGAATATTGTGTAAGTACATACTGTAGTCTACGAAATTATGGGAAAGATTGCTGAGGCAGATAAAACACTAAAATACTATTAATTAGCAACCACAAAACAGGCTTGAATTGGAGGCCACTGAACTTTCCTTTACTGCTGCAAAAGTGTCAAAAGACACTTTTGCAGCAGTCAATTCCTTCGGATCACACTAAAGCATTCTGGATTTGGAGTGCTGATGTTTTTAAACACCTGGAGACCCATTCCAAGGCAGATGCAAATCCTTGACCCCCTCGTCGTTCTCCTGGGTTGTTAACTAAGCCCTACACTTAGCAATACCGAATTCTAAGTTGTGATAGAAATAGATCAAGCAAAAGCTCTTTGTCTTGTGACCTTTTACAGAGAAATTATGTACTTATAAACCTGAAGAAAAGGTGAAGGCCAGCAGGCCTCTTGATTACCGCTCCACCAAATAAACACTTCATGTTTAAATTCTATGTCTGTTATTGCTTGAGTGTTTATTTTGTTCAAGCAAACTCTCAGCGATCTCAAATCCATTAGGCACTGCCTAGAGCAGAGTGGCCCCTTCTGTGTTACAGCTTCTCGTTGCCATGGCACCTTGATACTTAGAAAGTTGCAGAGCCTTTTGACAATCATAAGTGTGTTGTAATGAAGACACTTAAATAAGCTGCCGACATTCAAAGAGGTATTTATACTTTGAACTGTATCTTGTCCTCAGTAGGGAAAAGTAGACGGACAGATAACTTAGAACGAAAATAATTCAATATTATTGGCACCGAAATGCCATAATGTTGTAGGTAATAACTTTATATTGGATGCCCACCCCATTGGGGATGGCGAATATATTTGATCAATCAATTCCAGAGTATCATATATTGTTCTGTAAATACATGCTTAACAGGCTGGGTTTTAGGACAACAAATGGAAGGGTAAATCAAGCTCATCCAATAGTTAACTCTGCTCACATATGGAATAAATTCAGAACAAATTCAATTCAAAATAAAATAATTTTATAGAAATGATTCAACTCCAATTCATACATATTTTACTAAACTAGTGAAACTCAACTAAACTAAGCTACTATTTTCACAAGCTAAAGGGAATGAAAAATGGTTGAAAACCAATATGGTACGTCAGTGTGAGGGTCGAGGTTGGTTTAGGACCCAAAATGCAGAAGAAAGGGAGGCAGTGAAAAGTTCTTGCAGGTTTAATGAAATTAAACAAGTTAACAGAAACAAAATCCACGAATCAAACCAAAAGGCCAGGAGAAAACGCACATGGGGAGCCAAGAAACAACAAAGCAACAGAAAAACAAGAAACCAGCAATGAGGAACTGCAGTGGTGGTGTATATATGGGGAACAGAAAAAAAAGAGTTGAATAATGAGCTAATATGGAGCAGGTGTGAATGGTAATAACTAGAAGGGAGCCAAAAGGAAACAGGCATTGGGGGCAGCAGAGAGTAACTCAAGAACACAACACTGCCAGAGAACCACTGCAAAGACACTGAAATAAAAATAAAAAATCTAAAAATAAAAATAACCCTGACATAAAATAAATGGATTTAATACTTAAGAACCAAGTTTCGCTTGGAATCAGCTTTTAACTAATTTACAGCAATTGAAATGTCTGTAAACCAACTCACAATGCAAATCCAAGAGGTAAATAAATCATTATTTGGTCAAATCATTTTTCATTAAATGATTTGCTTATGTAGCAATCTGTAACTTTTTTGTAAATTGAGTTTTAGCTTTATGTGTTTGTCCCCAAAGGAATCATTCAGGGGTTGGATCCCTTTTACCTTCTTTAGGCTTTGCTAAAGAAGCAATGGAGCTAGTAGTTAGCAGACACATGGAAACACATTTTTGTCAATAAAATGTAAGAACCATATGGGAAAACATATAAACATTATGCTTTTATTAGTGCTTAATTTTTTTATGAATTCTAGTTTGTTTTAACTAATAGACTGTCATGTTGGCTTTCAGGGATCTAACCCACATGCAGAACACCAGAGGCAGGGAAAAAGTTCACAAGTTTATTGAAGACAATTCACAATAAAGAATTATGATTTCAGGGAATAACTGGGTCCGGGTCTGGTCACCACTGGTTTTCACTGCAGAGAGGGACAGCAGTCTTTCAATGAACACACAGGTTGGGTATTTGCAGGTCTATACCTGATCAGAGATGAGCAGAGCGGTAGAAGGGGGGAACTGGGAGGGTCCAGAGGCTGAAGGCAGGCAGAGGGCAAGGCAAAGGCAGGGCAGATCTTTCTGAGCAGGTTCAGAGCTTCTCTGTCAGCTCTTACTGAGAGCTGGCAGGCAGGTTTCAGACTGATTTGGATTTCCAGGGGTTCTACTGAGAACTGACAGCTTGGTCTCACGTTTGAGAAACCCTTCCAGGTCTTCAGGTTTCCAGGCAGGTTCTTCCATAACTGGCAAACACTCTGGCGTCGGATTGTAGCTCTGCCCCTCCTTAAATGCCGGCCTCCTGATGAACTCATGAGCCACAGGTGTGGTGGTCAACTTCAGCTCCAGGAGACCTAGAACGCCCTCTGCTGGAGAAAGGTGGACAGACCTCCAGATCCCAACATAGACAACAGCTCAAGAGATTTCAGCATGTAGTAACTTTAGCTTATTGTTAGTAGGCGGTAGATAACATTAAACAAACTAAGTCATCAAACATCTTGGAAAACCTGAATAGTATAGCTTTAAGGCTCTCTTTAAGTTTGCAAGACTTGTAACCTTTGTTAATCTCCACTTTAGAAAGGTAAGAAGGTAAGGCGTCTCCAAAGTCAAGGAAAGCTTAGTGTGTCGAGCCTGCAGCAAGTATAGTAATGTCCAGCCTGTAGCTGCCTGGTATCTGGTTGTCAGATTACCAATACACCTGGAATTGATATAATAGCTTTTATGATTATAATATTAATGTCAGTCATCATGTGGGGGAGTCATGGTCTTGTGGTTAAAGAGCAGGACATTGCATCATGGAGTGGCTGCAAGATCATTGGTTCATAACCTTAGACTTTCACACTGGGTCTCTGACAGGACCCTTAACCATTTAATGGTCTCAGGGTGCTACAAGCTTCTAACCTCTCCCTAAAGAGTGGCTTCAATGTCGACAACTAATTTATTTGTAATGAGCAAGTGCAATGTCAAAAAAGATGACTGTAATCAGAAATTTATATTTTAAATAGCGAGCTTCCAGGTTGTCATATAAAAATGTGACCCATTCTTGAAAATATGTGTTTCTCTTTTTTACTAATAGGACAAGGTTTCAGAAATGTTTTAAAAGACATATTTCCTCCACATTTTTCTCCAATTCTTTGATGTTCCTATGTAACAACATCAACAATTCAAATTTAATATATGTAGATAAAGCTTTAAGACCATTTGTAGAGGTAGTTTTTTTTTTTTTTTAGAGCTTGTGTGTCGTGTAATGTCATTGTGATCCATCAGAACCAATCCAACCAACTCAATACAGAATCAGTGTAGATTTGAATACAAAAAAACAAAAAGAAATGAAACAGAATTTTGTGGCAAGGTTGAGGATTGCTAAAATGAAGACTTTATGTGAGAAAACTTTGCAGCAATATAAACAACAAAAAAACCCTTTTTGTTTAAATTTTAAACTTATTTAATAAATACCTTTGGGGATTTTATGAGACATCTAAGGTTGTATTAACATTTGCCACATTTTTGCCATTTTTAACAAACCAGGATTTTTCTTTTCTTCCCTAGTGAGACCTTTTATGCAGATGTAAATAAACTCCTCATAATCCTGGTCCAACCGAAAGACCATTTCTAAACAGAAATGTACATTTTACTTCTAGCATTAATCTTATCCAGCCTCAATCTGATGTAATAAAAGCAAACATATGTCGTTATGGACCTAATAAGCCACTGTAGCAAGACTTGTCAATAAAGTTAACCTTATAGTGAAATCTTACCTGACAGCAAGTTTTGAGTCAGGAAAAATTGTCTCCATTGGCTTACAGCACACATTTGTTAACACTATTCCAGTATTTACAATAAAACATTGTAAAATCCTTCATGAGCTGCTCTTGAGACACATAAATATTCTGCAGCTATAATAACAGAACATTTATGTAGAATTGAAAGGCAGCACTCATGACTTCTATGATAGTTCCCTCTATTTCAAAAGGGTATTAAAGAAGGTTGGCCTTCTTGGACTCACCGCAAACTCCCTAATTGGTACACTTATATATTTAAGACAATTCTATGTCTTGTTCCAATCTATTTGTATGAAATGATAACACCAAAGAACACCAGACAATATTTTTTGCGTTCCAATAATCAATACTTGCTTTCTGCCCCCAATGTTCACACAGAACTACAAAAAAGCCGGCCTCCCTACAATATTGAACATTTTGTCCTGAAACCCAGAGTTTAAACTTACTAGGTAATTTTAAAACTAGATTGATTATCTTAAAGATGTTTTTTTAAACATATTTTATAGTATTTGCAGCTGCTATTTAAATATATTTTACATGGATTGTTAGAAAATGTTTCTGGATTCATTTATTTCTTTATTTTTATCTTTATGGTTTATTTTTAATAAACCTGGTTAATCCCGTCTCCCTGATAGATTGTTATCGTCAGTAGTGAGTTTGTTAAAGATCAATATAATAAAGATTTAATTGAAAAACAGAACCACATGTCATGCCCCAGTCATTTCTGTGGGAGAAAACAATGATGTGATTTTGTTTAGAATTTTTTTATAGTTTGCTTTCATAAAGTGCAATGTAAAAGTTAAAAACTCATTGTTTTGTAATGTTACTGTTTTTCTATTTTCCCCTCGCTTTATTTGATATATCGCTTTGAAATCCAAGAAATAAAGCGTTTAAAGAAAAGTCAATCTATTTTGTCAGAAAGTAAATTAAAAGGCCAATCGAATTCTGATTTCAAGCAGAATTCTGAGCAGTTGGCCAACAGATAGTAAATCTTTAATATATTTTGGTGCTAAGGTCATTAATTGGTTCATAGAACAACAGAAGTATAATTCTCTGAAATATGGTGAGACAGTTCAATGGTGTTAGAACTGGGATGCTATGCAAAAGTTACAGAGTCACTTTATTGATGTGTGTAGGTAAATTTGTTTCGCAGTCTGTAAATGTTCCTCTCAAACATTTTGAACAAACATCATTGTGGTGGAGAAAGACAAAATGGCAAAAATATTAAAGGTAAGACATGAAGCATTGTTAAAATAGCCCAACAAGCCAATAGAGGATGTTGAATTTAGCATCTGCTTAAGAGAGAATATTGAACTTTTAAAGTTCTTTATTAATGTATTAGCATTTGATCCTACTCTTTTACATAATCATGAATTAATCTAAACTGGATAATTCAGTACTAATCAGACGATTGTTGAACATTGTTTATATAAATTAGGGTTCTCTATCATTTACAATTCTGGTAAAGTACTGCCATTAGAAAAGGATATAAGATTTTAATAAACCACAAATTGATATTTGGTTTCGCCTACCTGATGACACACTTTAAACCTTTAAATTATAAATCAAAACCTTATCACTATATTACCTCACCATTTTATGTTCAATTACATTAGAAAGAAGAAGATTTATAGATGAAATTTCTTTCTGTTTTTTTTTTTTGTTTTGGTTTCTGCTTAAAGTACCTTCAGCCGTTGTCTATCTTTAAAGCGTTACAGAACATTAAGGTACAAAAAAGCTGTATGAATGTAACATAAAATTAATTTATGTTGCTGCTTTTATAAGAAATTATTAATAGTGAACAGTATCCCAAATGTACAGCTAATAATTGCCCTATAATTACTCTGGTGTTAAACAAGTGTTTATAATCTTTTCTACTATGATAGAGAGGTTCATTAATGTTGAAACACACAGTGGGGTGTTACAGTAGCAGGGCTGCAAACAGTTACATAAGCCTCTGTTTTTCCTGGTGTCTTTTTCTTGATATCTGATGTCCCGTTGTAAGACCAAGATCAACCAATTAAGCTGATATATCTATTTCTACCATAAAATGAGGAATTCAGTCCTTACCAAGGTTAACTCCTTTACTTAGGAAAATGTGTATCTTTAGAAAAAATATATTTTTTTATCATCAAATTGATAAGATCTCAACAGTATAGATTGGTACCAGTTAGATGGAAATCTCTCAAATCCAAAACCAATGTATACTGGAAAAACGATCTAGAAATAAGTAAAAATGTATTCAATTTAGTGTATTTACCCTTAATTTGAGTAGGTAAATGAGATAGTTTGCCAATGAAATTAGTATTTCTACTCTTATAATAAGATAATTGGATAATATTTACTTGGAATAAGACAATACGATTGTTTTTTCTTATTTTAAATGTATATTGTCTTGTTCCATTGGCAAAATGTCTCTTTTACCTCCTCAATTCAAGAACAAATGCACTTATTTGAAGAAAAAATGACTTATATAGATTTGGATTTTTCCAGTGTATCATCTAAGACCAAAGAAAGGGCTGCAATTATTAGGGCAGCCTGCAAACCCTTGCCACCAAATGTTAACACCTCTGTACTAACTGACACAGCAAAGCAGACTAATGATGGCTGTGAAATACCTAGTCAACATGTCAACGGAAAGCCCCAGTCAGACACAAACAGTTTGTTGCCATAACCCTGGACTTGTGATGTTGCAAAAGAGCTGATGGTGAAGCTTTGAGAATGTTCTACTGGGAGAGGCAGAGGAGGGGTTAGATAAATATGCTATTGTTGCCATGTTATGACCAGTCTAATGAGATCTATGGAGAGTTGGGCTTCTCATTTTGTTGTATCACCCATACACTCTTCTACACAGTGAATCCACTGTGGGATTGTCCTCAGACACATCCACTCAGACGGATGGATGCATTTGCTGATGTTTCAGACAACAGCACATCATTCAGTGGCTTATTTATGGGCTACATATAAACACACCGGAGCTCTGTGATAACGGCTTATTTTATTCCCATATGCAGCAGAGGAAGAGAAGTGCATGTTTTTCAGGTTTTTTATTTTTTATTCCAGGCATATGAATATTTTTTTTCTCTCTCCTTGTGAGTCACGTTGTATTACCTCCCTATTTTTTGGGGTTTGTTTGATTCATTTTCTTGATTTTTCTTTAAAGAAAGTAAAAATTAATTCTGATCTCTCACCCCAGAAAAGCCAGTTGTCTCTCCCTACCCTCTTGTACTCACAAGCAGGTGTACACTTCTAACACAATGCTTTCACACTTCACAAAAATTGGTTGGCTTTCTGTGCTAACACAGGCAGTAGAACAATAGGAGAGCTTGCCGAGGTCACATCCTCAATGCTGACTGCAAATTTGTCCGTTGTTTTCATTTTGACCATGCCAGACCATCTGCTCGGCATTTGTGGACGTCGGAATGAGAATTCATACATCAGTAAAACTCTTGCTGAATCCAGTGCTGTAGCTCTTTATCCCTTTGTTGTAAGAAAAAAACAAACAAACAAAAACAGCTGAAGTATATACTGTATATATATATATATATATATATATATATATGTTCCTATATAAGAATTCAAACGGAAATTCAGGTTTTGTATTATTGCTTTTCCCATTAAACTTTCTTTGTGCTATTTTTTCATTGTCTTTATCAGACTAAAAAGGAAAAAAAACTACTTTTTAGTTTTTCTATTTTTTTAATCTTTTAAAAAGTATTTTTACAACACTATTATCACATGTAATGATCACCAGTACTTTAGACAACACCATGACACCAGCAGTGTTTCAAAACAGCCAAATATCTGTTTTAATTTAGATTTACATTACACGGTGAAATTTGTAGTTTTGGAATGCTCATATTAAAGATATTGTTATTCTATTGTGTATAATATAAATAATCATGATATTAAACAATGTGACTAAGAGCTGGTGCAGCTACTTGAGTTGGACTCTCAGCCATTTAAAGTTTCCAGGTTCATCCAGTATATGAGGACTTATTCACAAGAAGAAATAATGGATTTAGTTTGTTTTTTCCTAGATATTGTCATGTTTGTCTTAAGGGATCTAACCCACATGCAGAACACTCAGAGGCTGGGAAAAAGTTCACAATGTTTATTGAACAATCACAATAAAATGAATACTGATTCTGGGGTAAATCGGGTCCAGGTCTGGTCACGACTGGTTTCACTGCAGAGAGGGACAGTTTGGTTAGCAGACTTCCAGGTAATCTTGCGGGTCTATACCTGTTCAGAGGTTGAGCAGAGCGGCAGAAGGGGGGAACCGGGAGGGTCCAGAGGCTGTTGGCTGGCAGAGGGCTAGGCAGAGGCAGGGCTTGGCTTGTGATCTTACTGATCTGGATCTGAGCTTCTCTTTCAGCTTCTTCTGAGAGCGGGCAGGCAGGTATCTGACAGATTTGGTTTTCCAGGGTTCCTCAGAGAACAGACAGATTGGTTCCAACTGAGAAACTCTTCCAGGATTCAGGTTTCGGGCTGGTTCAAAACTGGCAAAACACTCTGGCGCTGGAGTGTTGCCCTGCCTCTGCTTAAATGCTGATCTCCTGATGAGGGAACGAGCCGCAGGTGTGGTAGTCAGCTTCAGCTCCAGGAGACCTAGAACGCCCTCTGCTGGAGAAAGGTGGACAGACCTCCAGATCCCAACAGATACGCAGAAATTTACCCAGAATAGTTTTTTACGTTAAGGAGGGATTCTACAACATTGCACGTAACATAAATTAGGCTAAACGTCACAAAATAAACTTTAGAAAAGGTTAACTACTTTTTTTTTAATACTTGAATCCCAATGCTATTGGTACATTTGACTGCACACACATTAAGATAAAACACTGTTCTGGTGTCTATGACGGTCATTTTGTTAAAAGAAAATCCCAACTTTCAGGTAGGAGTGAGTTGCTGTTACTGTCACCACATACACTTTTATGAGCTAAACTCATCTTAGCGCTTTAGGTGATCTTTGACGCTGATTGCATCTTCAGCAACATTGAACCAGAGTGGTTTTGGCACCATGTGCTGCTCTGTTAGCTATTTTATAGTTGGATATGGTTTTGTGTTCTTCCTGGTTTCCATGCATTTACTTGTCTTGTTTCAGGCAACCTTACTTCTTTAGATCCTCTTCTACAATAAGTCTATGCCACACCCTAATATAATCAACTGGAGTCTTTATATCAACTTTGTCTTCTAGAGATTTTTGTTGACCTGGATGGTGTTTTGCACTTGTCTCTGCCTGTTTTTAATACCTGAGGTTGGATTGCATTGTTGTGAATGACCTTGGTTGGAACAAGTGGAGACTTGTAGCGACTTTCAGGTATCCTTCACTTTTAAAGGTCCAATGTCCGCCTCAGTATGTGTTGAAACAAACAACTACAGACCATCTGGCCTTAGATGCCACATTGGGTCCACCAGACTCACACCTTGTAGCTTGTTTCATTGGTACAGCACCAGTATGTTTTAAAAAACCATTGTCATGACATGGTGTCTAACCTGACTCGGCCAGATGGATTTGCTCCGCATATCCATCTGGAAACCTTCCGTTTAAGTAATTTTGGGAAGGGGCGAAAATACTGGTTAGCTGATTAGCCTATATTGGTGATAGACGGGCCAAATAAACCAATCAGATCAACGAAGCATATGACGCACTAACGAGGACGAAATCACAACCACAAGCCAGGCTACTCTTGCCGAAACCAGTCGGGAGAAGAGCAAAAACATCTTTTCCTCTGAGAAAAGCCTCCAGAGCAGTGTTTTACTCTTCTTTCAGTGAAGAAATACTCTGTAATTCCGATAAAACTTGCTCAATAGCCACGCAAACGCTAGTTTTATAGGCTGAAGCCGCCATGTTCTTTAGACTGAACTGTCGCGCTTCTCGTTGCATCACACCTCAACCCGCCTCAAAGCCAACGCTGATTGGACGTTTGTTTGGTGAACGGCTCCAAATTTTCTTTAATGGAGAGTCTCCAGACTAATTAGCGAGTGAAATCTTAAAAGCTCGCAAGATCAGGATGGTCTCACAAGGCTAGGGGTGTCAGCCATTTAGCAAAATATTTTTTTAAGAATTCAATTATTTTTACAATGAACACAAAGTGCAGGTTGTCGGCAATTAGTTTACCAGTTTGTAGAGTTTAGAATAACTTATTGTTTTATTTTGTTCTGTGTACTGTGATAATTGCAGGTGGAAAAAGCTGAATTCAAGACTCTCCCAAGATGTTTTTTTATACTGTATTTTAAAGTGCTGCCTTGCAGCAAGAACGTTCTAGGTTCGATTCCCAGCCCGGGGCCTTTCTGCATTAAGTTTGCATGTTCTCCCTGAGCATGCGTGTGTTCTCTCTGGGTACTCCAGCTTCCTCCCACAGTCCAAAAACATGACTGTTAGGTTAATTAGCTTCTCTAAAGTCCCCTTAGGTGTGAGTGTGTCTGTGTGAATGATTGTCCTGTTTGTCTCTGTGTTGCCCTGCGATGGACTGGCTACCTGTTCAGGGTGGACCCCGACTCTCACCCGTAGACAGCTAGAGATACGAACAAGCACCCCTCGTGACCCCACCTGGGATAAGCGTGTAAGAAAATGGATGGATGGATTGATAACCATAAATGAGCTCCTTTATGGTATGGAATAAATCTAAAAAATACTGTTATCACAAAATAATTTAATGAAATCACCAATTACATTTTAAAACATGTTATAGTGGTAAAGGGGAGTGGGGAGTTGAGTGATGTGGCGACCTACTGGTTAGGGCATAGAGCTTGGAATCTTTAGGTTCTGAGTTCAAGTCCAACTCCCACAGACTGCCACTCTGGATCTCTAAAGAGGACCCTAAACCCCACACTGCTCCCTGGGCGCTGCACAATGGCAGCCCACTGCTCCCCAAGGGGATGGGTTAAATGCAGAGGTAAATATCTCCAATGTGAGATCAATACAGTTCAATTATTATTATTAAAATTTAGCGGAATCACTACTAACTACATTTACCTCCATTAGAAACTGTGTCTGTCTGCAAAGATTCAGTTGTCAGTCTTTTGGACCTTAATAACTGAGTCCACTTAATGTCTTAGAAATGATTAATATCAATCACTCAAGCTGCACCCCTGATCCTCATGAAGTTTCCCCCCCCAGATCTTTCATTCTCCATATTTTAATCACCTTCTTCCTCAGATGAAACTGGTGGGGGGCATAAAAAGCAGGCTTTCATATTCTGCTGCGAAAAATGAACTCAATTCAAATCTCCCACAAGAGCCCTACAACGGGTTATAAAGAAAGCAATGATGAAAGAGACAGAAGTTTTAAATATTTCAGACAGTTTTGTCATCTATTCATCATTCCTATATATTTAAAGTGGAGTTTTTTGGTTGAGTTGATGATATCATTGCAAAAGTATAAATTTACAGCAAGATATAGTTAAATTAGCAACATTAGTAGTCTGTTTGATACACTGTCATCTTATTTAACGTACATGAATTACATCAAGACATTACATTTTCAAGTGAAAATCTTTTTTAGTCCTACTACAACCAGACAGAAATACAGAAGATAAAATCATCCCTAACCTGCTTCCTCATGTCTTTAAAGTATTTCAAAGAAGCTTTACTTTAACTGTCTGTTTTATTGACAGAGTTTTCGAGCAGCAGATGTCCTTTTGAACAGCAGGGTCTATTTTTATCAAATAAAGGGTTAGGAAAGTTACAGAAATACTGTAGGAAAATCAACTGCTTGCTTAAAGCAGATTTGTTAATATCCTCAAATATTAAGAAGAACCTTAATTGATAGTATTAGGCTAAAAGGAACCAAACTACATTGAGGGAGTTTGAAATACAATGGTGAAGGCTTTAGTTGTAAAATTAAACCAAGAATAAAATAAATATTATATCTGGAGCCCAGTGTTGTATTGTGTCAAAAGGGCGTTTAAATTTTTCAAATGCATTTTACCGTTTATGCCAGTAGATGGAAGACCTACAAAAAGAAAAATAATTACTAAATTAAAGTGCTTTTTATACAGTAAAATATAAAATATTTAAATATTTTAACTCAACAATTCTTTCCAAAGCAAGGCATATATGTTTTTAGAAAAATTCAGTGGAAGGAGAATTCAATATGAAAAAGACATTAAAAAAAACACTGAGATAAAAAGTACATTTCAGTGCCATAAATGTTATTCAATAATTAATGAGCATTCTGTCTCCTGCAAAACTGCTGGATGAGTCTGATTACCTCTTCCCCTTACCCCTTGCTCACATTGGCTCCGGTGCGGTTACCGAGCTGACGGAGACCGCAACTCCCGCACACCCCCTCTCACACCGCCCTTTTGACTACGGTGCGGTGCGGCTCTGCGGCTCCGGCAACAGGTCCGGAGATTTAACAGAAGTTCACTTGAGTCCACGTAATTTCACGCGATAACACGGCCTAAATAAGGATATTTGCGAGAGGTTGTTGCGGAGGGCTCCGGCACGCCGCAAGGATAGCTTTCTTGCTGAATTTTCTGCAGCGCCGGAGTGTCTCGGTAACCGCAGCCGGACAGCTCAGCAGCCGGTGAGAGAGGTTTACGTCTTTTTAATGACTTGGAATCACTGCGGCGCCGCACCAACCGCACCGCAACGGTAAGACCGGAGTCGGTGTGAGCCGGGGGTTATGGCTCTGATCCTGGCCTGACTTCCCATTTGGGATCTGTGGTCCTCCCTACTGATTATTACAACTGACCGCATGTCTCTGGTTCTGACCCTGATTTGCTTCTTGACCATTGAGCTCTGCCAGCCCCTTGTTCTAACCTATCAGGTCCCCCAGCCCCCTTCCCCCAAACACACACACACACACACACACACAGCTAAACCCAAACGCAGAACACCACTGGAAGCAGAGTAAAAGTTTAACAGAGTTTATTGAAATGTTCACAGAGAAATCATGAACTGGTTCTGGCACACGTCCGGGACTGGTTTCACAGATATCTGAAGGGATGAGAGTTTGATTAGCCAGGCAGTTAGAAGGTTTGACGAGCGAGTTATTTCTGACTGTAACAATTTGACTGTATGATCTGGTTGAATTGTCTCTGTAAAGTGCCTTGAGATGATATATTGTGAATTGGCGCTATATAAATAATGTGCGTTGAATTGAATGCGTGCTGGAGGATGGTCCTATCCATGCTGCTACTCTGGTGTCTGTCATGATCCGCAGGATTACTAGCCCAGATGCAGAGCACACACACGGAGGCAGAGGTAAAGTCCAAAGATTTATTGGTTAAAAACAGGGTTCCGGAAGGCAGAGAGAACAAACAGGTCAGGTTCAGGTACCGGTACAGGTTTCCAGAAAACAGACAGGCAGGGTGGCTCGGGCTTGCTAAACAAAACAATCCGGCACAGAGTGGAGCTCTACTCCAGCTTAAATAGGGAGAGCTCTTAATGAGCTGATGGGAAACAGCTGTCCATGCTGAACCCAAGCTCCCCAGGCATGGATCCACGGCGCCCTCTGGTGGGGAAGCCTCTGGATCCTAACAGAACCCCCCCCTTAAGGGAGGATACCAGACGCCCAAAACAAAAAAAAAACAGAAACAAAAACAACCCACCCAGCGCGGGCGGAGGGGGAAACAGGCAAGGAGGGCCAGGCACAGAAACAGAACAGGGTCCAGAAATCAAAACAACCCACCCAGGGTGGGCGAGGACAGGGAAAATCTCAGGTGGACGGCCGTGGGGCCGGAGGCAAGACAGAGTCTCAGGTGGCCGGCCGTGGGGCCGGTGACAAGGCAGAGTCTCAGATGACCTGCCGTGGAAACGGAGCTGAAGCAGACGCTCCGGAGGCCGGCCGCGGGACCGGAGTCTCAGAAGCTGCAGAGGCCCCGGAGGAGAACGCCACCCCCGCTCCAGCAGGAAGCAGCGAGGAGGACGCCGCCTCCGCTCCAGCAGAAAGCTCCGAGGAGGACGCCGCCTCCGCTCCAGCAGGAAGCTCCGAGGAGGGCACCGTCTCTGCTTCTGCAGGAAGCTCCGAGGAGGGCGCCGCCTCCGCTTCTTTAGCTCAGCAAATGGCTCAGACAGGGCCACCCACTGTGGCTCCGAATCAGGAACTGAGGAGGCCGCCGATTGCGGTTCCGAATCAGGAAGACCGGAAGCCACTGACTGTGGCTCTGAATCAGGAGCTGAAGAGGCCGTCGGTTGCGGCTCTGCATCAGGAACACCGGAGGCCGCCGACTGCGGCTCCGAATCAGGAGCACCGGAAGCCACCGATTGCGGCTCCACATCAGGAGCAGAGGAGGCCACCGATTGTGGCTCCACATCAGGAACTGAGGAGACCACCGACTGCGGCTCCACATCAGGAACAGAGGAAACCACCGACTGTGGCTCCACACCACGAACAGAGGAAACCACCGACTGTGGCTCCACACCAGGAACAGAGGAAACCACCGACCGTGGCTCCAATTCAGGAGTCTCTGGAAGACACGGAGCAGGCTCAGGGGTCTCCAGACGGCTCAGAGCGGGCTCAGGGATCTCCAGACGGCTCAGAGCGGGCCCAGGGGTCTCTAGACGGTCCAGAATCTCCAGCCATCAACGGAACGAAACCAACTCGTGTGTTTCCGTGGAGTTAGTCGGTTCCTCCTTCCACATCCACGGGGGCGGCTCCAGTGAGTCTGCTGGGCTAGTCTGTTGGCCGGATTGTTCTGTCATGATCCGCAGGATTACTAGCCCAGATGCAGAGCACACACACGGAGGCAGAGGTAAAGTCCAAAGATTTATTGGTTAAAAACAGGGTTCTGGAAGGCAGAGAGAACAAACAGGTCAGGTTCAGGTACCGGTACAGGTTTCCAGAAAACAGACAGGCAGGGTGGCTCGGGCTTGCTAAACAAAACAATCCGGCACAGAGTGGAGCTCTACTCCAGCTTAAATAGGGAGAGCTCTTAATGAGCTGATGTGAAACAGCTGTCCATGCTGAACCCAAGCTCCCCAGGCATGGATCCACGGCGCCCTCTGGTGGGGAAGCCTCTGGATCCTAACAGTGTCACCAACAGAATTGACAAAGCTTGCTGAATAGATGTTGAAATGAGTAAAAGGTTTAAGTCTGGTTGCCTCCGATTTAAACCTTTTTGTGGCTGCCTTAACCCAGATGACTAAGAATTTAAAGAGGCAACTATTTCAATTTATCAGTAATATAGTTTCCCCCTTAATCTACAGACATTAATTTTAGGTGGTTATAAGTGGTTAAAAACATGCTTGTAACCAGGCAGACGATCTCCAAGCCAGCTCCCATGCCAGAGGATGAAGAGAGCATATCCACTCAGTCACGGTCAGAGAAACAGGACCACACTGGAAAACAGGCCGATCTCCAGCATCTATAAACAAGGGTGTTGATGGCAGCAGCACAGCTGATATTTCTTTCCAGGATGGCGTCACAGCCAAACAGGAACAGACCAGATGAAGCTACTCTGAGGAAAAGCAGAGAACATTAGAGATTGAACTAACAGATTCTGCAGAATAGGAGAATGGAGAGAGAATGAAGCAGAATGATGAAATGGGGGTTCCTATGTCCTCCAGCAGTCTAAACCTATAGCAGCATAACTATAGAGATAGCTCAGGATAACCTGAGCCAATCTAACTATAAGCTTTATCAAAAAGGAAAGTTTTAAGCCTAGCCTTAAAAGTAGACAGGGTGTCTGCCCTGGATAAGCTCTTTAGGAGGGCCAGTTGTTCTAGGATGCAGCTTGGACTCTGCAGGTTTGTGTTTTCCTGTTGCTTGGTCTGGTTTGTAAATATAAATTCTCAGGTATATATGGCTTAGTTGCTTGTCCTCTGTTTTAGTAACAGACACATAATAGGCTCCCTAAATAAAAAAAAACTACATAGTTGCAGCCAGCAGATAGCTAGCTTATTTTACTTAACAGATCAATAATTAATAATTAATTTGAACTATTAAGGTCACAAACCTTTCTGGAAAAACTGTCATGGTATTGGAGGCCTTTCTCGCTCTCTCCTATTTCTCCTTTTCTTTCTGTTCCCTTTTGAAACAGACTTTGAGGCGCTGCATTTTTCAGCCCTGGATGATTTTTCCACACAGCTGCTTATTTATACATTTTCTTGTAAATTTGTTATGTTCGTTATCACAATGTCAAATGACACGCTCTGTCATGAGCAAACTGCCGGTGACACATGGGGAGACCTGAAGCGATGCCAGACCTGATGACCGAACAATTTATTGCAGTTCTAAGGGGGGATTTGGTCAATATATTCATGCTTTGTTTTGCATTTTACTGCTGAAAAATGTGGAGAACACAAAGATCATTTATTTCGCTGCAGGACTTTCGTTTTATATTTAAAAAAAGTAGCAGAACAAATCTTTTCTTCTTGTTTTTAACCCCACCCCCCAGCCATCAATCAGAAAGGTGAAGTAACACATTTTTTTTCCCTTTTACCCAATGTATTCCAACATCCAGCTGCCATGCACGTGGGCATCGTCAGTTTCACTATAGCTCTGGTGAATTTCAATGGTGAAGTCCTCTGGAAATCTTCAATAATTGTTGTTGATTGCAGATGTGTCTAGTAGTTCCCATTGATTTTGCTTGTAAAGCGGGGAGAATGGCGCTAGGCTTACCGCACCGTGACGTCACTGCTGGAAGATGGCAGGAGGGAGGGGTTACTATACTTGGGCAAAAATGACTGCTTTCTGGACTCAGTGGATGCAACGAAAATTATTTTTATTTCTTTAATGATAACACCAAACTTATTAAATCCACATGAATGTATTATTTTTAGGTATAACTAATGATCTATTGGTCATTCCTTGCAGACCGGACTTTTCCTTTAAGACATCTAACTGGGTGCCTATAGCACCCTTGTTGGCCATGAAAGCGCATTGTTTCATGTTTAACATTTTCTAAAAGATATGGCGAAAAATTTGCTCATTGAATTCTGCTTGTATTAAAGTTGTGTTTCTCTTGTCTGTTAAATGTGGACAACACTGGTTAATTACCGGGTTTAGGAGATTTGCTTATATAAAAGCAACAGTGGATTACCAATAGAATTAGACTTGAAACTTCCAGGTTTTGCTCTCCTGAAAACAACTGGCAACACTGCATTGATAAAGTTAAACAGTCTTCATCCATGTTCTGAAAGCACACCTCTTTGGGCAAGCAGACTGAGAAGTCATTGAGTTACATGAAAAGTAATGATATTTGTACACACATATACATATATATATATATATATACAGTTTTCTCACCCCTCGTGGGGTGGAATGTGTCATCCCCTGGGAATTTCAGGGTTCTGCGCAGTATCTTAGCTTCTCCTAGAACCGCGCTCTTCTGGACAGAGACCTCTGATGTTTTACCTGGAATCTGCTGTAGGCACTCTCCCAGTTTGGGGGTCACAGCCCCCAGTGCTCCCATTACCACTGGCACCACTGCTGCTTTTACTTTCCACATCTTTTCTAGCTCCTCTTTCAGCCCTTGGTATTTCTCAAGCTTTTCGTGTTCTTTCTTCTTGATGTTGCTGTCGCTTGGGATTGCCACATCTATCACTACTGCCTTCTTCTGCTGTTTGTCGATCAACACGATGTCTGGTTGGTTAGCCATCATCTGTAGGTGTTACCATCAGTAGGTAACCTACCATCAGTAGGTCCGCGTCAGTTGCTAGGGAACCAGGGCAACTTGATGACAAATTTGCTACTGGAACAAGACATAGATGGACTAGAGCAGAAAACTTGGAACTGATGAAATGCTACTATACAAGTGACCCTAGTAAGAGAGGTTACATGCATATATATATATATATATATATATATATATATATATATATATATATATATTTACCCATCTAGATTAAATTCTACATCAGAGAATCAAAAAATATGTCTGATCATGTAAGTGTCTGTTTTGTTGCCTAACAGCAACTCTTAGCTTAATTAGGGCTCATGTTTAAGGGGAGCTCTGACTACAGTAAGGCAGCGCTCTGAATCACATAGCTCATTCAGTTACTGATCTCACTCTCTCAAGTAGCATAGATGAGTTTTTGAGAAGAGCAGCCCCCACAGAGCATCAATATGTGCTAAGTGCTGAATATTGACCTGAAAAATCCTTTGATGTATCTCAAATTAAGCTGATACTTTGGTCAATAGTTCAGCAGTGTAGATTTGAAAGATTCAGTGGTCACATAAACAAATGTAAAAACTATATTGAAATTGATAAAAAAAAAATCCTAAAGAAAGTTAAATAGACTTTGCATTTTTCCTTGAAAATAAACATGAAAATCAAAGGTTGACTGTAAACATTTGCACAGTGATATGTCTCTGCCGACTTCATCTCAAGTCAAAGTTGTATGAAAATTAAACTTGATTTCCAATTTAAAATCACTGAATCCCACTCTTCAAATCTGGAAATAAGAATACTTTCACCAACTTTCGTCCGGTTTCACTCTTGCCACAGTTTTCTAAAATCTTAGAAAAATTATTTGATTGTCGGCTTCGCAGATTTATAGAACAAAACAAATTGTTAACCGAAAGCCAGTATGGGTTCAGACAAAATAGATCCACATCACTTGCATTAATTGATTTAATTGAAGGCATTACAGATGGCATTGATAAATGTAAATTTGTTTTGGGAATTTTTATTGATTTACAGAAGGCATTTGACACCATTGATCACAGTTTACTATTAAAAAAGCTGGAAAGGTATGGCATTAGAGGGTTAACTAACGAGTGGTTACAGAGCTATTTGGAGGATAGAGAGCAAATTGTACAGTATGGACAATATAAATCTGGGCTCAGGGGCATAACGTGTGGAGTACCGCAGGGCTCCATTTTGGGTCCAACGTTATTTATTATGTACATAAATGATATTTGCAATTTGTCTTCTGGTATGAAGTTTGTACTTTTCGCAGATGACACTAATATTGTATGCACTGGAGACAACTTGGAGCAACTTTTGGCGCAAATAACAATTAAAATGAACAAGTTAAAGAAATGGTTCAACAACAATAAATTATCATTAAATTTGAAAAAGACTGAACTAATGTTATTTGGTAAACAGAAAACTAATGTCCCAATTGAAATTATTATCGATAATGTAAGTATAGAGAGGCTTAAACAAAATACTTTTTTGGGTGTGATTATAGATGAGACATTGTCCTGGAAAGTTCACATTAATTATTTCCGCACAAAAGTTGCTAAATGTATGGGAGTGATGAACAGAGCACGTCATTTCCTCAACCAAAGTGCATTGTTCCTTGTGTATCACTCACTTGTCTTGTCATATTTGAATTATTGTATCGAGGTTTGGGGAAACAATTTTAAGACCAACCTTCAGCCCCTGGTTACACTGCAAAAAAGAGCAATGCGAATCATTCATAAAGTAAATTATTTACATCCCACAAATGTATTGCTTTTACAATCCTCCAAGAACTGCGCAAATAATGTTCAGAGCGTCAACTGGCTCTCTTCCAGAAAATGTCTTAAAACTCTTTCAGGAGCGGGAGGCACTTCAGGCTTATAATCTTAGAGGCGAAAATCAATTATACCAACCAAAAGTAAGAACTACATTGAAATCAATGTCCATCTCAAGTCGTGTCATCCTCTGGAATAGTTTATCGGAGGAACAAAAGTGTGAAAAGATAAACCATTTCAAAAAAATATTTAAGCAGGATGTCCTGAGAAAATACCTGGAAGAGAGTGAGTGATGTTCTATGAGGGTGGTGTGATGTAGGGAGGGGGTTGCAGGGACGGGGAGCTTTGGGCCAGTGTGTTGTCTTGTATGCATGAGTGTGGATGGGTTGTTTGTCTTGTCTTTGTCCTGTCATTTGCAGGAGTGTCCCTGGGATGAGCGGGAGGGCATTGGACATGTATAAGCTTTTGCTTCTTCAATCCCCTTTTCAAGCCATGCATATGTATTGTTTGTCATTATATGTAATGTAAAATGTGTGCAGGTTTGAAATAAACTTTTTGAAATGAAAAAATGAAAAAGAATCATCCTTTGGTTATATGTGGTCACATTCACCATATTCACTATATCTAAGTTATCATTTTGGCTTTGTTTTAAGTGGATAGACAATGGAAATTTAGACCATTTTTATTTCACACATGCAGAGGTAGACTCTAGGATGACCATGAAATATAGTGCTCTGACTTTATATAATTGTGAAAACTTACAACAGCGCTTCAAACTACAGAGTTTCATCATTATTTACCCCCAGAATTACAACAGCATGTGAACGCATAATCATTTTCTCCATATTCATCAACTGTTTATGGTTTTTCCTTCTATGCAATGACAGCACTATCAACAGTAAACATGGGAATTCTGTAAAAATGTGTTTTTTGATTGCTTCATATAGAGCAGCTGGTTTAGAACAGCTGTTCTCACAAACTATAGCAAACTCAGCAAGAGAGATGATGATGAAAATGTCTTGATATCTTTAATGCATCCACACAGTATACATACCATAACAGAAACGATCTATGTTATTACTGAAACACTAATTCATCTGTCAAAATAAACATGAACTAACGAGCCGTACACAGGGACTATATATATATATATAATATAATAGAACGTATTTATTTTTTTAACAGTTAATGTTAGAAATCAGAAAGCTTTTGATAAAGTGTTGCCAACAGTACTTAGTAGAAAGCGGTAGTTATTGTATAACATAAGACTAGTATTATAGCTGTTGTCATTGTGTTTTCTATTTACTAAGTAAGTCGTTGTTGAAACATTGTAAATACTATTAAGTAAATCTTTACAAGATAGTATCACTGTATATTCATTTCAATCCATTCCTCCTGAAATGCTACTACGACTCAAATTGTAACCCTAAAATAACCTGCAAAGCAATAATTGGGACAATGCACTCTCCTAAACCCACACGCTTTGAAATCTTTATTATAGATAGCCAGTGTTGTGCCTGAACGCGTTCATTGAAAGAAAGTTCATGAACTCGTTCATATTTTGGGCGAACGTGAACTGAACGTACTGCATTACTGCCTGATGAACGTTATTGTGAACTCGTTTATTCTGGTGTCTGTGAACGGCACGCTCTCTCAGTTCAACTCCGTTCAATAGGTTGCCAAATTTCTATAGAGCCCTCCAGGCGAAACCCCGGCTAAATCACACCGTAAACAGGCCTTAATATGTAGCGGGAAAACACCCAATCTGGCAACACCAGCTACCAGTGTCGTAGCCTACAGCCGCGTATGATCACTTAAAACAGTTTTATGACCAGGTGGTCGGTGAGGATGATGGCAAATATCTTATATTTCTCTGCAAACTTTGCCCGCCGGCTTTCAGTAAAAAAATCCGCACTTCAGTAACATCCAAAGCAAATCTGAAACGGCATATGTACTGAAATGGAATTTCAAATGGAAAAAAATATTAAAATAATAAAAAAAAACATTTGCACCTTAAAGACTACTTTCCTGTTTTTCTTTTAATAATTCCTCATAAAAAAGACCATTCAAGCAGCACATTTTTCCTGATGTTTTTGAGAATATACTGTAGGGGTGAAAGCTGCAGCTGCTACTAGTGTGAAGTGAATGGACAGCAACAAAGCGTTAAAGCAACAATGGGGAAATGCTGTCCCCTCAATGCTAATGTAAACCCTGGTTGGATAAGGATTCAAAACTGGATATGAAGATGAAATCTGATGCACAGTTTCAGAGTTACAACTGATAAAATAATTACTGTCTGTGGTTCTACAGTAGGCTATGGTGTAATTGAGCAATATATGAAAAAAAAAACTATGAACTAGTTCATTTTTTGGAACTGTGAACTTAGTTCAAAATTTTGAATTATGAACTATGAACTGAACTAGTTCATTTTAAAATATGTGAACTGAACTTTGAACAAGTTCACGTAGAAAGAGAACTTTCCCAACACTGTGGATAGCTCTAATGAAGTTTGCTGTAAACCTTAAAAAGGATAAATTCTTCTTTAATTTCTCGATCACACATGGTAATCCAGCTTTAGGTTGTGCATCATTTCCACTGGTCTAAGGTAAGGCTGACACCAAAACTAAGGCATATCTACAAAACTAGTCCCATTTATCTGTAACAAAGGCAATCAACAGCTACCCTATCACACATTTTTTGGTCCTGTTTAATTACCAGTGCCAAAGAAGTTTAGTCTGTGGGTGTGTTTGTTTGTCTGTCCGTCCATATGTGTACAGGATAACATGAAAATGGATTTTTGAACTAAACCATGTGTGAGTTTTATCTAAAGATTTAAATCAATATGGGGCAAAATTTGCTGCTTTCGCAGCGGTTGTCCCGCTCAGGGTGATTTTCTAGTTTTACATACTGTACAGTAGAACAACTACATATCATAGTTGTTGACATACAACATTCAAAATACTATACTATGTGTAAATTCAAAATGTCAGTAATAGCAAAAAGTAACATGAATATACACTGCCTGGCCAAAAAAAAAGTCGCCACCTGGATTCAACTCAGCAAATAGGTCCGAGCCTCCTATTAGATAATTACTGCATGGGTGATTATCTTTCAGCTGGCAACAAGTTATTTAACTCCAGGAATGACTTGCTTCTCATTTTCTAAACAACCATGTCAAAAGACACATCCCGTGGTCGTGGAAAAGATGTTAGTCTGTTTGAGAAGGGTCAAATCATTGGCATGCATCAAGCAGAGAAAACATCTAAAGAGATTGCAGAAACTACTAACATTGGTTTAAGAACTGTCCAACGCATTATTAAAAACTGGAAGGATAGTGGGGACCCATCATCTTCAAGGAAGAAATGTGGCAAATGTGGAAAAAAATCTTGAATGATGGTGATCGGCGATGACCTAAACCTGTGGTGAGATCAAATCGAAGAAAAACAACAGTAGAACTCAGGGCTATGTTTAATACTGAAAGTAAGAGCATTTCCACACGCACCATGCGAAGGGAACTCAAGGGATTGGGACTGAACTGCTGTGTAGCCGTAAGAAAACCACTAATCAGTGAAAAAAAAGACTTCAATTAGCTAAGGAGCATAAAGATTGGACTGTGGAGCAATGGAAGAAGGTCATGTGGTCTGATGAGTCCAGATTTACCCTGTTCCAGAGTGATGGGCCAATCAGGGTAAGAAGAGAGGCAGGTGAAGTGATGCACCCACCATGCCTAGTGCCTACTGTACAAGCCTATGGGGCGGTGTTATGATCTGGGGTTGCTGCAGTTGGTCAGGTCTAGGTTCAGCAACAGTATGTGCTCAAAGAATGAGGTCAACTGACTACCTGAATATACTGAATGACCAGGTTATTACATCAATGGACTTTTTCTTCCCTGATGGTGCAGGCATATTCCAAGATGACAAGGGCAGGATTCATCGGGCTGAAATTGTGAAAGACTGGTTCAGGGAGCATGACACATCATTTTCACACATAGATTGGCACCACAGGGTCCAGACCTCAACCCCATTGAGAATCTTTGGGATGTGCTAGAGAGGGCTTTGCACATCGGTCAGACTATACCATCATCAATGCAAGATCTTGGTGAAAAATTAATGCAACACTGGATGGAAACAAATCTTTTGACATTGCAGAAGCTTGTAGAAACAATACCACAGCGACAAACCAACAAAGTATTAGAGTGAGTGACCGTTTTTTTGGTGGCGACTTTTTTTTTGGCCAGGCAGTGTACGTTAAATATAGTAATGTAAATGCATACGAGTACACAATGTGTATAAACTAATGCATGCTTCAGTAGTCTAAACGTGAATTTCAGAACTTCTATACAAGAGATATTGCAAATTTTAACTAGGGCTGGTTTTAGACCCAGTTCTTTGTAAGGTCTGTAAAAGATCTTATGCTTTTCCATTACCCATTTCCATTAAGAGTCATGTCAGAACCATGCCATTATATTACAATAAATATCCTACTGTAATTTTTGTATAGCTGTCATATAATTAAAGTGGACTGAGACAATTTAGTGTTATGAGTTATATATTTTTTTTACGCCAGTACCGCTGCAAATGGATGCTCTAAGAAAATGGATTACCACGTTCCTTTACTGCTTTAAACAACAGGCAGTGCCTGTAAATGCTTAATCCTTCCATTTCCATCCAATTTAAGCCCGTTTTGTGGTTGCCATGACCTGGATGACTGAGAATTTACACAGGCATGAAAAATAAAGTTAAACAACTTTGGAGCACAGTTTTTAAGCAGCACATCTTGAAAAGGCTGGTATTAAAAAAGAATGAATAATTAGTTAAATAAATACATACATAAATAAAACTGCATGAAAAAAAGAATTAGATATGTCTGATTCCAACAATAATTAGTGAATGTTTTTATCCTAAATTTATCTGGATTTAAACTAAATTAAAATGATTGTTGGGTTTAAGGTGTAAAATGCCAGAACAAGGACCCACATTTGATCCAGACACAATACAGAATTAACAACTAAATTCCATTTATTTATATAGCATCAATCCACAAAATGTCATCTCAAAGCACTTTATAGAGACAATTCAACCTGATCATACAGTCAGATTGGTTAAATTCTTTCTAAGGAACACTAACTGATTGCATCGACTTATTGACTCAACAGCAATCCCTCACACCAAGCATGTTTGCATCAACAGTGGAGAAGAAAAACTCCCTTTTAATAAGATAAAACGTTCGGCAGAAACAGGCTCAGTGTGAGCGGCCATCTGCAGAGGCCGACTGGGGTTCAAGGAGACAGAAGCAGACATAGAGAAAGAAGAAAAGATACTAGAGAACAGTCAACTAGCTCCACAGGTAGCCCTGTCCAGGAAACACACAGCCAGACCAATGAGCTCAAAACCACATACACTTAGTAACAGTAAGAGGAACAGGACTACACAGAAAAATGGCCAAGCTTTAACATCTACTGTATAAACAAAGGTGTAGATGGCAGCAGCACAGATATTACTTGTTTCCGAGACAGTGTCACAGCAGAACAGAAACACATCAGATGAAGCTACTATGATGATAAAAATCAGAAGGAGCACAAAATAAGAGGTTAAACTAACAAATACTGCAGAATGGGCAAACAGAGATGGAATGAAGCAAAATGATGAAAAGTGGTCCTTATGTCCTCCAGCAGTCTAAGCCTATAGCAGCATAACTATAGAGATAGCTAAGGACATCCTGAGCCACTCTATAAGCTATAAGCTTTCAAAAAGGAAAGTTTTAAGCCTAGCCTTAAAAGTAGACAGGGTGTCTGCGTCACGGACTAAAACTGGTAGTTGGTTCCACAGAAGAGGAGCCTGATAACTAAAAGATCTTCCTCCCATTCTACTGTAAGGAATTCAAAAAAAAAAAAAAAAACACTACTAAACCTGCAGATTGAGAGCGAAGTGCTTTGATAGGGATATCATAGGCAATCATATCACTGATATGATGAAGATTTGTCACTTAAGGCTTTATATGTGAGAAGGAGGATTTTAAATTCCATTCTGCTAGTAAAGAATTGCAATAGTCCAGCCTTTAATAAAAAATGCATCGACTAGTTTCTCAGCATCAGTCCTGGACAGGATATTTTCAATTTTTGCAATATTCCAGAGATGAAATAAGAACATTCTACAAACCTCTTTTACACGGGGTTTAAATGAAAGGTCCTGATAAAAAAAAAAAAAATTGTTTATTATCTAAGATCAATTTAATGCCATCTAAATGAAGTGACTGAATAATCAGCTTCTTTTTCAAAGACTAGGTCCAAAGACAATAATTTCTGTTTTTTCTGCATTCAGAATCAGAAAGTTAAGAGTCATCCAAGTTTTTATGAAGGGTATAAAGATTTATATTAAAAGTTCAGTAGATGCTGCTGATGCAGAGGAGACAGAAACCGTCTCCCGACAGAAACCAACAGTTGTAGCATTTTATTTTAAGCAATTCTTACCTAATGAGTTTTGCAAAAGTCAAACCTGAGAAGCATCTCAGGATAAAAGGACTATTTCACTCAATATAACCAAAAGTTTTTTCAGTACAGGATTTACAAATATACCATCAAAGTTAGGGGGCGGGGTTAACGCGAATCGAGTCGCCACCTACTGTATCAGAGTACGTATGTTCACAACCTGTGGATCACAGTCTCTGTAATCGATTTGCTTCGCCTTAATGTGCAGGGTGACCAATCAGGTGTTAGATAACCGCCCCCTAACTTTGATGGGTGAGTTTGACAGATTCTTTTAATGGTTTCGATGCACTGCGACACAGGACCATTAAAATAATTAAGTGCACACTGAAATAATTATAAATATTTTTTTTTTACTAAAATGAAGACGTATTTTATTAAATTAATGACACATTTATATATTTAATTCCTTATTTGTTTAATGAATTTCACATTTAATTAATTGTTTATCGCTGTATTTATTTATTTAATTTTGGCACTTTATATTAGTGACATGGTTTTAATTAATGAATGACACATTTATTTATTTAATTCCACATTTAATTAATTATTGACACATGTAATTATTTATTTAATGCTGTATTTATTTATTCAATTTTGGCACTTTTTATCCTCCATAGAGAGTAAAGCCCTCTTCCACATTAAGCTTACACGTTTTTTCAATCAAACACATAAAAAAAGTTTTGTGCAGCACTCCTCACTTGGTGCGTGCAGGACTTAACCATGCATCACCTCTTATTTTGAAAAATACTCTGCCTGTATCTGACTGTGTGGCCAATATGCTTTTTATAGATGAATGCATTTCGCTCAGCCATTCATCACAAATAGACTCGATCCCCATATCTGATGGACAGTGAAGGGGAGCTGTCTGTCAAAATTCAGTGCAACACAGTTGGTGGAAATTTCCACACTTACTGGATTCTATTTGTGATGAAATGCAGGACGCACAGATGAAGCCGTTTGTGTGAATGATGGGTAATGTGAACATCTAGTTGACACGCAAGGATCAATTTCAAAGGTACAACAATTTATATTGTGTTTTTTAATGCATAATTTTACATCTTCACAGATTTTTTGTTTCACTGGTTTCCCAAATTTAGTTGTACAACAAATGGTTTATGAAAAGATAGCATCCCTGTCCCAACATTAATTCCTGTATGTCTGCCTGTCTGTCTAGAGAGAGAGATGATGAGTGTGTGTTTGTGTGTGCCTTCTAAACCACTGAGAGCTTTGAGACAATGACCCATGCATTTATAACAGCTAAAATGGTTTCTCTCATAGGGAACAAAGACGCCACGCTAATTAACAAGAAAATATGATCACAGCAGGGAGTGTTATGCTTTGGGCTCTTTTCAGATTAAGGATGTTACACACTAGAAATAACTGCAGCCTCTGCTTTATCACTGTTCACAGTGCAAGTCTGCCTAAGAAGTTGAGCCAGACAAAGCAAGATTGATTTATGCTACGACACACAACCAGAGAAGAACTGATCCATCAGACATAAAAATAATGAATATTAGAAATTATGGATGGATGGATGGATGGATGGATGGATGGATGCACATTGCTGACTAAATTTCATAGGGAATAATCATCTCTTGATACTTGCCATTAAGGGGAGTGTTGGCATAGTGGGTTAGAGCATTGCACCGCTCTATTTACATAAATGTAAAAGATTTCTTCCTGTTAAAAGGGAGTTTTTCCTCTCCGCTGTTGCTACAAGCATGCTTAGTGTGAGGGATTGCATTTGAGTCAATGAGTCGATGCAATCAACTGGTTTTCCTTAGATAGAAAACTTTGAATCAATTTGATTGTATGATCTGGTTAAACTGTAAAGTGCCTTGAGATGACTTGTGTTTTGAATTGGCGCTATAGAAATGAACTGAATTGAATTGAATCTAACCAGAAGCACCAACAATGAACAAAGAGGCAGAAGAACTAGACTACAAATCAAAAGGGGAAGTAGCATAGTCTGACCATTGATATTATGTAGAAAATAGGGCTGCATGATTCTGGAAAACCATTCAGTAATGGAAAATGTCAGTAGAAATGAATAAAGGAAACTGTATAAAGATTTGGATTAGCCCTTACTAATAACATTCTTCATTTTCTTCACCACTACAGTACATAATGCCCCCACCACTTTTAGAAGCTTGGACTCTTAAAATATGACATCCTATTGTAATTGTGTGCAAGCAGCACATTAAGGTGGTAATGTAATGATAATACTGATTTCATACTTTGAAACCTATTGGGGAAGCTTGGGTCCTACCTTTCAAATAAACGCTACAGTTGTAGCTATTTAAAATTTCCCCACTTTCCTCTATGGGCCCTTGGTTGGTCCCCTACAATTCCATTGTACTAAAATATTCTTTCTGTCATAATTTGTAGACATTAAGATCTAAAGAGAAGCACCATCTCCTGCAGAGACCCTGTAATTCAGTGAAAGGATTGAGTCAGAGTTAAAAAAAAAAAATAAAAATACACGCCTAGGAGCAGGAGGGGGTCACTCCAATGGCTGGAAGTTGAAGAGGATTTTGCTGGGAATCACAGATTGGGGCTGCCATTGGGCAGGAGAAAAGGGAAGAAGTATGTGTTTCCAGGAGGAAACAAGTTACCCAGTGAGACTGTTACTGAGTTCGATTTCAGGGGCTGCGTTGTCCGAGGGCCAGATTCGTAGAAAGATGACGTCATAGCGCCATGGCCTGTTAGGATTGCAAGAATCCTCTATATGTGGCCGACAAATGCAGCCTTCTTTTTGCCCATTTTGAAGGACTTGTCCGGTGTATCCTACGTAGCCTTGGATATCCCGGTATTCATTGCGAGACCAAGCAAACTAGCTGCTCCGTACTCAGAGGAAAATGGTACTTGGTGCCAAACAGTGGTGAATACTGCAAGTGCAGATTAATATGATACAAGATAGGAAGCTCTCCTGATGGGCTGATGAGCATCAGGTGTGCTGGAGGGCTCCAGCCCAGGAGACCCACAGCGCACTCTGCTGGAGAAAGGTGGTAAATCTCCAGATCCCAACACTAAGCAAACATTAGCAGTTAATCAGATGTAATAAATGTTAATATAAAAAAAAAGAAACGTTCATTGAAAGTTAATTGTAAATTGGTCATTTGCTTGCATCCGATGGTCAGACTCTAATGTCTATAATCTAACTAAAAAACTAACATTTATATTTCCCTTACGTTTGTCTTCTGTTTTGTTTTGTTTTTTCCATTTCCCTCCTCTTCTTTTTTTCGAAAGTTGTTTTGGAAAAGTATACATATATCTTGCTTATTCTGAATGGAGCAGTGCCAGTGCGGTCTTAGCAAAGTTGCAAAAATCCTGAGGTGCTTGACCACGGGGGGTGGGGACGGTACTATTCTGCCACTGTTGGTATGCACCACCTTACCCACAGTTTAATGGCATACTATGCAACATTTTTCAGTTAATTAATGTGTTCCATAACGTTTTGGATTATTAAATGAGTCATTTCAGGTCGAACAAAGGTTTTCTCGGCCGCCCTGGTGGTCTGTAGGGGAAATACCGTACTTGCAATTGCAGGAGCCCTCGGCCTGCACCCACAGGCTCAGAAGTCTCGTGCATCGCGAGAGTCGGTCTTGCTTTATGGCGAGAACTACAATCCTTGTTATTTAGACACATGCATAACAAATATTGTATGAAAACATGCTAAATTTTCAAACTCGAAAATTGGAACAAGTAGTCACTTACCGCAGTAGACATGGTGATTTGTTGTGTTTGCCTGTCTGCTAAGCTCAAAACAACCGCGCCTGGCTTGAAGGAGAAACCAGGAGAACAGCTGAGCATATTTACGACAGTGCACTTTTACTTCCGCCCTCTGGGGGGAGCCTCGCTGGAAAATCAACACCGGTTGCATAGTATACCTTTAATGCTGGTTTAAACAGGCTTAAGCCTTGATTGGTCAGGGTCATATGTAGCTTCAAAGGGGTGATCAACATTTGATCAGGCGCGGGGCTATAAGTCCCGTAAATGTTGCGGTGGTAAAGTAACACTTTGAGAGTACATTTTGTCCCACACTAATTCAGAGTGGGACCAAATGTAATTTGAGTGTTACTTTAACACTGCAACATTTACTGTACCCTCTGAAAACCGATCCGGGCTGAGTTCGTACCAAGCTTGAATCAGTTAATCATGTCGAGCTTGGTTGCTTTACACATCACTCTAGCGGCGTTCCTCACCTCCTATTGACATTAATGGTACTACTGCTCTCTAGTAGGAAAACTTTGTGATTATGTTTTTGTGGTGGTCCGTCCAGTATTTCCAAAAAAAATCTTTACAAAAGGACTTACATCAAGTCTCAAAAATATACCAAAAAAACACTTAATAATACTACTTTAGCGATAGTTTCAAGGTGTTGCTTTATTGTATATCTCGTACCATGTCTTTCGGTTGTGCTGTTCTTTTTCCATCATTTTACAGGTGATGAAGCAGACTGAAAATGTTTTGTCATAGTCTCCTTTCTATCTCCCCTTTCTTTCATCTTATTTTTTTTCTTTTTTCCTTTTTCTTCTTCTGTTTTTCTGCTCTATTTACATTGCAGTGTCCATATAAACTGTAAACGTCCCTGCATAATTATAATAAAGCAATTTATACGCATGAAACAAGTGTAGCAATATGGCAATTGCCATACTCTTTTTGGCATCAAGACAATTTTTCTTATTGCCACATTGCCAGACAGGACACTGTTTAAAAAAATATATATAGATTAGGGGTGGAACGATTCACAAAATCCACGGTTCGGTTCGATTCACGGTTTCTGGTCACGGTTTTCGATTCGGTTCGATACATGTTGATTGTTACACCGAAATCCCATAAAAAATTATGGAATTAATGAAAAAATCCCCCCAAAAATAATGGATTGTAATTATTTTAAATGATCTGCGGAAACCATGGATCATTTCCGCATGTTTTGCTGCTTTGAATATAATCATCTCGCGCATGCTCTCTACCATCTCCAAGGGAGAGAGAGGGGAGCGGACGGAGCCACAGTGGAGGCTGTAGGCTTTGCTTTGTGCAGCCGGTCTGGAGCGCAGCGGGGCGGAGCGGGGGTTGCTGACGGAGTATGAGGGATTTCGGGGTTAGCATGACATGTTGGTCATGATGCTGTTAGCGTAAACAAAACGTGTTGCATAATTCTTGCACACTGTTGCACTTTTATCCACAACTTTCTTTCCGCCGTCATCGTAGGTCACTCTAAATGCAAAGCGGTCCCATACAGCAGACCTATAAAGTGCTGCTGGCGCGTCTTCCAACTCCTGTTCTTTCCCACTCGCCATACCCACACAATTCTCCACAACAACTGATTTTTTTCTGCTACACCCGGCTAAGCTGCTTCGCTTCTTCTTCTTCTTGTTTACTACTGGTGGTTGACTTTGGTCGCAGAACCGCCACCTGCTGCTCGGGAGTGTAAACGCTTTGCCTATGAGAAAAAGGAGCAGCGCATGAACCGTACGAAACACACGCGAACCGAACCGAGACAGTTGAACCGAACGGTTCTGACGGTTTTCATAAATCGTCCCATCCCTAATATAGATATATAGGCCTATATATCTATATATACCAAAATGTGCCCTAAGGAAATCAACTAAGGCATACCCTAACTTAGGATAATAAACAAAAACAAAGTAAGACCTCACCCAAGCCTACCCAAACAAGGAGGGGTGGGAGATGAGACAAAGACAAACAATGCATAAACATAAACTAATTCAAACCAATACATTTTGACTACAACACAACTATCAAAAGAAAAAAAAAATAACACCAAAAAATGTTTTGTTATGCCATAAGTAGAGAGAGAGAAGCAGACTCTAACATTCAGTCCCTGATGGTACGTTCCACTTCGTGGTTTGCCTTTCAACCAGTCCTCTCCAATCAGCGAGTCCTTACAACTCAGCAAAGAAAAGTAGTTAATAATTCAAATGAGCACCCATAATAGTAAAAAACCTAATGCCAAAAAAACACCACAAAAGTGTGAAATCATAAATTTATACCTTTAAATAAATAAATACTAACACAGAGGAAAAGATGGAGGAAACTCCACAGTTTTGTTCCATCCAACATTACCTGGATAGCATCCTCGGCCCAAATTGCAATAAGAGCCTCAGTCTTGGCCTCGTCCCAAGTCACACCATCCTCTTTTAAAGCTATTTTTAAAAATGTAGTGTTAAGTAGATTTCGATTACTGTTTACAGTTCTTCTTCTTCTGTATTTTGGCGGTTGGCAAGCAACTTACAGATGTGCATTACTGTCAGCTGCTGGAAGCTGACTGTAAATAGGAGATGATGCTGTCTGTTCATCCATCCATCCATCCATCCATCCATCCATCCATCTTCCTCCGCTTAACTGGGGTTAAGAAGGAGCTTAAGAAGGGAGCCCCAGACTTCCCTCTCCCCAGCCACTTCTTCCAGCTCTTCAAGAGGAACCCCAATGCACAGTGTATTCTCATTATGAGTTCGTATGAAATTGTACGAAAAGTTATGCACCGTAATTTCGTACGTTTTGGACGTTTTTTTCGTCGTATGCACATGCGCATCTTATGCACCGTTTAATAACTTCGAATTTAACATACAATTAACCCTAACCCTGACCCTAACCCTAAGGTATAAAACAGCAAGCAACGTAGTTAGAGACATGGAGAAGTAATTATTGCACTGTTTTTCCCATTTTTACGTCCGTCCGCAGATCTGCTTTTTTTTGTCTGTCTGCCTGCGCATGCGCACTGATCTATTTTTTTGAGGAAAAACGTCCAAAACGTACAAAATACTGTGCATAACTTTTCGTACGATTTCATACGAACTGATAATGAGAATATGTTCTCACCCTATCTCTAAGGGAGAGCCCAGCCACCCTATGGAGGAAACCCATTTTGGCCGCTTGTATCTGCGATCTCGTTCTTTTGGTCATGACCCAGAGTTCACTCAGCTCTCTCTTTACCACGACGGACCGGTACAGCGCCCGCTTCACAGCAGACGCTGCACAAATCCGCCTGTCGATCTCCCGCTCCCTTCTTCCCTCATTCGTGAACAAGATCCTAAGATACTTAAACTACTCCACTTGGGGCAGGACACCCCCCCTGACCCGGAGAAGGCACTCTACCCTTGTCCGGCTCAAGACCATGGCCTCGGATTTTGAGGCACTGATTCCCATCCCGGCCACTTCACACTCGGCTGCGAACCGATCCAGCGAGAGCTGCATCGGTCTGTTCATTCGCTCTTTCTTATTAAACAACCGAGCCACAACTGAACCGCGCCCAGTCCTGCTGCTGAACTAGTACAAGTTTAGCGCGGTTTGGTTGCATCTGGCATGATCCGGTTCAGTTTGCATGCTATTTGCACTCAACAGTTATCTCGGTTACCATGCTTACACCGCTCTCAGCACAGTTTCAAAAGGGTAGAGTAAATGTGGCTATAATACCACCCATGACTTGTCTGATTTATTCTTTCCTGAAGCTCCACTTTAATTGACATCCTAACCTTTAAATTACCAGAAATGTTTGACGATTTGGTAATCATTGTCACAATTTTATATTCCTCTTTTTAACCTAACATTTACACCATAAGGATTATGATGGATTTTTTTTATAAGCAGCAGAGATATTAGCAAATCCATCAAAGGAATGTTTTTAGTCCTTTCACAAAACAGAATTGATGTTTCTGAATGTCAAAGACATGCAGTGATGAGTAAGGTTTAGTAGAAAGACATTGAGGATTTCCTGTGATGGCGGTGAAAAGCTATGCCTATGGAGCAGATACATTATGCAACAACAGGTCTGAGGCACTAACCACTCTGATTTAATAGGCAGATTCCTGTCTCTCAGCCACTCTTTGATGGATCATTATGTTTGCCTATGCACACTATGTGACACCCAACTGTATTTACTGGTTAATAAAATCAAAATGTCTTCATAAAAATCTGGTTAAGGAAATAGAAAGTAATCTACAAAGGCCATGGTGTGTAAAATTGGATTTTCCATAGGAGCCACAGAGAGGAACAGTTGTCGATAGAGGTGGATGAGCACTAGTGTGTTTATCATTTGCTTTTTAAATGCAAAATAAAAAATAAAAAAAGGAGCTGTTTATTAGTAATAATAGGTTATAGTTCGCCATGTGCTCGCATTGTTTGGACATCATGGTCACTGGGAAACCAGCAGTACAGTCTCACTTTTGTTTGTATCAGCTTTTTTCTTACTATATAAATAGTATGCATTAATTCTAAATGAACATGGCAGACTAGTAAATCTATCTAGAATAAGTGTTCTGTACATTGCAGTTACATTATTGTCACTGATTCAATTCCCTCTTAAATCAAGCACTTCTCCAGAGATTTCTTAAATTAGTTGTGTCTTATTTATCCATCCATCCATCCATCCATCCATCCATCCATCCATTACATGCTTGTCCCGAGGGGTGCTGGTGCCTATCTCCAGCAGTCAATGGGCGAGAGGCGGGCTCCGCCCTGGACAGGTCGCCAGTCCATCACAGGGCAATACAGAGACAAACAGGACGAACAACCATTCACACACACACCTAAGGACAATGTAGAGAAGCCGATTAACCTAACAGTCATGTTTCTGGACTGTGGGAGGAAGCCGGAGTACCCGGAGAGAACCCATGCATGCTCAGGGAGAACATGCAAACTCTATGCAGAAAGACCCTGAGGCAGGAATCTAACAAAGAACCTTCTTGCTGCAAGGCAGCAGTGCTACCCACTGCTCCACTGAGCAGTATGTTTCTTATTTATATGTATTTTTATTGAATATAATGTTCTGTATGATCATAGTTTGGTGAAACTCAACTTTAAAGGTTGCATTTTTTTTAAATGTTGTAAAATTTTTATCTCTATTCTATTATATATTAATTTATCCTATTTACTCATTATAAAAGTTTTCACTCAGTCTGTTTCACCTTGAAGGCCACACAATTCTCTGCAGGATGGTGTCTGTAGACCAGACTTAGCTTCTTCCCATAACAAACTAGATTTTTTTCTCAAGGTTTATTCATAACATGTTACTTTTTATCCAAAGTGTGTCTAATTTGTTATGACTCTGACTACTTTCCATTGTTGTAAGAAAGGGGAACGAACGCTGTCCAGAACAGAGCAGAATGCTGTGCCATAATAACCTGACTCCGCCAGATGGATTTGCTCCGCATATCCATCTGGAAACCTTCCGTTGAAGTAATTTTGGGAAGGGGCGAAAATACTGGTTAGCTGATTGGCCTATTTTGGTGATAGACGGGCTAAATAAACCAATCAGTTTAAGGAAGCATATGACGTACTAACAGAGCGACGACGAAAACACAACCACAAGCCAGGCTACTCTTGCCGAAACCAGTCGGGAGAAGAGCAAAAACATCTTTTCCTCTGAGAAAAGCCTCCAGAGCAGTGTTTTGCTCTTCTTTCAGTGAAGAAATACTCTGTAATTCCGATAAAACTTGCTCGATAGGCATGCTAACGCTAGTTTCATCGGCTGAAGCCGCCATGCTCTTTAGACTGAACTGTTGCGCTTCTCGTTGCGTCACACCTCAACCCGCCTCAAAGCCAACGCTGATTGGACGTTCGTTTGGTGAACGGCTCCAAATTTTCTTTAACGGAAAGTAGCCAGACTGATTTGCGAGTGAAACCTTGAAAGCTCGCGAGACCAGGATGGTCTCACGAGGCTAGTGCCATAAGGTCTTCATGATGAACTGTTCTCTCTTTGCAAAGATATGAATAAATGTGCCGACTGAGTGAAATCCATCGATCTCCGTTTATTTAATTAGGATGAATAAACAATGAATCTAATCTTCCTGCTTCTGAAAAAAATCTCTGAACTGTAAAGTTCTGGGAGCATTTCAGAGCTGTAAGACCAGGTGAGTTGATGGAGTCAGGAAGCTATAAGGCACGACCATGAGAACAGATGAATCTGGAGTTCACCGGTTTTGTGGCATGGTTAGAGGATCCAAAAAAACCTCCAAATTCTTTATGTTTTAAAACTAATCCCCTCTCTGTCTTACTTTTCCATAGTATGTGGTGCATAAAAATTTTGTATAATTCATGTTTTACAAGTTATATATATCATGTTAAATCCCTGCCAAACACTGTAAATATGTAAACACTTATTAGGTCACAGAAGAACTAATCCAAGTTTTCTATCTGTATGTACAGGACAAACTTGCAGGTGAGCCCCGTAATGCAAACTGACTCAGTTATTTAGGAAAACTGTAAAAATACCAGAATGAACGATAACTTTTATATATATGCATATTTTAAGCTAATGTCTTCCTGACCCTGTTGGAAGATCTGCAGGAGACACATCAACTGCTATCTTAATAAGGCTGAGATGAAGAGATAATTCTCCCTCCTTACTGTCAGTGTCTGAGAAACAAGAATTAAGCTACAGGCTGAAAATATTTTAGAACTTGACACTTGCATAACATATGAATTATATTAACGGGTCTTTTTATTCATGAAATATCTATATACAATATGGCATTGACTGAGCGGTTTCCTGGTCACAAAGGCGGACTTGTTCAAATAATGAACTAATTGCAAAGTAATCTATTTCCTTTGAGCCAGGGCATTAGATCAAACATACTCCATTAAAGCGAAACTCAAATGAGACACATACCAATGTTCCTTTGCTAGACATAATCAGAATAATGCAGCAGTCTCAATCATGACAGAAATGATCATTTAGAACTTCAAAGGGTCAAGAGCAGAACTCTATATGACAGGAAAAAATGTCACGTTCCAGGCTAGAAATGGTAATTTTATTTTATTTATTTATTTTTTTCCCCTACTTGCTTTGATTCTGTTTTATCTTCCTGTATTTTAATCATGTAAAGCACTTTGCATTGTCTTTGTACTGAATTGTGCTATACAAATAAATTTGCATTGCCTACTGAAGAGTTTTCAGTGCAAACTTTATCAAAGAAATTTCTTTCTGCTTAATCCGTGTCTAACCCCACAATCTAATGATAGGTTAGGTAATATGTTTTCTCACATTTCTAATGGCTAGTTTATACATTTAAACCCAGTGATGCAATTAACAGTTTCAGAAAGGAAAAAACAAACAAAAAACAAACTAGGCCATATTGTTTTCTTAACATATTATGTCAATTTTTATTCCATTTTATCCGTGTGTGGTAATAAGCATACTGGTGCCTATCTACTGCGGTTTTTAGATCAGTGACAGGCTAGAACCTGAAAAGAAAGCCACTCCTTTAAACAATGTAACAGAGAAACACTGGACAAACTAAACATACAGTTTAAAGAAATGAAGTAACATAATTACTTTTCGATTGTGAGTAGGGGTGTGGGAAAAAATCTTTTCAGAGATGTATCAAGATTTTTGGCTGCTGATATAATATTGATCTTTCAGTTCCTAGTATTGATTTTGTTTAAAACAAAAACATTTTTAAAGAAAAAGACATTTTTACCTAAAACAATGAGGGAAAATGGGCTACCTAGTGGTAGTGGTAGATGTGAACTGACTCAAACTCCAATTAAACCCTAGTAAATTTCTCCACTGTGAGATAAATAAAGTCAATTAATCAATCAATAAAAAAAACATCAACATGGATACCAAAACAAATACTCAATATCTACAGATGAACATACGCAGCACTTGCTTTTTTTATCTATACATTTGATTTCGATAGCTGGGAAATATATCACAACATATACTGATAATGCAATATAGTGATAATATCCCATTGTGATATGTATCGTATCACGACGCCCATGTCGATACTCACCACTAACTACGAGAGGCAGCCAGAGTACCTTGACAGCAGTAACTCATTCATGGAGGGAACAAGAAACGGCCGGTCTGAAAAGATTCAGAAACAACATTGGTTTGGTGGCAAACTTTTTCTATTTTTCAGTCGGCCTCAGCAGATGGCCGCTCACACTGAGCCTGGTTCTGCTGGAGGTTTCTTCCTGTTCAAAGGGAGTTTTTCCTCTCCACTGTCGCTACGAGCATGCTTAGTGTGAGGAATTGCTGAGGAGTCAATGAGTCGATGCAATCAACTGGTTTTCCTTAGATAGAAAACTTTGTATCAATTTGACTGTATGATCTGGTTGAACTGTAAAGTGCCTTGAGATGACATGTGTTGTGAATTTGGCGCTATAGAAATAAACTGAATTTAATTGAATTGAACTTACTGGGCTTCTTAAGTAAAGCACAACCATCCATCTCCCAGTCAATATATCCAACCAATGATTCGCAAGCATCCCAGCAGTGACCTCCGTTGCTCGCCAAATTTTTGATCCACCTTCTACATTCTTGCTGGACGCCATTGTTTAGTTGACCATTTAAACTAACCAGGTTAACATGCACAGTTTGATTTACTCCGTTGACTGGTTTTAAACCCGGTTATCACATTTCAGCCTTGTAATACCGGAATGGGAGTGTCCAAACTGTGTGCAGCAGTCCATATGTCATGGAGCAAAGAAAGAATTCGGCTAACATCTCAAGAAGGTTATTTATCTTGGCTAGCTGCTGCCCCAGGCAGAGAACAGCAAAGCACTTAATAGCCAACAAGTGACATCTTTTTTCAAATGATTCAACAGTCATCTAAAAACAGAACTGACCAATGGCCTGTAGCTATTGTTAGTGTCTAGCGTGACTTATGGCATCATGTCACTGCAGCCGCACAGGGGCAAAAACGGGCTCAGCATAAATTAAAGTCTCTCAAAATAACCATGAGCCCAGTGAAAGAGAAAAATAACACAAAAGGAGAGCTTAGTTTGGCTCTACGATGAGGATTCTGGTGATAAGCCAAAAAGTTGTTGCCGTTCAAGTTTTAAATACTGAAATTATATCCAAAAAGTTGTGTAAATAGTTGAATTAATTGATTCTACTGTAAACTAAAGATACACAAATTGTTTTAATGTGCTTATGCAGTTTTGAATTACGCTTTATTTCGAAAAGTGTGCCTCTATGATGTGTTACATATCCCTGGCTGACCCTTTTTTTATGCTTTATTAATCACTTTCCAGTTTTATGCATTTAGATATCATACATACTGTATGGTAAACATATCAAGCAGTTGGTATGCTGCCTGCCGATACAAGCTGTTAATGGGAGAGGGAGTGGCCTGTGACCAATTTAATAACCAAAAAACTCATTCAATACCCTTTTATCTCAGTGTTAGGCTATATATATATATATATCAACAGAATTTATAATATAATTTTAAAGAGAAAGAAAAATAATACATGTATTCCATTTTGAACAAAATAAAGTTTGAAGAGTGTTTGCCATACGATGCTGTACTGTATGAAATATTTCTATTCAGCCCCCCTGAGCAAGTATTTGTACACCATCTTACTCTGCAGAAACAGCCTCAAGTCTTTCTAAATATTAGCTATAAGTTTAAACTTCCCTGCAGAGGAAAAGCAACATTGCAGCAAGATGTTATCGCAACACTTTTCAGGTTAATATCTGTTTAAATTTGTGAAAAACCAAAAACAGCTTTGTGTTTATCAAAGATCCCAACAGAATACCATTAAGCTTGTGTTCAAATAGAGAGAAAATAAATAAAAAATAAGGCTAGGTTTTTAAGAAAATAATAAATAAAAAAACAACTTTTTACATAACTATATTAATAGGGGTTTCATTAAAATAAATGTATTGCTGTTTTCATAGCCCATATTTTCAATTTATTTAAATATTAGATAACAAAGATGGCTTTCTTTTTTCTGACTGTTGGGAATAATTTTGCATAGAATGATTCCTTAGAAACTGTTTATTAGAAACTGAAGACTATTAAGGACAACTCTGGGCAGCCTGTTCATCAGATTGTGATAGAATATATATATATATATATATATATATATATATATATATATATATATATATATATATATATATATAATCACATCTACAAGAACTCTTCGGAGAATTCATTTACCTTTAGTTTTATTATATTTTTTTAAGGTTAGCCCTTAAACAAATGCAAGAAAACCTCAGTTGGTCTTTATGTGTTCAACAAAGTAAGAAAGTTATCAAACATGTCTACAAGATGACACCATCAGAATCATGTAGGCAAGTGTTGCAGCAAATTGATTATATTCACCTGACAATCTCTCAGCTGTGCTGGGCTGGAAGCCGCTGGAATAGTTTACAGGTTCACATTAACTGACAGATCATAGCCTTAGAAAATGTTTAAACGTGGCTGCATAAGTATAGAGCTGACACGGCCCCCTCTGTGAAGCCAGTGGAAAGTGTAATGAAGCTGCTCCAGCAGGAGAGCTGCTCTCATCCAGTGCCAAAGCACACATAACTGCACTAAGGGACTTTTGGCACATATTCATCAAGACAGGTTTTGTTGAATTCCAAAGGTCTACAGTGTAGAGATAAGATGCCTCCTGTCACAGCAAGGCGGACTGCTAGCTATTTCACTCAGTCCTTCAGGGAGAACTGCATATACCTTTTGAAGCCGTCTCAATCTTTAGTTCTCTTTTATGGGATTACCTTACGAGCATGTTTTAATAACCTAAGCCTCTATATGGGCACAAATGTGCTCATGAGAGACAGGTCTGCAATGTGCGGACAACATTTCAGCAAGCCTATGCTTTCTGATTTTGATCAAATATCTTTTTTATTACTTCCTGTTACTAGTTGCATTTATTTACAAGATCCTTACACACAATTAGTTAGGGAAAAAAATTGAAAGGCACCAAACGGGCTGCAGCTTTAAATGATTAGTTGAACATGTTGGCCTAAATATGCTGTTATTTTACTATTAACTTAAGAATAGCTGTTTGTGAAATACAAAAAACGCATAATTACTTCAAAAATGATATGGTCTTTGTTAGAGTTTTCTTTCAATTTTCTATCTAAGGAAAACAAGTTGATTGCATCGACTCATTGACTCTTCAGCAATCCCTCACACTAAGCATGATTGTAGCGACAGTGGAGAGGAAAAACTCCCTTTTAACAGGAAGAAACCTCCAGCAGAACCAGGCTCAGTGTGAGCGGCCATCTGCCATCATGGAGGTCACCATTTGTTCACCTTTGTAATGTATGTTGGGTTGATGATAAGGTTAAATATTTTTGGAAAGGAACCAGAAGAGTAAACACAGAGTAAAAATCATCACTGAAGTTGACTTTTTATGGAACTGAATCTGACTAGTGAAAATTTGGACAATGCCCCACTGCATTACTGGTGCAACATTTTTATGACCCATTTATAAGGTATATGTTGAAACAAACAAATAAGACCTGCTTGTGATCTGCTGTTTACTCTATTGGCTAGAGCTAACACCAAATACAAGATCTAACTTGAAATTAAAACAAATCAGAACATAACGTAGCTCTTGTGCCCCGCGATAGACTGGCGACATGTCCAGGGTGTACCCCTCCTCCCGCCCATTGACAGCTGGAAAAAGGTAACCTGACTCCGCCAGATGGATATGTAGAGCAAATCCATCTGGAAACCTTCCGTTGAAGTAATTTTGGGAAGGGGCGAAAATACTGGCTAGCTGATTGGCCTATGTTGGTGATAGACGGGCCAAATAAACCAATCAGATCAACGAAGCATATGACGTACTAACGGAGCGATGACGAAAACACAACCACAAGCCAGGCACAAGCCAACTGATAGATCAAACTCTTGCCGAAACCAGTCGAGAGAAGAGCAAAAACATCTTTTCCTCTGAGAAAAGCCTCCAGAGCAGTGTTTTGCTCTTCTTTCAGTGAAGAAATACAGTGTAATTCCGATAAAACTTGCTCGATAGCCACGCTAACTCTAGTTTCATCGGCTGAAGCCGCCATGTTCTTTAGACTGAACTGTCGCGCTTCTCGTTGCGTCACACCTCAACCCGCCTCAAAGCCAACGCTGATTGGACGTTCGTTTGGTGAACGGCTCCAAATTTTCTTCAACGGAGAGTCTCCAGACTGATCTGCAAGTGAAACCTTGAAAGCTCGCGAGATCAGGATGGTCTCACGAGGCTAGGTGATAGGCACCAGCACCCCTAACGACCCCAGCAGGGATAAACGTGAAGAAAATGGATGGATGGATGGATGGATAGATGGATGTAGCTTTGTCACATACTGTAGCTACAGGGAGCTTGTAGACGCAAAACATCTGCTTGGAGATTTTCTGCATCTTCAAACAGCTTCTTTGGCCAATTCTCTCCTCTTCCTCCATTTAGTTGTTCTCATCTTACTTACCTCTTTTGCCCTCTACATTGTCATCAGTTCACTCCAGTTCAGACTGAATATGTTTAACGTTACTCACTGGTGATATAGCTGGACTGATTTAGCGCTACAGGACGTGTAATATTTAATTCAAGAAAAATGCCTTGCAGTGTAAACAATATTGCAACATCTATGCTTCAATATTTAATTTATAAAAACTAAACATACTTTTTTGTGTCTTGTTTTAACATCAAAATGAAATATTTCTCAAACAAAGTCCATTGCTACCATTAAGGATCCCTTTAAGAATCTGTTGATAGCGTTTCAAATATGCCAACTCTTCTTAAAGAAAATAACCATTATTTAAAATTTTTCTCTTGCCTTCCTACTGTCATGTGGGGCAAAAGTAGCGTATATCTGGATAAGAACGCAAAGTCACAGTAAAACTCAGTTCATACATTTTAAAGCAAATAATCACAGACTTTTTTTTTTTTTTACCATGTTTAAGTTTGTTACAACAAAACTCAGATGGTTATACAACCTCAAAGATTTCCAAAGGAATGCTGAAATGTCATCATCTGACAGGTTAACATGTCATAAAAGATATCAAAACTTTTACTCTCAATACATCTCCTATAACTGAACTTTGGCGTTGTGCATTTTTGATTCTGGCTACAATAATGTTAATATTCCTGCAAAGGGACACAGAAAATGATTATTTTATTTGGTTTGCTGTTGTTTCTTTAGAGGTAGGCAGCTGACCTTTGTTGACTTCTGTTACAAGGATCAACCTTTTATATGTGCTTTATGCTCCCAGGGAGTTCAACTTTGTTTGCACTTTCAGCTTAAAGACATTTCTCCTCCTTTTTCCATAAATAATCTTTGCTCCTTCTTATTACTAGCCTTTAGTCAAGCGTTTCTGCTTACTTTAATAGATAAAACAAACCTTGATTTAAAAAACGCTGGATTTTAAAAACCCAATGTAGCTCTTCCATTCCAGTTTTCCGCCTCACCTTTCTCCCCAACTGAAGGCTCTTTAGTGTATACGGTGTCTACTCTGTCTGACACCTCAGCTGATGTTTCCCCAACTTACGCTGCTGTTGAAGAAAGAGAGCTGGGTGCCTTTCAGGAAGAGTTAAAAGGGCTGAATCACTGAGGCTTTTCATGTATTCCTTTCATCTTTGCTGTAGAGTGGAATATATTCCATTAGATTACCACAAATTTCATTAAATTACTATTACCTCTGAGCAGCCGCTTGAAAAATGTAGTCTATATGCAATGAGTAATGTTTTGCAAGCTTTACATTAGATACAATGCGTCTCTGCTGACTGCGGCTGTTAGGTTTCAGCAACATAAAATTTGCCATTATCAACAGGAGCATGCTCACCTTACCTCTGGTATCGTTTCATCTAAAGCAATCTGAACAAATTTGCACCACATAGCATTACTGATATACTGCAGATGGATTCATTCAAGGGAACATTTCCATCAATATTCTCTGTTTTTCTTATGCTCAACTCGTATAATCTCCTTCTTTTAATGGAACTTGGTAGAGGAAAGAATCTCATTAGTCTTCATTCTTTTATGTTTTATGTATTTTGTCTTTTTATCCATGTTATGACAAATATTTGGTGTTCTCTTAATGTTATACTCTCTAATCAGACCTCAGCATTTTCTCTGACGATTGATAAACACTCAGAGGTCCACAGTAATTGCAGGGGGAAAAAAAATTGCCACTAGGTGTAGCTGAAGTATTCGGGTACCAACTCAAGTATTACAGCTATCCATAGTGGAGCCTTAAGGTGCTTTGCAGGATGATTTTTACCCTGCTTATAACTCCAAACAGGTTTGTGGTCTGGTAGAGGCATTTTAACATTCATTCATTATTTTGCTGTCTGTACAGCAAAAAATTATGAACAGGGATTGTAAATAGCACTAATTAAGTGCTCATCGTGCTGCCTGTTTGTAGATATGATATAGCACACAGTTATTAAGTACTTTGGATTCAAAGCTCATTTGTTCATAACAGGAAATAAACACAGCAAAGGATTGAGTAAGTTAAAAGGGGCCAGACTGTGATGCCTAATATCTAGGACCAAATATTGGATATTCCTGGTGTGCAGTGGTCAGTATCTGTCCAACGTTGTCCAAGGATAGAACCATTATAAATGGCTCTTAACGGCCACAGACCAGCTGCAGACTCCTGGCATTATCAGCACTATCAGTTGATAATGCTGACTGGTCTCTGTGGTCAATGTTGAAAATAAAACATCGCCTACCTTGCCAGTGAAGCAATAGCTCACTTGGACTGACGTTTGCTTTGGTAAACGGGGCATACATTATAAGAAGAAAGCAAGTTGGCAGAGGCATTATGATGCTTTGATCAAACAAGGCTCCATCCAGAGTACCTATAGGGTTTTATTTCCCACCATAGCAATTCCATTACTTAACTAGAGCTGTTGTTAGAGCTGCTTTTTGATTTGTTTTTAAATAAGAGAGATTTTAAACAACAAGAAAGTCGGAAGAGAACCACACCACTGTGTCACTATAAGTAGTTAATGCAATAGATTTTTAATTATCCTTCTTTTTTGTGTCCAGACTTTATGGATGCTTATAGTGTAATTATTTTTTTAAACTACCCAAATGATAATATCTAGAAAAGAATGAGAAACAATATATTTCTATCTGTTAATAATTCTCAATTAGTTTATTTATTTTCTGTAAAGTGACCTTGAGTGTCCAGAAAGGCGCTGTTAAATAAAATGTATTATTATTTATTATTTCATTGGTACGATTTTGGAAAACAGGATTTGAAAATGTTGACACAGTCATACACGAGTATGAAAACAAAAACTAAAGTGGAGCTGTGGACCGCGGACACTGCTCGATGGGGAGCGGGGCACCGCACAATCACAGAACTCTGGTTTAACAGTCCAGCCCAAGAATGTCCCCAAGTGCTGCAGTCCCAAGAGGACATGCTGGAAGCCAATCCTGGTCAAGGATCCAGAACAGACAGGAACAGGATCCAGATCAGGCAGTAACAGAACAGGTGGCAGGATCCAGACGTCCAGGCATGCACAGGCTCCCAGGAGGGTTCAGAGTCTGACTGGGACCAGAAGCATGACCAGGTGGTCACGCACAGGAGCTGACAGGATCAGGTGCAGATGAGCAGGCTCAGTGGAAGAGGGTAGCAGAGACAGGACGTGGAACCAGAACTTGATGCAGGACTTTAAACTGGTCTCCTCCCTGGAGCCAGGCTTACTGGAATAAAAACTGAACCTCCCCACATATAGAGCCAAAAACCCAGAGGACTCCGCGGAGGAGGAACAGTGGACGATCAGGAGACGAGACAAACACAAAAACCCTCTTTCCACTGGCTGCCAGGATCCAGGACACGAACCAAGGAATAAAAACTAACAGACTAACAGAAAGACAAATAATGATCTGGCCCTGAATGCTCAGGCTGAACTGAATATAAACCAGAGGAAATAGGTGAGGAATAAATTATAATTGGGGCAGGGAGGGAAAACGACAGGTGAAAGGAATTACTAATTAAGGAGGAGCAAACAGGCCAGATCATGACACCTGAATGCTTTTTCGATTTTCAGAATTTCCTAATCTTATATATCAATAAATTATTTCTTATAATTTCCATGTCTGATAAGACCTTTTCAGGAACAGGGGGCAACCCAAGGTGAAATCAGTAGTTGGTGGGAAAAAAGCAGGGTACACCCCTTATAGATATTCTGTATCGTATGTACAATTGTCATACCTAAAGTAGTTTGGTGCTCTCAGTTGAAATTCGCATTTCTGGACGTCAGGGTCTTTTTCATAGATCTAATTTCAATGAATGATGAATATTTTTAAATCATGCTTTCACTGTCAGTAGAAATTTTGCTTACTGGCATAAGCTGTCCTGCTTAAAAAGGCTGATAGACATTGGTCATAACCAACATTAACTCCTAGCAATGTTCTTCCTTTTCGCCTGCCCTGTGGCTCCATATCCGTCCCGCGTTAGGTCTGCATTATTCACTCTCAGGCAGCCTGCTCTGAGACAGTGGGGGAGGTATGTTAGCGCGCTGATTGTGCCATCTTTTCTTCTTTTCAAATCACCAGCTTCTGCTCTCCAATTGTACCAATCACCAGGAGGGTGGGATAGAGTGGCCGACATTTGACCTGATTTTATACAGATCTAAGACCGCTAGCTCGGTGTCGGGCCTTTACGCAATGCGTATGACTTAAAGTGACACTTGCCTGAAGCTCCCTTGGAGGCGCAAACTTGGTTGGCAATCTGAAACCACATATGACAAGCAGGGAAGAGAGCTTGCGAGGATGCAGAGTGTTTGTCAGAAAGATAGCAAGGAAAGACGAATATAAAGAAATAATTTGCTTTTCTCTCAGCTGTACACTGTCTATCCCCCATAGGTTGGTTTGATTGGCTGTCTGCCTTTGTGGCTGATGTGCCGGTTCCTTCACTTTAGCAATTGTCCTTGGATCTGTAACCCTTTGATGGTAAGTGGCACTGTGATAGAGAGAGGACATTAAAAAGAGCCCTTGAAAATGTTAAATCCGACCACAGAGGCCAGCTGCAAAGATTTTATTGCTTTTTTTTCAATCCAATTTTCCTTGATGTCACAAACCCAAATCCAATCCATATGAGAATAATGATAATTTGCCAGCTGATGGGGTCATTACTGGACCCATGTTGTCCACATGTGCTGTTTTTACAATTATTCTTTATACAAAATATTTTTCACTGAAGTAGTTGGTTATAAATTATGTTTGTGGTAAATTGAGTAAAACATGATAACATGCAGCAAATCATTAAAAACCCATTCAGCAGATTTTATCTGTATTTAGGAACAGCCGATGCTATGTATTATCTATGCTAACGTCAAGCTAAACACTGATTTCATCTCAGTCCCAGGTAAGGTTATGTTTTTTTTTTGGTTTGTTTGTTTTTGCTTTGCCTTTTTTCTTAGATGATAACAACTGTAAATAGTTAAGCTTTAAAATTTAGTATTTGCTCAGGTCTTGAAAAATACTAGACTGCATTGAAACTAATCTTTCTCAGTGAATCAATGGAGAAAAAACTGAGAAAAAACAAAAAACACTGTTCCTACAACATGTGCCCCCCCTTTATATTAACAGTTCCACTTTATATTGTATTCCAAAACACACACATATAAAAACTGCCCTCTTGCCACATTACTTTGTTTAGGCATTTTTATTTATTGGTGTTCTACTATTGTTTTTTTTTTTTGGATGGTCCAACTATGTTAAGATCTCCACAGATATCCACTATATACACTTATTGCCAATGCTTTCTTCATACAATGACCGGTTTTGTGTCCCTTTTTCACATCACTTTAAGAAGTTAAAGAAAAGGATGCAAACTGTGACAGCATTTCAATTTCCGGTTCCACTTGCAATTTGACTTTACAAATCACTCAACCGGATAAATTGTATACTATAAATCCTTCTAGTTTAGTTATAAGAAGTAGCTCCAAACCTACATGACTTTTCCAAGACTTTCTTCCTGTCTGTTTTTGCAAATCTGTACACAAAAGGTAAACAGAAGCATGACGTCAAGCAATAATGCCAAGTGGTAAAATCACAGCTTGTATCGTTATAAGGGTAAAAGAATCATTTGAATTATTTTAGGAAACATTACAACCACAGGGCAATGTTAAAGCTAAAAATAATAAAATCCCTTGTAGCTCCTTTTTTTTGAAGTCTTTAAACCAGCAGAGAATAGTCAACATCTTGAGTATTTGCAGAACCGCATAGCATGAAATAATAAGTTCTTTGATCAAACTGCTGATCCTATGTGGTTAATATCATACAACGATGATCTGAACATACTGTATTACATCATTTTTGAGGAATCATAAAATATTAAAACTGATTCATGCGTGGAGAAAAATTTAGCTGGAAACCGCATATATTATGCGTAATACCAGTCTGGAAAAAAGACCCCCCCCCCCAAAAAAAAATCATTTTTTTGTCAATCTTAATATGATATGCTTTGTGCATCAATCTCAACTGGTTATGCAGACCTTCCTTTTTTTCTGACATTCATGGGTTGGAAAAATGTTTCTCCATTTTAAATCTGAATAGGTTGTTTATTAAAATATGCAAAATAACAGATTAAAGTGTGAACCAGTTACATATTAATTGTACCAGGCATATTGAGCTGACTTTGTTTTGCCTTTATAAACAGTTCAAACTATATGTAATGTGTTTAAAATGAGAAATTTTATAAAAAATTTGTTTGACATATTTTAATATCAGGGAAAATCTCTGCAAGTTCCATTTGTAGCTGTTTTATGAAGCTTATAGTTAAAATTTTCCTTTAAAAAAACACTGTTATTTTAAAATGACTCGTTTATATCAGGTTAAAAAAATAACATTAATTTCTCAATCACATATAATTTTTTGTCAAAAACCACAACAAATATGAAAGTAAAAATTCAATACTCAGTTAAAAACAAAATTACCCAAAAATCTTACATTAAACCACTAAATTTGTATGTATGAAAGCAGATTGTGTAAACATAATATTACAAAGCGGTTTTTTAAATGGCTTCACTTCATAAGCAGTAGCAATCCTTTAATCTGAGTAAAGAGTGTCATCTGTAAGGTGTGGCCTGTTCTTTGGCTCTTTTAAGTTAATCTTGAAAAATATCTGTTCGCAAGTAGATAGGTTCTCCCAAATTTTAATGATATGGGTGGTCATGATCTTGGAGCTGTATTATCAAGGTAGGGGGCCCTTGGTTTGTAAAACTCTACTTTATGACATGATATGCCATTCAGGATTCATAATGGATGTCAGGGTTCGGTTGTGGTTTGAGGACCCAAATGCAGAGGCAGAGAGGCTGAGGAGATTTCTTGCAGTTTAATGGGGAGAAAACGATAAATAAAGGCAGGAATCCAAAAAAAACAACTAATAATGTAAACCAACCAGAACCATGGAGACATCAGGGGGAAACTAATCACGGGGAGCCAGGGAGAGACGAGGTAGGACGAAAACAGCATTGAGATCCAGCAACGACAAGGAACCAACAAAGAGTGACAGCAGAGGGAGAGTATATGTAGCTGACTGAGACAAAGGCAGGGTTAACGAGCGGATAAGGAGCAGGTGTGAGTAGAGACAACGAGGAAGCCAAGGGGAAAGGAATACACACAAGAGGGCAAAAGAGGACAACAACAGAAAAACCTGAGAACTAACATAAATCTAAAAACTACAACAAAATAGGAATTAAACCAATGAAACTAGTAAACAAGGAGAAAAGTACAGTAAAGCACAACAGAACCAAGACCATGACAATGGATGAATGAGTTGTCTTGGCCAGCCAAACTGACGTACAATGGATGAATGTGGGTTGGGTCTAAAACAGTTTAGATCAGTGGTTCCCCATCCAGGTTCTGAAGTACACACTGCCCTGCACACCAGATTCAAACAATTAAATAAACTGATCAGCAGTCACCTAGTGCTGCAAATAGCTGATCCATTTAAGTCAAGTGAGTGGCAGCAAGGAGACACCTAAAACATGCAGGGCAGCGATGCTTGAAGAACAGGAGTAGGAAACACTGTTTTAGTCCAATAACAATGTGGGACTCTACCCTTTGGGTTCTGGGTAAAGATGTAAAGATGCTTTTGATGATGGTTCTGGTCAGATAGGAGGTTTTTGTGAAGTTTTAAATCAAAGGAAGTATTTTTTTCCCAGCCTAGGCTTCAGAAAAAAAAAGTGTTTTAATTATGATGATCTTAATACAGTTAACTTTACAAATATTGATGGTTTGAACGTTTAACTTAAACTAGTTAATACATTTGCAGTAATAAGGTTGTGATGGCCTGAGTATCTAAAGAAATACAAGGCCTGAATTTACTTCATGGTCTGCCCCTGCACTTAACTCATAATCTTTGGACTTCAAATATTTCAGACAGTGTTTTAAAGTCCCAGCTATACTTAATAACAGATTAAATAGCTAATTTACATTCTTTAAAGCTCACTATAAAGGGAAAATGTAAGTGAATGAATCTGCAGACCTACATTACAGACCTAGAATAATTCAGTAATTACCACCGTTAATCATCATGTGGGAGCACTTTACCTGGTTCAGCAGTTGTTCAGCATTTCAGAGGAAAGATGAAGATTATATGGCTTCAGAAGGAGTGGGAAAGTGAGCTTGTCTAATTCTTCATGCCAACACACTCACACACACTTATTCTTGTTACATGATGAAACAGGAAATTTGTCTTCTTGAAGAGCATCGTTATGCAGGGAGGAGCATCTGAAGGTCTACACGGCTTATTGACCTATAAGGATAACAGGGTTGACACATCCCAACTGTTTACCTTTTCACTAGCCTGTGAACATTCTTTACATCATGAACAATTAAAAAAGACAAACATGGCTGAATAGTCCTTATGTTCTCCAGCAGCTACTTTTATTTCTGTTTTTTTCAACTGCAAAGTGTATGGTTCCAAATTCCCGCCGTAGCTTTGTTGCATACAGTGAAGATTAATGCTGTATTTAGACTTTATCTCAGTCTTTGAACTGGAGTATATATTGGCCTTTAGGATGTCTTTTAACATCTGCTCTCTGTCTGACTGACAACACAAAGTGAAGTAAAGATAAACTGTTTATTTTGAAAAATGTCCTGACAATCTGCTTCGATTAAGGCCACTGGTTCCCTATAAAGACAATGCTGGAAGCTGAACAAAGTGTGCTGAAGTAATAAACACTTCTATCAGATTAAACTTTTATTAAGCCAATCTGTATCATCAAATTGCCATTAGCTGTTACCAGTGTCAGGGGTTTCAGAGGGTGATACAGAAAGCAAATTCAGTTTTATGTTTGGAACCTAAAAAATGCTATTTTAAAAAGAATAATCTGAATATTTGTATGTTAAAAGAGCCAGCTATTTGTTTTAGTTAGAGGAAAATAGATAATTCTATAAATATGGGATGTTCAATATTCCACTGGTAGACAGGGACACAGGTAATAAACAAGGTGATACAAGAAAATAGGGAAGGAGAAGAAAGGAGGTGAGGCTGGACAATAGAAGATGAATGAAGGAAGGACACAAAGGAGGGACAGAAGGACAAAATTAATAGAGCAAAGAAAGAGACGGGGAAGGGATGACATAAGGAAAGAATGTTGGACTCAGGAAGAAAGGAAGGACATTATTGTATGAAAATACCAATAATATATTTTTGGCTGTTTCTGTAAGGGAAACGTGGAAGTGGAGGGAAATGGGGGAATAGCTGATAAATATCACACAGATGTAAAGAAGGAAAGTGCAGGAATCTTAAATACCCAAAAACAACGGAAACAAATCACAGTCCTAAGGATCATAACATTTTTTCAATTACATGGATGGCTAAGTTCTAGTTTAATAATGGTGGATCTGTCTGAGAGCTTGTGTGTGTAAGATACAGATATAACAATTATTTATTTACTGAGGATTATATCGAGGCTCTAATAAAAACAATAAACTTTTCAACATAGCTTTCATGTTTAATTTTTGTCTCTTAAATTCAAATATCACCTAAGATAATGGTTACCTTTAGTAGTTGAATATGACAGGTCTTAATTTAAAATGTATAAATTTACAAAATATGAACTATGGATTAAATTATACTCAATGTACTTATGATATATCATTAGACCCAGTAGATCTGGTGTTCTTCAAGGCCCCACTGACACGTTCCCAAGGAAATGGTTTGAGCTAAACCCACACCTGCATCCTCCAAGTCTCAATAAAAACTTATTCCATCAAAGGCTGTCAAGCTCAGAACAATAGGATCCAGTATTCGAGGCAGACAAACAGATTTCTCAAAATGTTTATTAGAAACAGAACCACAGTGAGCAGCCTTGGCATCTAATGCAGGTTAATGACCATGTCTTTCTGGAGGAGGATGATAACGAAAATGTGAGTCACTAACCTGGTCTTATAATTCAGTCCAAGCCAAGAGGGTGAGGTTGGTTCCAGCGGGTCGGCTGCCAACACAAAACAGCGGGTCCCGCACAGAGAGTTCCAGACTCTGATGTATTGGTGGTCAGAGGACAGGCAGGAGATCAAAACCTAGCAGACGAAAGAAGGGAGGATAATGCAGAGGGCGAAGCCAAAGCCGGTGTCGAAGACGTACTTGATTGTCGGAGCCAGGAGGTCATAGATCCAAAGAGGTGCTGAGGAAGAATTCAGAACGGAGTCGAGTACCAGTTCCAGGTTTGGTACACAGAACAGGCAATGAATCGGCAGGCGTCAGAAGACAGGTTAGGCAAACAGATTAGAACAAGGACAGGCAAGCTCAGAGGTCCAGAAGCAGAACAGGAATGCTAAAAAAAACTTCTTACCACGGCTTGAAATATTCTTGAACTGATGACTGACTGTCTGATGGCTGGTTACAGAGAGACTGAAACAGGTGGAAGAGATGAGCGGTAATGAGAACTGGTCTGAGATAAGCAGGTGAGTGAGATGAGCAATCAGACCAGACATCAGTGCCAAGATCATGACAAAGGTTGTTTTCAGAATACAAGAAAGGTTTGGGGAATGTCAAATTGGGTTTAAAATGTTCAATTTAGTGTCACATTTTCTATTTCAATGCCAAAAGTAATGATTATTTTAAGATCTAAGGTCTTTAAATTAAAATAACCAATAAATGGTAAAGAAAATAAAAGATCCTTCTGACTAAGATGTTTCATTCTATACAAGAACTCAAACATAGCATTTGTTGAAGTGGAAACCACTCCCTTTTCAAATTTCTATTCTTCAGATGCCAGACAATGATCTCTGTAACATATGTGCGTAGAAGAAACCGTAAAAATAGGATGATGCATACATTTGCCTAGACACAGAGTGTTGGATTAAAGCCCTAACCTTTACATACTATTCTTAACATTGTTATAAAGTAATTTGAATAAACTAAATATCAAATAGAGTTGAATGAGCACATCAAGTAAAGCTGTCAACTTGAGAAAAACAACAACATGAGCATACATCTTAGATAAATATGTTCTGTTAAGATATTGTAATGTCAGCAGGAGCAACCTAAATGGGATTGTCACAACAGGATCTATACAAACAGTAAATATCACAGAAATTCTGCTTCCACATTCCTGCTCTGTAATTTCTCCATGAATGTTATTTGCATTATCTTTGAATTACCTGCCAACTCAAATATATAATATGTGTTGCTCAAGGCAAGGCAGTCGTTTACAAGCTGTTGGCTGCTGGAAACATTTTCACTGGCATTAATGAACTGTTGATATGTTGATCTTTTCATATCCACAAGGCTTTTTCTTGCCAGAACAAATAGACTTCAAATTCCAAGCCTGATGGAAACCGTCAGATGTTACAAACCCTCAATAGCTCTTCAGCTGTAGATTTTCAATTCAATTTATTCAAATAGCACCAATTCACAACTCATGTCATATCAAGGCACTTTACAGATTTGAATTTCAAGGAGAAATAAGTATAATGCTGTAAAAGCCCAAAATCAGATTACTCTAGAATTATGGAAAAGCCAGTTAAAATCATTAATTCACCCTTGAATTTAACTTAATTTCACATTTATTTCCAGGTGAAAACATGTCCGTAAAGTTAAATTTGCTTGAATAGTTTCAGTAGTAATTATAAAAAAAAAAATCTTTATTTTACTGAACATTCTTTAAATACTAGTGTATCAAAAAAAAAAATAGCGATAAAAGACCACAGTCTTTATTACAGTCAGCTCTAAAGTCCTTGGCACATTTCTGGCATAAATGGAATAGAGCTCAAATCCATTTCAAATCCTTTAATTTAGCATTAGTTTCAACACAAATTGGCACGGTTCTGCAACTCTGGGACCGAAAACAATACAAATTTATCTTAATCTTAAGGATATTTGCTGGCAGTGTCTCAGCTCTCAGCCCCACGGGGGGGAACAATAATTAATCAAGCTATCATTAGGTAGGTGGGGTGCTGGGGTAATAGATCATATGACAAGCCGATGATAAGAATCGATGGAAGAGATAACCTTGGCTGAGGTGCAGAGGCTGGAGGATGGAAGAAGAAAGTCGAGGAAAAGGAGAATAGGAGCAGCAGCAGAGATGTGATGACTTGGCTGGAGCGTTTGATTGTCAAGAACAAAATGTGTAAGCGTTACATTAGTCGAAGAGCAAGGCATGGTGACCTCGATCACACACACAGAAACCCAGATGTTCTTAAACTTTTAAAAATTCATTACTCAGCAATAAGCTGTAGACCTAGTTACTGTACTATCATCAGATTGCAGCTACAGTTCAATCCTCTCTCCTTGAAAGTGCATTTCTACAGAACTAAATTACATCTAGGTTCAACAGAATTGCTGACTGTATTATCTTATGCATACACATTATTCTGAAAGAAGCTCATTTTATTTTTACAGTTTCTAGACAATGGAGATATGATGTCAGATAGAAGACGTCAATATCTATTTTCTGAATTATACATTAAAATATAAATAATGCATTTCTCCTGCCATTCTGCTTTAGTTTAAGTTTGATGGTTGGATCAGCAAAATCACCCAAAGATGTGTTTCTACAGAGAGACCAGTTCCTGGCTCTAAATAGTTGTCTGAAATGCTGGAGCTATACTATGGACTGAAAGTGTAAAGTATTCAGCTCTGTGTTAATTGATGTATATTTCACTCAATTCACGCAACTGGTTATGATTATGGCCCGACTGATAACTCAACTCAAACTTTATTTATAAAGCACATTTAAAACAACCGCGGTTGACCAAAGTCCTGTACAGGAATCACAGAACATAAGATAAAAGCTAAAGGCTAAAATACATAAACACATAAAAATAGAATAAGATAAATGTTTCAATTAAAATACATTTTAGAATAAAATAAAATTTTGCCAAATGTCCACTTAGACATGATTAAAAGCCAGGGAGAAGAAATGTGATTTTTAAGAGGATTTAAAAACCTCAAAGGAGCCTGCTGATCTAATATGCCAAGGCAAGTTATGCAAGAGTCTCGGTGCCGCTGCCATAAAGGCACGATCACCTTTAGTTATAAGTCTGGTTTTATGGAATCGCCAGTATTAGCCAATTAGAGGATCAAAGTGTTCTGGCTGGGGCATGAATTTGGAGAAGCTCAGTCAAATACTGGAGGGCTAGAACATTAAGAGCTTTAAAAATAAACAATAAAATTTTAAAATCTATCCTAAAAACAACTGGGAGCCAGTGCAGTGAGGCAAGAACAGGTGATATGTGGTCACGTTTACGTGTGCCAGTAAGGAGACAGGCAGCTGAATTTTGTACCAACTGCAGACGGTGTAAAAGTGAGCGGTCCAAGCCAGTATATAAAGAGTTGCAGTAATCCAATCTTGTATTAATAAAAGCATGGATTATGGTCTCCAGATCTTTTTGTGGCAGGTACCCTTTCACTTTTGATAAAATTCTTAACTGATAAAAGCTATTTTTTTTTTTACGACCGAACTAACCTGGCAATCAAATTTCAACCTGTCATCAAATATTACACCAAGATTTTTTTACTGACGATCGAATGTTAGGTGTAAGAGGGCCCAAGAAGCCAGGGGGTAAAACTGCTGGACTACAACCAAACATTATAATTTCTGTCTTACTTTCATTCAGATTCAGAAAGTTTGAGGCCATCCATGATTTAACATCGTTTAAGCAGTTAGAAAATGACTGGAGGGAGTTGTTGGATTTTGAAGTTAAAGGAAAGTAGATCTGGACATCATCAGCATTAACCATTGTTTTATATCCTGTTCTGCTCCTCACTGCCAAGCTAAGTGCTCATTCCTTCTACCTAATCTTGGCCAGTCCCAAACAGCGCAGCTTAGCTCACCTTGGCTCCTTCTTTTATAGGCCTCCACTGGTCTAGTTGGTACCAGATTCTTTAAAAGCCTTTGTTTACATAGATCATCTAGTGGTCTTTTTATGCCTTCCTGCCTGCCTGGTTATGTCTTCTGCTTCTGGATTTCCCTGTCTTGCCTTGCCCTTATTGGATTCTCTTGCTGGCTTTGATTTTCTGGACCATGACACTGTTTCTGTAACCTGACTCCGCCAGATGGTTTTGCTCCGCATATCCATCTGGAAACCTTCCGTTGAAGTAATTGTGGGAAGGGGCAAAAATACTGGTTAGCTGATTGGCCTATGTTGGTGATAGACGGGCCAAATAAACCAATCAGATCAACGAAGCATATGACATACAGAGCGACGACGAAGAGGAGCCAATTGATAGATCAAACTCTTGTCGAAACCAGTTGGGAGAAGAGCAAAAACATCTTTTCCTCTGAGAAAAGCCTCCAGAGCAGTGTTTTGCTCTTCTTTCAGTGAAGAAATACTCTGTAATTCCGATAAAACTTGCTCGATAGCCACGCTAACCCTAGTTTCATCGGCTGAAGCCGCCATGTTCTTTAGACTGAACTGTCGCGCTTCTCGTTGCGTCACACCTCAACCCGCCTCAAAGCCAACGCTGATTGGACGTTCGTTTGGTGAATGGCTCCAAATTTTCTTTAACGGAGAGTCTCCAGACTGATCTGCGAGTGAAGCCTTGAAAGCTCGCGAGATCAGGATGTTCTCACGAGGCTACTGTTTCTGATCACTAACCACTCGCTTTAATGCTCAGCCCTTCCGATCTGTTTGCCTGAATGGATCTGTCCTTCCTTCCTTTCTTTGACCATCGATTCAAGCCTCATCCTCAGTTCCAGTGTTGCTGGTACGAATATCCTGATCCTCTTAGCAATTATCAAATTTTCTATCTATGATTCTTAGCTTAGATGTTCATTTTGCCAAAATAAAAAAAAGAGTCCACAGGAAGTACGTGTGCAGCGGCACACAGCTAAAGCGTGGTACAATTTTGATTAAAGAAATAAGCACTATTAATGGGAATGTATCATGCAAAGGATGTAACCTCTGGACTAAGAGTTCCCGTCTTTGAAGTGCTGCTTCTGTGTTGCGCTAGGCTCAGTGTTTCTTACCGATTTTATTTCAGACTCGTGCTGCGGGAAGGGTGGATAATTTTTTTTTATCAATTCCGCCTTTTACTGGTATTTAGGGTAGAATGTTTGAAAAAATTAGAAGCTTAGACTAAGAGTTACTCTTAGACAGATTTATTTTATCATCTTGTACACACGAGTGTAAACAAAAAGACATTTCATATAGAACAGCTCCAGAGAATTTCATTTTTTAAAGTGCAGCCTTGATAAGGTAAACAGCAGTTGTTGTTGAGCTGCTACTACTGCCTCCAGCTCCTGAAGCACTCGCTTCTCCTGGCTCAGGGGAGGAAGAGGACGATGATTGCGATGCTGTGAGGGTGGTCACCCCCTGGGTTGAAGAGGCTGATGTGGTTGAAGAAGCAGTGGAGCCATCGGCAGGTTTAGCAGCTACAGACGATGCTGGAGAAGGTGTGGAAGCCGGAGGCGGCCGGTAGGAGCCGGCTGGGGATGTTTCAGCATTTTGCAGGGAAGCATCTAGAGTGCTCTCCTCATTTTCACCTGCAGAGGGCAGTGCTTCCCCTCTAGATGCCGAAGACTGCCTGGGAACAGTCTCAGAGGAGCCTCGATTCACGCAGAGCTCTTTCTTTCTATTGGTGCGGTACACCATCAGCCCCCCCAGGCCAACAGCACCGACTGGTACTGCTGAACTTAGCTAAGACCCCGTCAGAAAGATGCAGTTACATATCTCCTTTTTTGAAGTGATTTCGAGTCGGAAATTATCCATTTTGTTTTCCAAAGAACGAATGCTGAAGAGCAGCATTGATGGAATTGGTGGGCTGTGGGGATCTCTCTTTAGCAGAGGTGTCAAGTAACGAAGTACAAATACTTTGTTACTGTACTTAAGTACACTTTTTAGATATCTTACTTTATACTTGAAGTATTTTTTGAAGCACATACTTTTTTTTGCCTTTTACTTGAGTAAATACGTCAAGTTGATAATTCAACTTTTACCAGTGTTTTTAAACTACAGTATCCATACTTCTACTTAAGTAACAAATATGTGTACTTTTGACACCACTGCTCTTTAGCTTCACAGTTAGCCCCCCCTCTTGAGCCTCGCTTTCTCTGTCTCGCGCGTCTCTTCCTCCGTCTATTATTTTCCGCTGTTGTTTTGTTCACATCCGTCCGTAGCACTCAGCAGCTTTTTAAATGGTCAAAAATGTAAGTATTTAAAACATTTTGTGACTGTAGCTCCAGAAGGCATTGGCGATCATAGATACCGGTTTGAAGTCTAGTTTGTATCGTTTTAAGCTGCATATTTTGTGAAATTGTCGAGAGGAGCTGCTCTTGGCCGCTGCCTTGGAGCGCCGCCATGGTAAAGTAAAGTAAAACTGTCCACAAAGACAGCTTGCTTTCTTTGATAATGATCTCTTACATTAGTGATCATAATCTCGTACTTTTACTGATACTGAACATTAACTAATCATTCATTTTTAACCATGGAAAGCTATAGGTAACTAATAAAATTTAGAAAGCATGCTCACACTGGAAAAACGATCTAGAAATAAGCAAAAATGTCTTAAATTGAGTGTATTTACCCCTAATTTGAGTAGGTAAATGAGTTAGTTTGCCAATGGAATGAGTATTTTTACTCTTAAAATAAGATAATTAGATAATATGCACTTGAAATAAGACAATGCTATTATTTTTTCTTATTTTAAATGTAAATTGTCTTGTTCCATGGGCAAAATGTCTCTTTTAACTCCTAAATCCAGGAATAAATGCACTTATTTTATTTAGATTTTGTTTTTTTCCAGTGCAGAGCTTATGGAGCTCTACTTACACTTATGAACAATAACAGTAAATTTTTATTTGATATCAGATGAGCTTTTTTTATGACCTTTGTCAAATGTTTTGGCTTAGAGAGTAAAAATGTTCCCATAGTCATCCTGCTGTGCTGTTTGTTCAGGATTCATTGCTCACACAATATGGGAAGATAATGTTTTTTATTATATCACTTTGTTTAAACTGGAAGAATGAAGCTCTTTTAGAACCCGAATGGATATAGACCAGCAGACCAGGATGTTATCAAGGTTTATATAGACATTGATGCGTCCCATGACTGTCTGAAGGCGACTGACCATCCTTGTGCATGATACATTAGGTAACCTAAGGCATAGTCCATCTCCATCAAACCCCAACGTGGAGAGAAAATTACACTTGTGTTTGGGCTGCTTCTACGCTATTTGTCACACAATTTTATAATGGTATTTTTATGGGTGTTGTGCTTTTAGCTGGTGATGCTTGTCCTTGGCTATCAATGTCTGTGGAGCTCCTGCCGTAAAATCAACCTTTTGGCATTAACAGCGGAGCAAAAAAAGCCTTGTGTCATGTTCTTTACTCTTGTAGAAAAAGTTTCTGTCTAGGTAGGACATTTAGATATTTATGACTATTTTTCAACCATTAAAATGCACCATTTTGAGACATGCTGACATGAAAATGTTATTTCCTGTTTAAAAACAACTATTGTTTTCTTGTTTTTGAGAAAAGGCCTTTTTTCTGTTTTAGGCCAGAATATATTGTTTACTTTAGGCTCACTGAACAACTACTGCAACCTTTTACCTCTAAATTGTCCTGTTCTCAGATTGACATTGTAGTAGAAAGCAGACCTCGGTTAATGAATGCTAATGACAACAATGTTAATGAATGTAACTACAGAAAGGTCAAATATTTCATTTCTTTACTGTTACTAAACATATACCTATTATAAAAAGAGGCGGACAATCTCATTAGACATCAAGGTGAAATAAAAGGCAGTGACCAGATTTATTACTTTGAACACATATAGTACATCATGTTGTGAGCATTATTACATTCTTCAGAATAGTAAGACAATGGAACAAAACAGCTTTTGAAATATAGGGGAGTGAAATTATGCAGTTATATCAATTAATAAAATTTGTGTTTCAATAAGATGTGTTGTCAGAATAATAGTACCTTTGGAAAATAACAGTTTTAAGCTGGTATTAAACATCCTACAAACTCTGTAGTGAATTGTTTTACCTCTTTGAATGTATTGTGGGGAACCCAGCTACAAATCCAGGTATCCAGAAAGGGCACCCACAGTGTAAACTCAAATAAATTCTGGGAACAAGATGAAATGAGTCTCTGTGATAAACCCATGAAAAAGGAAGCAGCTGGAAGGACATAAACAAAATGCAGATAATTAATATTTTTCCAAAAAAAACAACAACAAAAAACACTGGACTTTGTTTCCAAGTTTGAAGACGTTTTGTCTCCCATCAAATGACACCATTAGAAGACAGATGGTTTGAAAGGGGTGTGAAGGAAGCCATTTATGTTAACAAAGAAAAAACAACCTTAAGCAGAGGGGGTGGACTTCCCATTATCGTTTAAACTCCCAACCCCCATGCAGGGGACAAAACATCTCGCCTGGGCAGCCAAGCCAAAAATTGCCACTAACGACACCTCTTTCAGAGGCATAGCCCAGTATTGGGTATTGCAGGCTAACAAAGAACCCAAAATGACTCCCAATTCCTAAGGAGCGGAGTTGTCCTTCTGTTTCAATTTGCATGTTTTCTAAGCCAAAACAAGTTTTTGGGCTACTATATGATAGCCCGGGTGCCATTCCGAACTTAGTTCCGCCCACAATGTTTGAGGTCGGGAAGTTCGGTCTGACATTGCTCAATAGTAGCGCGAGTATGCTCGCACAATATCTGGCGGGCCAATCAAATTGTCAGGGCGGGCTTTATACAATGATGGACAGATGATCAACAGTAACGTAATCAACCACGTCACCAAAGCACGCTTGGGTGACAACAACAATGGCTGCCGCTGGAGAGTTGAGGTGTGTAGATTCTGCTATTAGGTCTGTTCTAGAAGATATCGACAGCAAATTAATTTTAAAAGAGGAACAGAGAAACGCGATCAAGGCTCATCTTCTTATTCTAGGCGTGCAACTGCACACTTTGATTTTTGTTGACAACAACTATGCGTCGCTTAACATACGTCACGCACTCCGTTGCTCTTATTGGTTGTAGGTCTATCCAATTGAGTGCAGAGGCATTATTTTTCCTGGTTCGTTCGAAACACGCCCCATAATCACAGCTCTATGGAGCAGCATCAGACTCATATTCTGACTAGAATTGAGTAGGACTACGTCAGGCTAATTATATGAGGCTTCGAACTCAACACTAATTCTGACATTTTTTATTTAAACAGCGTCCTTTCTTCAAACTTGGAAACCAAGTCCAGTAGATCTAGATTGTTTTTTTTAAAACCTTTTTGGAATGAGTTTGACTTAGATGACTGAGAATCTTTACCAGCATAATAAACATTTGTTTTATAAGCCCACATTCCTAAATTAAGTGTTTTATTTGATTTATTTGTCAGATGTAATATCCTAATATTCAATGTTTTAATAAGCTGTAAGAAAGAAAGACAGATTTAACAGAAATTAAGACTATAGTGTATAAATGTACCCTGACTGATATTTGGTTAAATGTGCCTGAGGATATTCCAAGAATGGAATTACATATTATCAATGTGCATGTGGCACAATGCAAGCTGAATATTATGCTTCTCCTCTAAGAGATAGCAGAGCTGATTTCAATTACTTATTTTCGTGCCATTGCCCCACATTTAATGGGCTAGGTCAGTGCAGGGTTGGCACTGGGTTCTTAGGACCCTAAGGCAAGAGTGCCTCTTCTAGGATGCCCCCCTTCTGCTGAGCTTGCACTTTTCCCATAAATATTAATTTTAAATATTCACATAAAAAGACTTTAAAGGCAATAATCTGAAAAATAAATTAGGTTTCAGCGATATTACAATAAAAAACACCTACAAATTGCATGCAATGTGATGGGGTGCAAATTCAAATGCAACATAAAGCTGTACAATCAAAAGCAAAACTAAAGTATCAAGGTTAAGATAATAACTGTGAAAGGCAGCAGCCAAACCAAATACATTTTAACTTGCAAGATGAGTACCCTGAGATTATTATTAAATAACCAGCAACTCAAATGCCCTGCAAATATTGAGGGGGGGAGCTCAAAAACAAAAGTCGCATAAAACTGTGCACTGAAAAAAATGATGCAACCACTTTTGGCTTTTACCTATTCATATTTAGTTATTTTGAAGTTATTTACATGAAACAATAGTGTTAAAGTAACTAAATATAATTAAGTAAATGCCTAAAATGACAGCAGTATTTTTTCAGTGTGCAATCAAAAGAAAATTATGGTAAAGAAATTTCTGCTTTTCATTATGTTCAACAATGTTATAAATAAGACAAAAACAAACAAAAAAAACATACCACAATGTGCAATCAAAGTAAACTTTAACAATAGAGGACCGCCAAGATTTCACTTCAAGGAAAATAAGTAACAGTAGCGTCATTTTAGGTTTTCCACAAAGAGACAATCTAAAACACCAAAACATTATTTATATTCCCTGTTATTTCTAGCAGCAAAGGCATCAATGGTTTAATAAAACCTACATTTATTTCTCCTATTTTTTTTTTTTTCCTTTTTTTCTTCCTGCAGTTTTGAACTGTACAGCAGTTGGCGCCTCAGGGAGCAGTCTATGTCGCCTGTCAGCAAAGCCGGCCCTGGGTCAGTGTAATTCCACAGATTTAATAATAGACATTTTATTTATTCGACAACTGGTTTTGAGGTGTGTTTGGGGCATTGACATGTTGGAACACCCAGATCAACAATATAAAATAAAAATATGGCTGTTTAACTGAATTAAGTTAAAAAAAAATGGAGATAATTGCTCCATATATTACGGGACATTCATCAAATCAACTACAGACACCAGACTACAGCATGATGCTGCCTCTACCATGCATGACAGCTCATACACAGTTCTTAGGTTCTAAAGTCCTCCTTCAACTCTATAAAACACATTTACTGGCATTGTGTTAAAATGAGCTTCAATGTTTTGGAAGTTTGCAAAAATAATGTCTTATTGATCATTTTTTAAATATTAAAGAGAAGGAAATTAATCAGTATCTGTCACATTTCCTAATGCTGAAGTCGCACCCCAACTGCTTCAATGTAGCTTTAGATCAGAGACGTGCAACTAATCCATGTTATGCAGACAAGCGTGATGCAGGTGTCACTTCCTGTTTACATTAACTAGGAGAGCCCCATTAAAATAAGAAAAAAGCATTGCTGTGATCCATAATGCCGTGGCTAATGGCTACCTTTTCCTTAAAAATATGTATACAATTGCTTCATTCAGTGATATAAGAAAAACAACAAACATTAGAAGCAATCAGCCAATTCCTATTAAATCTGTTGCAATAATAAACAAAGTTCAGGAACATGCTGTAAATGTCACCACTGCTGTCTGAAACATCACGTTGTTGATTTACATTTGCATAAATTCATAAAAAAAACAACAACAACAAAAAACTACTAGAATAGCGATACATCTTGAAAACATAAAGATATTGCAACAAAATACTTTGTTTCCGCCTACACTGGAAAAAATCAAAATCTAGATAAGTCATTTTTTCTTAAAATAAGTGCATTTCTTCTTAAATTGAGGAGATTAAAGAGATATTTTGCCAATGGAACAAGACAATTTAGATTTAAAATAAGAAAACACAATTGCATTGTCTTATTCCAAGTCCATATTATCTAATTATCTTATTTTAAGGGTAAAAATACTAATTCCATTGCCAAATTATCAAATTTACCTATTCAAATCAAGGGTAAATACACTTAATTTAAGACATTTTTACTTATTTCTAGATCATTTTTGCAGTGTAAGTTTATCTTTTGTCACATGAAAGCTAAATTTAGAACAAATTGCACAATATAAGAACTAGGGTTTGCACAGGGAGTGTCCCCCCCTAATTCAGCTAATTAATTTGGCTGATAAATGCACCATGATATGCCCCATAACCTTAGACAAAGTTCTCTGTTATGGTTATATTTCAGAAAAAGAAAAAAAAATCTTTGAGATATTTTTGTAAATCCCCTTTTTTGCTTTAGACCGTTTCACTTGAAAAGAACATTGAAAATAGTTCCAGGAAGAATCATTTAAAAAGGTATTTTATTCAAGTGAGCTGCTTCAATTTTCATTAAGTTTATAACTGGGGAATATTTCTTTGCCAACAACTCTTTAATATTGATATTAAAAACACATAGGATGCTCGAGAAAGACTAAGAAACCCCCACAGCTAAACCTATGATAAACTATAGATAATCTAAACCTCAGCAGTGTCAGTATCAAAACAAATTTCCCATTAAATGCCATCCACCTAGGTAGAGCTTTGACAGAATTGGGTGTTTAAACTGCATTTTTCTTTTATCAAGGTAAAGTTTTGTATCACTCAAACATTGTGGTGACAGTATCATTTAGATGTTTGGTTTGCTGCCATTGCTACACACTGTATTGAGAAATAAAGAATGGGGAGCAGCTCAAAGTTCATCAACTGCACTGGAACCAGCTGTTGTGCCAACAGGACAATGATCCCAAACCAGTATAGAATTGCCTGAAAATAATGAATAAGGATTACACTATGGTTTGGAAATGGGCCTAGCTTCAACTATATTAAATATCTGCAGTCTAAAAGTTGGATCTGTACCAGTAAACTAATTACAATTAGCTGTAATATTTCAGATTAGACCACTATTGAAGTCTGCAGCCAAAATGATGCCAGATATTTGCTGTTGCCTACAAAAAATGTGTTTTGTTTCTGCAACTTGGATCCTAAATCCTCCAGATTAAATACTAACTGGTGCCATTTGCTTCACAACAGGCAGAATAAATCCAGTTATTACTTTCTTTGGTCCTACAAAAATTGCATTAAGAATCAACACCAACAGGCATTCAGGGAAGCATAAATGAAAATTTGAGGATGCAGGAATCTTAAAGCAATCATTGATGGATGAAGATGAGTCTAAAACTTTGCAGCATAAGAAATGAAAAAAAAGGGAAAGATATACATGAAGGATGCATCTATTCAGGCACACCAGATAAATCTAAGCAACTGCTTTGCCTAGGAACCTGGATCTTTTCAGTTATTACTGTCAGAGTTTGGTTGAGTTTTGAGGACCCAAATGCAGAGGCAGGGAGGCAGAGGTGAGTTTTCTGTACATTTATTGAGTGGTTCACAAACAACTGAGGCTGGAATCCAAAAATCCCCAAAGTCCAACATGAGAAAAGTTAAGCAAACATGAACCATGGAGATATCAGGGGAAAACAATCATGACGAGGTAAGACGGAGTTAGACGGGCAACCAGCACTGAGGAACTGCACAAGGAGAGTATTTATGGGAGACTGAACAAAGAGAGGACTAACGAGCTGATTGGGAGCAGGTGTGAAGAGAGGAGTCTAGAAAGGAGCTAGGGAAAAGGAGACCAACACAAGAGGGTAACAGAGGGCAACAAATTAAAACCTAAGAACTGAAATATAACCAGAAAACACAACAAAATAGGAATTACACCGATAAAACATGAAGCAAAATAAAACTGAATACTCAAAATAAAACATAACAGAACAAAGACTGTGACAATTACCCGCCCAAAGAATCCTTTACATTAAAATGACAATTAATATATTTAACTCAGAACTGAGTGGATGCAGATCTATGGATAGAATCTATACACCTGTAAAAATAACAACAAAAAATGTCTGCACCGTGTACTTTTTCAATCTATCTTTCCGTCTGTTAAGGACATAATAGAAACACTGGAAAAAATTTAAATCTAGAAAAGTCATTTTTTCTTTAAATAAGTGCATTTGTTCTTGGATTGAGGAGGTAAAAGAAACATTTTGCCAATGGAACAAGACAATGTACACTTAAAAGAAGAGAACACAATTGCGTTGTCTCATTTCAAGTGCATTTTATCTAATTATCTTATTTTATGAGTACAAATACTCATTCCATTGGCAAACTATCTCATTTACCTACTCAAATTAAGGGTAAATATACTTAATTTAAGAAATTTTTACTTATTTCTAGATCGTTTTTCCAGCGTTAAAGGCAAGTTTAAGTAGGCAAACAGCAAAAATCTAAACACACTGTAAAAATACAGAAGAATTTCTGTAAATTCTGATTTCCAATACAGAAAACTTACTTTTCTGTGTTCACTGTTTTGTCATATTGGAAAGATTTTTGTAGATTGGTGTTTAAATAAATAAATAATGTGTAAATACTAGACAATTTTCAAATTATGTTTAATATGGAGAAAGGCGTCCAACATGATTTGTCAGTGGACAAATTAAATACATACAGCAACATTTATAAATGGGTAAATGGTTTAATTAACTTATACTGTTCACACTGCACAAATGGCTACACAATATGCATACAAGCCACTGTGCATGTTCAAATTGCCAGGATGGAACAGCCAACAGCAGTGCATAGAACAGATTTCCTGAGATCACGACTTTTGAAAAGTTCTTGTTGCACAATAGGATTCACAAGTGAGATAATTCTTTTCAAGCCGGAAAAAAAGGCCTAGGTATCTGAGAATTATAAACATACATTAATGATGCATTTAAGGCAATAGAAAAGCTTGAATATCTAATCATTACCTGATTTAGATTTTTACTTCCACCCAATAGTTTGATAACCTCTGTATTAAAAATATGCTTTTACATTAACATTACATTTCCTATTGCTTAGACGTTTATATCTTTAATATATCTTCATAAATGTTTTTATTTTATATAAAACATACAAAGCAGGCGTTATATGTTGTATAAAGAAATATCTCAAAGAACACAAATCAAGTGTCCTTTTAGCCTCTTTAAAGTTCAACCAGCTCTTGACTTTTCTAACCTCATCGCTTTGATGAATGAAATGAAATGCTTACATATATTAATACATTTCTCCTTTTTGCCTTTTGTCACTTAACTAATTATTTCAATTGGAAAAGCTGATGCCATTTGCCATACCTTCTGCTTTTTCCTGTATAAAAGAACAAAGTTAACCAGATCCGTCTGCAGAAACAAATTAAATGGGGAGGCACACTGCAAAAAATTGAAATCTACATAATCATTTTCTTAAATGGAGGAGGAAAGTGAGACATTTTGCCAATGGAATGAGACAGTTTACATTTAAAATAAGAAAGTACAATTGTATTGTCTTATTTCAAGTGCATGTTATCTAATTATCTTATTCTAAGAGTGAAAATACTAATTCGATTGGCAAGCTATCTCATTTACCTACTCAAATTTAGGGTAAATACACTTAATTTAAGAAATTTTTACTTATTTCTAGATCGTTTTTCCAGTGCATTCCATGTTTTCAGGGGGGCACACTTTCTCAACAAACTATTTTTGTCTCAGGCTAAATAATGTTTCTGTGAGTACGCCTATAGTGCTTAGAGAATTAAATCTATCTATAAAATACCAAAATAAATTAATCTGTTAAATCAAATTGTGTATTATTGTGTCTGTTCTATTCACTCAAAAGTTGAAGATAAGTCTAAATACATACATTGATAAATATGAACACTGATGTCCAGCATCAGAAAGAGAGGTGGGTAGAAACTAGTGACACTCACTCCGTTACATTCACTTGAGAAACTTTTTGAAAAAAAAAAACTTTTAGGAGTAGTTTTACAGCATTGTACATTTTACTTATACATAAGTAAAATATGATAAAGTTTCCTTACTCTTACTTAAGAAAAGTTTCTTGATGCTCCATCAAGCTTTAAACAAAGATATACCATTAGGAGAAACACTTACTTACTTTTTCGTACTCAAGGCTTATTGGTAGAATGTTATTTTCCATCTGCTGAGCCTGCCAGTATACGATCAGAGATGGCAAAAGTACTCACTTTCCGTACTTGAGTAAAAGTACAGATACTTGTGTTAAAAAATACTCTGGTAAAAGTGGAAGTACTGATTAAACTTCTTTACTCAAGTAAAAGTAACAAATTACAGGCTTGTAAATTTACTTAAAGTATAAAAGTAAAAGTAGAAACCACTTTTTTCATGCCGTTGCCTACATTTTAAATGGATGTCTGCCAATAGGACTAGATCTCTAGATTCATTTTCACTCATCTCGTCGTCCATGCTACTATGCTAACGCCACCGCCACCAAGCTCCAATGATTTGCCGCCAATGAATACCGCCGAATCTGTCGATTCATCTTGTAGTGGTGCGTCAAATGCAACGTAGATTCCCATCCAATTAGATTGAATTTGGTATTGATGACGTGAAAAATAATAACGGTAACTCCATTGAAATGATTCAAAACTAAAGTAACGAGCCAATTTTTTTTAAATGTAAGGAGTAGAAAGTACAGATATTTGTGTAAAAATATAAGGAGTAGAAATAAAAAGTTGCCATAAAAATAAGTAGTAAAGTAAAGTAAAAATATCAGAAAAATCTACTTGAGTACAGTAACGAAGTAGTTGTACTTCGTTACTTCCCATCTCTGTATACGATAAACAATATACTGTAATCTGATATATTCTTACATACTACAACTACTAATGTTGCAAATTTTATAAATAAAAAAAAGTACTTTGAAGAGTGCTCACCCTACCTAAATTTGTATTGTTTAATATAGTATATGTTTATTTTTATTATTCTTCAATTTGCATAATATTTTGTTTAATTTAACATCATTTTGAAAAATATAAAATTAGTTGTTTTGGTCATGAGTAGTAAGTAGAATTATGGTTTGGATTGGAACACTGAACAAAGATACAGGTAAGGTGACTGAGGAAGAACGAATGTGTTCTAAAAAATTAATGATTGGATTTTTTATTTATCTATCACTGAAGTTAATGCAAAAAGTCAACAAATAATAAAGTGAAAATATACACAAACACTAAGGGTGTGCAAAATAATTATCATGACGATGCTTTGCGATTCTAATTTTTGTGATCTACTGCATCGATTCATGAAGGCAAGAATCGATTATAAAAAAAAAAAAATGAACAAATAAAATACATGAATGGTTGGCGCACATCAGCCAAACCAAGTGGAATACAACTTCCAGTCCAGCAGATGTCGCTGCGGATGTGTTGACGCCCGCTGCTTTGTGTCACAAGCATTTCCGGCCGTGGGATACTGAGACGAGTCATATGAAATAAAACATGGAGGACACTATGAAAATTCGCCCCGCGGCTCCATAACATTTAAAGTCAGATGCTTGGATGCATTCTGGCTTTAAAAACAAAGAAGGTAAAAATGAAATTGATATGACGCACGTAATTTGCAAAAGGGGAAATATACATTTGAATGCTTTCATTTCATTGGTTTAAAGGACCACTGAGGCCATGTAAACGGCACTGATTATCCTTATTTTGTTATTTTAAGTTTGATGAATCCTAAGATCTTTTTGTCAGTGTGTCCACACCAGTAATAGTAATATTTCTGTCCAGTATTTGTTTTCATGGCAACACCTCCAAAAGTCGTTTCAATAAATACAACTATGTATGAATTCAATTGCTTTCAGTTATGAATCAATTGAAGACACTATCCAGATCACACCCAGCCAGTCAGCCACTGGTAAGGACTGTATCTTTTTCTTACAGTGTTCAGTGAAAATATCGCAATGCATCGCAATATTTCAAGCATCGCGATGCATCGTGATAGAATCGCATCGTCGCATGTGAATCGTGATTCAAATCGAATCATGACTTCTTTGCCAATACCCACCCCTAACACACACTGTTGAAAACAACCAATAAAAAAAGAACATATTCAGTACATTTATGTAAGATGAATTTCAAAACGTTCTCCTGAGTTAGCTCCTAAACTTGGTTAATGAGGAGAACTATCACTAATGCCTGTAAATACCTAACTCTTGCCTTATTCTAAATTCTGGAACAAACACAAGATCTGCTGAACTGTGAACCTCAAGTTTAACCTCACAGATGGCTTTCACTCAGATCATTATTATGCGGAATTTAATTATGAAACATTGCATGTTAATGACTTGAGCAGAATTTGATTCGTTTTTTGAGTATGTATTTCGGAGGGTCTTTAGTTTTCATTTCTGTAATCTTGAACCAGTTCATTGCTTTACCATCTGTGTGCTCAAGCTCACGCAATTCCAAGATCCTGATTTGTTTCAGTAAGAGGATTAGTGTAGGTTTCACATACTCCTGTCAAGTTTGTTTTTAAGCAGATCCAAACTTTTCAGCCCTTGTGCTCACACACCTCTTCCAGCTTCTATGAACCCTGAATGTGGCTGTGTAGTTTTACTGGCAATTATTAATCTATGAATAACTACAACTGGAAGTTAAAGTTATTGATATATGTCACTCAAATCATGGTTAAAACCAAGAAATGATTGTTAGTTATATTATTATAACTGACTATTTGCTAAATTCCAAGGTATTATTAACGGCTTACCTCTGTGACTGGATTTTTTGAAGCTATAAGAAGAGACGTCCTCTCAAAGCTGCTCACTGCAAAAAATCTAAATCTAGATAAGTCATTTTTTTCTTAAAATAAGTGCATTTGTTCTTGAATTGAGGAGGTAAAAGAGACATTCTGCCAATGAAACAAGACAATTTACACTTAAAATAAGAAACCGCTATTGCATTGTCTTATTTCGAGTACATATGAGTAGAATTACTCATTCCATTGGCAAACTTTCTCATTTACCTACTCAAATCAAGGGTGAATATGCTTATTTAAGGAATTTTTTACTTATTTCTAGATCGTTTTTGCAGTGCTTTATCTGATCTAATTAAGCCCTGCAGATCTTACTCAATGCAGGCTGCAGCAACCAGTATCGAACTCATTGACCATATTTACTGGCAAACTTCATTGATCATTCTGGCAATGTCAAATGTGGCAAGTTACACAAACTATGTGAAGGACATGTTTCTTGCAATGCAATAAATCATGTCTGGTGTGAATAGGGCGAAACACATGTGCCCCCAGTGGTCACGAAGCATATTTCACTTGAGTAAAGAAAACAAACAAAAAAAGTGTAACTGGATTAGAGCAGTGATTCCCAACTGGGGGTACGCATAACCCTAGTGGTCTGCGAGAGCATTGCAAGGGGTACATGAAAATATTTTATTTCTTAAGTAGTAAAATAAAAAGGACTGTGATCCGGTTTGCTTTGTGAGGAAAAACTCCTAATTCATCAATTGCTAAACACTGGAGCACAAATGTACTACACTTAGATTGGAAAATACTTTTGTTATTTTGCTGTAAATTTCAAAAATAAAAGTTTAGTTAAGTTTTTGTTAAGTCATGCCAGGATGGCGATATGGTTGGCTAGAAACATTATGCATTTTGAGAAAAGAAAGGTAAATATTATTAAGTTGTTTAAAAGTTTAGTTAATTGAGATTTGTTTATGTTATTTAAGTTTCTTTCTGCCACTGAGTCTGAAAATGCTTTTGTTTCAGGAAGTTCTTTCATTAATACAATTGACAATAAATTGATCATTAATTTTGATTGATTTAATTTCTATGTGCGATACTTTGAACCACTAATTTGGTTGGAAGTTTATTTTGGAAGTGTTTGTTTTTGACTGATCTCTTTGATTTGATTTGTTCCTTTATTACAATTCTTAAAAATCCATATTTGTATTTTTTTGGAAATTCTGTTCATTATGTCTTTAAGTAATACTGTTCCTTGGTTTTCTGTATATATTTAATTTCTTAAGTTTATGAGTGATTTTTCTGTGTTTAATTTCATGTTTTCTTCAATATTTTGTACTTTTTACAATAATAATAAAAAAAGAATTCATCAAGTTTAAATGTGATTATAAGGGAGCTCCAGTTTTATAAATACAGGTTTCTAACATGATTTATTTTATAATCAGTTATTCCACTTTTGGACAACCATCAATACTGAGGGGGGGTACTCATGGTAAGAAAAAATGCCCAAAGGAGTACACAAGGCAAGGCAAATTTATTTGTATAGCACAATTCAGTACAAAGACAATGCAAAGTGCTTTACATGATTAAAATACAGGAAGAAAAAACAGAATCAAAGCAAGTAGGAAAAAAATAATATTAATAATAAAAAATAAATAAAATAAATTAAAAAATGCAGAAACAAAAAAGAATATTAAAAACAGTTGGAAGTTTTTGTTAGATTACATTTATTTATATGATGATTTTTTTCCCTTTTTTTATGGAGAAGAAGAGGACAATTGACAATTCCCGAGAACCTTGCCTTTTGTTCTACTACCATAGAACTGCAAAACCTTTCCCATTATCTACAGGTAATTTAACTCTGCCCGATACACACCAATCCTATGGTGCCAACCTGGATACCTGGGGGGGATCCCACTCTAGATTACCGACGTCTCAGTAAAATTAAATGCCACAAGTCAAAAAAGGTTGGGAAACACTAGATTAGAGCATCAATGCTATGCTTTCTGCCTCCTAAAGATTTCTTTAGTCATGGGAACCTTCAAGAGAATCCAGTACTGGCAAACCAGAACAACCATTAAATATTTCTATTTAACTTCTGCAAGTGTCCTTAGGCCCTGCTGTGTGCCTTCCCCTTATCATGACAATTATTGTGCCGCTAACACTAAGAGCCACAAATTAAAGTTTCCCTGGCAAGGAGCACACATTCATCACTGTGGCTCGCTGAAACATGCTGCGCTTTCAAGAGTGAATAATGCCAAAGAAATGATGCTCTAAGTGGATTTTCTGCCTGCTCCCTTGCATGCCCCTCGCATCAGAGCACCCATTTTAAGTGTTTAGTCTTGGAGACATTAATCCCTGTAATTTCAAGTCTAGTCTGCCTTCCCTGTCAGGTACATTAGGGCTACATCGGAGAACCCCTAAAACAGTGTGCAGGCCCCAGTGTTGTCCGCTGGTAATTAAAATGCCATGTGTTCTTTCTTACAAGGTGAGACAGACTGTCACACTTTAATTGTCTCTGCTTAGAAAAAAAAAGGGATGAGTCAAAGGAGACGTTGAAGCAAGAAGGACAGCGGAAAGAGACAAATTAGGGATTCATGTTAACAGGGAGGCTGGATGACATTTCTGTGATGTTTGAAAGGCTGCTGTTTTGGAGTTATGTTGAAATGGGTCATACTTCTCTTCATTAACACAAATACTCTTACCTGCTTTATTTGTCAAATAAAAGCTATTCATTTTTTTAAATTGAGTATGTTTAATAGTGATATTGAATGTAATATGTTTTATTTATGAGAAACAGGTATGATAAAAAATGAAGTCCTTAGATTTTTGAACAGATATATATATATATATATATATATATATATATATATATATATATATATATATATATATATATATATACACTATATTGCCAAAAGTATTTGCTCACCTGCCTTGACTCACATATGAGCTTAAGTGACATCCCGTTCCTAATCCATAGGGTTCAATATGACGTCGGTCCACCCTTTGCAGCTAGAACAGCTTCAACTCTTCTGGGAAGGCTGTCCACAAGGTTTAGGAGTGTGTTTATGGGAATTTTTGACCATTCTTCCAGAAGCGCATTTGTGAGGTCGCACACTGATGTTGGACGAGAAGGCCTGGCTCTCAGTCTCCGCTCTAATTCATCCCAAAGGTGTTCTATCGGGTTGAGGTCAGGACTCTGTGCAGGCCAGTCAAGTTCATCCACACCAGACTCTGTCATCCATGTCTTTATGGACCTTGCTTTGTGCACTGGTGCACAGTCATGTTGGAAGAGGAAGGGGCCAGCTCCAAACTGTTCCCACAAAGTTGGGAGCATGGAATTGTCCAAAATGTCTTGGTATGCTGAAGCATTCAGAGTTCCTTTCACTGGAACTAAGGGGCCAAGCCCAGCTCCTGAAAAACAACCCCACACCATAATCCCCCCTCCACCAAACTTTACACTTGGCACAATGCAGTCAGACAAGTACCGTTCTCCTGGCAACCGCCAAACCCAGACCCGTCCATCAGATTGCCAGATGGAGAAGCGCGATTCGTCACTCCAGAGAACGCGTCTCCACTGCTCTAGAGTCCAGTGGCGGCGTGCTTTACACCACCGCATCCGACGCTTTGCATTGCACTTGGTTATGTATGGCTTGGATGCAGCTGCTCGACCATGGAAACCCATTCCATGAAGCTCTCTGCGCACTGTTCTTGAGCTAATCTGAAGGCCACATGAAGTTTGGAGGTCTGTAGTGATTGACTCTGCAGAAAGTTGGCGACCTCTTCGCACTATGCGCTTCAGCATCCGCTGACCCCGCTCCGTCAGTTTACGTGGCCTACCACTTCGTGGCTGAGTTGCTGTCGTTCCCAAACACTTCCATTTTCTTATAATACAGCTGACAGTTGACTGTGGAATATTTAGGAGCGAGGAAATTTCACGACTGGATTTGTTGCACAGGTGGCATCCTATCACAGTTCCACGCTGGAATTCACTGAGCTCCTGAGAGCGACCCATTCTTTCACAAATGTTTGTAAAAACAGTCTGCATGCCTAGGTGCTTGAATTTATACACCTGTGGCCATGGAAGTGATTGGAACACCTGATTCCAATAATTTGGATGGGTGAGCAAATACTTTTGGCAATATAGTGTATATATTAGGGGTGGAACGGTTCACAAAATCCACGGTTTGGTTCGGTTCACGGTTTCATGGTCACGGCTTTAGGTTCGGTTCGGTATATGTTGATTGTTAAGAAAATCTATTATGTCTTGTATAGTATAACACGTGTTGCACAATGCTTTTTTTTATTAAGTTAACAAACATTTACATGAAAAAATACTCTCAGAGAGGATAGCAAAGGTGAACATGAACAGATAAAGATCAATTACAATAAAAGAAAAACAAAGAAGTAAAACAACTAACAGGGGATTTATCTCGGCAAACATTGAAAACAAACAGAGCCATAGAAATAATCAAATCAAAAAGGTGAATGCACCTAAAATAGCAGATGTTTGGAGAAATCAAGTCTCAATTTTTTGGAATATCTGTCATTTTTTATCTTCTTAAGAGAAGAAAAATAGATTTTAAAGTCATTCATTAACCAATGAAAGGAAGGTTTAGAATTTCTCCATTTAGCACAGTGGATATGATATTTACCCAACAGCAGGAGGATATTAATAGTATAAGAAACAGGCTGGGGAAGATGGTCCACATCCATAAAAAATGACATAATTTAGTGCAAAAGGGGTGTTGCACAATGCTAGCACACTGTAGCACTTTTATCCACAACTTTCTTCCCGCCGTCATCGTAGGTCACTCTAAATACAAAGTGGTCCCATACAGCAGACCTATAAAGTGCTGCTGGCGCGTCTTCCAACTCCTGTTCTTTCCCACTCGCCATACCCACACAATTCTACACAACAACTGATTTTTTTCTGCTACCGCCGGCTACGCTGCTTCGCTTCTTTTTCTTCTTGTTTACTACAGGTGGTTGGCTTTGGTCGCAGTACCGCCACCTTCTGCTCTGGAGTGTAAACGGTTTGCCTATGAGAAAAAGGAGCAGCGCCTGAACCGAACGCAACACACGCGAATCGAACCAAACGGTTTGGACGGTTTTCATAAACAGTTCCATCCCTAATATATATATATATATATATATATATATATATATATATATATATATATATATATATATATATATATATATATATATATTTTTTTTTTTACTCGTAATCTTGCAGCATTGCCACAACACAAACTCCACTACTTGCATCTTATCAGCATTTCCTCCTAATTAGATGGATTTGTAAGGTGTTTTGGTCACAGTTTTAAATGTGTGAAGATCCGTCAAAACTGAACTATACATGTAGTGAAAGAATGATGACAAAGCAATTGTTTTCTTCATATATACAGCAGAGCTCTATCAAATAACCAGCCTTTCTATTTAAAATGGGTACATCACAGTCTATAGATGAGGATCTCCAGTTTCTGTGACTCATTGTCCGTCACCCTGAATTTGTTGATTCAATTACAGTATGTGTTTGTCTCTTTTTAAATACACTAATACTGACTATTTAAGACTTTTGGCTGTACTGCACTACATACACTCCATCCTAAGGGGGAGTAAAGCTGTCAAGGTATATTGTTAACCCCTAGAACCCTACAGACCCACGGGTGGGTCCAGCTGCCACGTGACCTCGTAATTCTAACAAACCCCCAGTATTGATGTAAAAAAACACATTTGGCACAGTTTGGTGACATTTTTGGATAAATGTGCCAAAATGGCCTCTCCGCCTAAGAAATTTCTCACTAATACCATTCTAAAATAAATATGATTCATCTGATTGAGTCCAAATTTGGTATATTTTTACACAACATTTAGATTTAAAAGTCTGTACTACTTTTTTGTGATATAAATAATATTTTGGTAGTGTTTTGCAATGTTTATTTCAAAGAAAATTTTGGCGAGGTTCAAAAAATGCAAAATATTTTGTATTTTGTCCCTAATATTTCAGGCAGGGTCAAAGCTACAATGGTGCTGACACCAGAAAACCATTCTATGACATCTTACCTTTACAGAGGTACCAAAAGTTTCTTCTTAAATCTAATAGCTGTGAGGCTATAAGTGATTAACTTTTGTGTGTTTTTGTCAGGCAGAAATTTATTTATACCCCCTGAGGATGTAAGAGGTTAAGTCTAAAATACATAGTTGCATTGCATCCTTTGGTGTACTTTCCTTTTGATCTTCATCCAGGTTTTAGGCGCCTCAATGTGTGTGCATTGGTAGGATATGTTCAATTGGATCAGATAGTTACAATACAACAACACACAGCATTCAGGCTTCCAGATGTGTTGAAGATAAAAAGCATCAGAGAACAAGGAATGGTTTCAGTGTATTTAAGAAGCTGTTGATTTACTATGACTTTTACTGGGGGAAAAACAATATATCACTGCGATGGACTGGCGACCTGTCCAGGGTGTACCCCGCCTCTCGCCCATTGACTGATGGAGATACTGTAGGCACCAGCACCCCTCGCGACCCCACTTGGGACAAGCGTGTCAGATAATGATGGATGGATGGAAAAAGAAAATATTTCATGGTTACAATCACAAAGAATGGCTTTGGTGCAATATTTGTTGGGAAAGTATATTTAAAATCGAAATCAGTCAGAAATAGTTTTTGTCAATAGATGTACAGAGATGGGAAGTAACGAAGTACAAATACTTCGTTACTGTACTCAAGTAGATTTTTCTGATATTTTTACTTTACTTTACTACTTTTTTTTTATGGCGACTTTTTATTTCTACTCCTTATATTTTTACACAAATATCTGTACTTTCTACTCCTTACATTTAAAAAAAAATTGACTCGTTACTTTAGTTTTGAATCATTTCAATGGAGTTACCGTTATTATTTTTCACGTCATCAATACCAAATTCAATCTAATTGGATGGGAATCTACGTTGCATTTGACGCACCACTACAAGATGAATCGACAGATTCGGCGGTATTCATTCGCGGCAAATCATTGCAGCTTGGTGGCGGTGGCGTTAGCATAGTAGCATGGACGACGAGATGAGTGAAAATGAACACAACGGAGATCTAGTCCTATTGGCAGACATCCATTTAAAATGTAGGCAACGGCATGAAAAAAGTGGTTTCTACTTTTACTTTTATACTTTATGTAAATTTACAAGCCTGTACTTTGTTACTTTTACTTGAGTAAAGAAGTTTAATCAGTACTTCCACTTTTACCAGAGTATTTTTTAACACAAGTATCTGTACTTTTACTCAAGTACGGAAAGTGAGTACTTTTGCCATCTCTGTAGATGTGCTATGTTCGATTGACTGTCAGCACCCTGGATGCACATGGTTTTTGGTTATGATGTCAATACTCTCAAGAATATTGCGGACACTTTAATATGATAAAAAAAGAGACAGCAGAGTGTTGGTAAATATATGATTGCAAGGTTATTGGTAGTTCAATACAGTTCTCCAAATGCTTTACAGTCACAAGGTCTCAGTTCATTAAAATATATCTGGGAATTGGTGAAACGAGAAACACGCTGTTCATCATTGAATTACCCTAACAAATCTGCTGCTTGTTACTATTATGTCAATATGAAGCAAATCTCACACAAATGTTTCCTACGCCTTTTGTAATGTAATTTATAAAGAAGTAAATCACTTTGAAGGTATAAAAAGTTTAAATCCAATACTAGCCTGAAGTGCTACAGTGAGAATACGCTCAACAGAAATAAATCCAACACTGAGCACTACAAACTGAGCATTGCTAGCAAACAAAGGCTTTACAACAAAAATAAACCATCTATTTTTTAACCTCGGAAAAGAATGGGGATACTAATAAAGAGGCGGTTTAAGGCCTGGAGAGTGAAGGATTGTAATGGAGCGGCTTGACAGTGTGGATGTCTTCATTTTCCCCGTATTGAAGTTTAAAAAATGGAACCCATCCTTGGCACCTGGGTGTACCTTGAGCTGTCTGAATAGAACTTATTACCTGCTCAGAGACTGCCGAGGAGGCCTTGGGGATTTGGTCATCAATTAATCACAAAATCCCCCAAAGGTGCGATTCATCAAAATGTAATGGTTCTTTTGCAGATGAATAAGTTCAGAGAGAAAAAAAAGAGCAGATATGTCTTAAAAAAGTTGTTTCAGCACTGTTCGCCTCATTGATCGATGTATCTGTAGACAGGCCAAAAAATCTCAAATAGAAGTGGAACTAGTGGGCTTAAACAATATAAAGTGGAACAACTTGGCATATAAACAAATTTGTTCATGCAGTTCGGGTAGCATGTATGAAAGATGCCTAATACATTATGTTAACATGTTTACTCAGTTCTCATGTTGGCAGTCTTGTTTTTTTGTCATTTTTTTAAAAATTTGTTTTATCTCCAACTTGGTATGTTTGGTTTAGCTGCACCAACTACATTCAAAAGTTTATGCTGTCTATAAGTGAAACTTTATATTTACATCTGTAAATATAAGTGTGATTCAAAAGCTATGAGTGTGAATATTATATATATATATATATATATATATATATATATATTTATAAATCATAAATCTATTTAAATCATACATATAAATATAGAGTTAACATCAGAATGTTGAATCCATCTTGAATCTACAGTATATTATAAAGCTAAACCTGATACATATTTAAGTTTTACATATAAATAAAAAATTTTATATAGATAAACAATGTAGAAATAGATTTAATTTATACATTTAGATGTTGTATACAGATATAGATTTAACATTTAAGTTCACATTCAGTGATACAGGTTGCTATAATAGTTCTCAGATACACAATAAAGGAAACATATATTAATTAAAGGTAAAGTAAGGATTTTTGTGAATATTTGATAAGACCCGCCCTCTCCACTTAGAAAAAAAAAAGCACAACCCCATACCCGCTCGCGAGAGGGAAAGTCTATTAAACATCTGTGAGAGCACGCACGAGTCCATTTCTCATCATATACGCTCTGTTTAAAACTTTCTATTTGCATCGCTCATACAATCTTGCTTTCCAAAACAAGTTTTACAATTTTTCCTCTATGTCAGACTCCCCACCGGTAAGTGGAAATGGGGGCAAGCATGCCTTGCTTAAACATATCACCAGAAAGATTGATCATTAGGAAGACCACTTGTTTTGATGATCTACCCAGAAGAAGAACATCCTCCAATATACCTTTAACTGGCTGAAGATATATCAGGTTTCAGATTATGGTGTGATAAGCAAGGGCGTAGGAATATGTTTACAATTGGGGGGGACACATGTCGGAAATGTGAGATTCGTAAATATTCAACAGAAACATATCTTAAGTACGCTACTTTAAAAAAAGGCTATTTAATCTTTTACTTTATTCCTTTATAAATGTGTTATGCAAAAATAATGCATTTAAAATTTACATAATGCATTTGTTCATAAGATGTGAGCATATCACCAAACAAAATGACTGGAGTCTTTTATTAAGCAAAGGGAGATGTCTTTCAAGGGCTTCAGCCCTTGGCATATTCAGTGTCTGCATACACACTAGAAAATCTAATATTTCAGTTGGATTAAAAACAATTCAGTAGGCCACACAAGTGCAAAGTTTGATATGTTTTATTTTGTCAAACTTGCAATAATGGTCAAAAATGAATTTATATACTATACTATTAGATAAAAATGTATTTATATACTGACAGAGGGAGCTGACAGTGTGTTGAAGAATTATGGACAGGGCGCTTTGAAGCATCTGGTTCAAAAACGCATTCTAAACCTTTGGTAGAAATCCATCTATCCTTCCATTTTCTGTACACCCTGTCCCTTAGTGGGGTCGGGAGGTGCTGGTGCGGGGTACACCCTTGACAGGTCGCCAGTCTGTCCAGACCTTTGGTAGAAATGGCGCCTTTAATTCCAATTTGCAGTACAGAACAGAGAAAACTACAGAGTTGTCAATGTTGTGTTAATCTGTTTATAGTCTAAAAAGAGGAGGCAACAGTTTATTTGAGGAAATAAAGGTGCAGAAGTTAATTAGTTGGTTAATTAGTGGTTGTGCAGCAGTCCACTGCACAACCAATGCGGCCGCTGGTGCTAAGAATTAAAATTAACTCTCCCTGTGGTTTTAACTAACTATCAGGAGCGTGGCAGGTATAACATCTGTCCATTACGGCGAAGCAAAACCACACAAAAAATAAAAAATCCTCGTAAAACGCACGCCCAGACCGGGCTAATTTCAACACAAATTGTTATGTGACTGTTACTCACACAGACGTTACTCTTTTTAAAAAAGCTGAGTAAGTCCTGCTGCTGTTTCAGCCTTTTAGTTGGTGGTGGCATTGTACTGAAATGAGATCTAAAAAAAATATATATATATTTTTGGCTAGCGTAGCAAACGTCTAGAGAAAGTTAGCAGTTAAATATTGGATGAGTGATCATCCCAAGACTACAGAAGAGGATTAGGGCCACTGAAAAAAAAAAAAAAAAAAGGTTAAGTGATTTTTAAATTTTATTTCAGTTTAATATGAGAAAAAAGTCAGAATTCTGACTTTAATTTCAGAATTCTGACTTTAATCTCAGAATTCTGCCTTTTTTTCTCAAAATTCTGACTTTAATCTCAGAATTCTGACTTTAATCTCAGAATTTTGCCTTTTTTTTCTCAGATTTCTGACTTTAATTTCAGAATTCTGACTTTTTTTCTCAGAATTCTGACTTTAATCTCAGAATTCTGACTTTAATCTCAGAAATCTGACTTTAATCTCAGAATTTTGCCTTTTTTTCTCAGAATTCTGACTTTAATCTCAGAATTCTGACTTTAATCTCAGAATTCAGCCTTTTTTTCTCAGAATTCTGACTTTAATCTCAGAATTCTGCTTTTTTTTCCTCCGAATTCTGACTTTAATCTCAGAATTCTGACTTTAATCTCAGAAATCTGACTTTAATATCAGAATTCTGCCTTTTTTCCCTCAGAATTCTGACTTTAATCTCAGAATTCTGACTCTTTTCTCAGAATTCTGACTTTAATCTGAGAATTTTGGATCTTAATGTAAATGGGCACCATGAAGGAAGAGTTGTGGAGCACTCAGCTTCACTGACAAAGATGTGAGTTGGTTGAGGTGGCCATTGGTGGAAAATGACGGAATTAGGCAACTTTTTACATGTCCGAGGGGTCCCCTCATTACTGGAGGAGCAGCAGGTAAACCAAGAGAGCTAGTCTCTAAAAAATTAAAGTCAGAATTTTGAGAAAAAAGACAGAATTCTGACTTTTTTCCCCATGTTAAACTGAAAACAAATTTAAAAATCAGTTAACTTTTTTTTTTTTTTTCAGTGGCCCTAATCCTCTTCCGTACAGGACTAAGATGACTAAACCAAAAAGATTCAGTTTCTATATATGAAAGTGAACTGACAACAAGACGTTATAAATAGGCAATATTCATAGCAGCATCCCGACAGACCATTTTACCTCATTCACAAGTTTCTGACTTCTGTGTCGCTGTTTCCCTCCCTTCTGAGTGCTCAAACTCTCAGCAGTTCAGAGAGGGGAGGGGGAGTACAGTGACGTAACGCTATGCTGCGCCTTCAAAATAAAACCACACTAGTTAAAAAATGTCAAAATCTAATATTTTGCGGTACAATTTTTTTGGGGGGACGTAACCACATGGCTTTTTTATTGGGGGGGACATGTCCCCCCCGTCCCCCCCGCTTCCTACGCCGCTGGTGATAAGTGATGTCCCCCCCTACCAGATCAGTAACAATGATGTATGTTATTATGGTATAACAACATACTTATGGTGACTAAGACAATGTGGACATGCAAAAGAGAAAGTATTAAAAATTGTGACAGATATTCTTGACTGAAATTAGGCTGGACACACAACAATGGATAGCCCTTCCTTTCATAAGCAGGTTAGACTTTAATTTCATTTTAAGAATTCATGGGAAACTGTTTTGCTAACATGAGTTGTTATGGCTTCCTAAATGAACAGAAATTGTGGGGTGAGTTTGAACACATTTTTCCCACAAATCAAATGTATAGGTACACATGGGAAACATCTGCTGTTAACAGATAAGACCTGTGCGGCAAACACATAGTTTTCTCCTTACTGATTCACTCAGGAATCGCTCACATGGGTCCAGTTAGTTTAAAAGTTGGAACATCCAAAGATTGGAGCTCTGGGACTTGGACTGTGTGAATGTTGTATCAATCTGTAATAGCCTCAGCACTGATTCTGTACAATTTTCTCTAACTTGTTGGATTAAATCATAACAACGGGACATTAATATATCCCTGTCTGCTGTTCTGCCCCTTTGGTTCTGTTCAAGCTTTAATATTTTGTTGTCAGTTATGCTTTGATAAATGCAATTATGTGTTTGGTGTTAAGATATATTTAGACCAAACATTTTCAATTGGTTATTAGGAGTATATAGAGAAGTAATTCCTTGGTGTTTTCTATTATTTCATTCCCATTTTTTGGTGATTTGTTTAGTCTTTAATGTAGTTTTTTTTTATAATTCTTTGTTTGCAGTAATTTTTAAAATTTGGTTTCCTTTTGCATCATAATTATCTCCAGCCCTTTTCCCCATCCTGTAATTTTCCTTTGGTCATCCTGCCTTATTTACTTTCTTACCCTGCTTTAATTTCCTTTTTATTGTTTCTTAATTTATCCTAGTTACTTTTTAATTCCAAGTTATTGTAATTTGTTGTTCTCATTTCCCCCTCAGTTTCCCTCTAATCCCTTCTCTGCACACCTGCTCCCAGTTAGCTCATTGCTCCAGGCATTGTTTCAGTTTTCTCCTCCCCAGTATTTAAGCCCATCTCATTTTTTCACTTATTGGTTGCTCGTACTGTTTGCTCCCTATGCCCAACCCTGTATTCCTATCAGTGTTTTTTTGCCTTCTTTTTACATTTTTATGTTTTGTAAGTGTTCTGAACTCTTAATCAAAGAACCACCAAGACAACATGCTGCTCTGCCTCTGCTTTTGGGTCCTTACCTAATCATGACAATCTCATCTAAATAAACAACCCTCACGTTAGCAGTACTGCTCCACTTGTGAAAGTAAAATCTGTTGGGCTTTTTTTGGCATCAAGATAATTATTCTTATTGACACATTGCCAGACAGGACACTGTTAAAAAAAAAAAAAAATAATAATAATAATAATAATAATAATAATAATAATAAACAATCCCAGGGAATAAAGATTTAGAACATTCAGTTCAAGATTAAATATCCTTGCATACATTTCCAGATAAAGATTTGGTTGTAAGTGGGCACAATGGCAAGGAAAGGCGAGGCATATTTATTTGTATAGGACAATTTAGTACAAGGACAATTCAAAGTGCATGGCATTAACAGTCTTGCCTCACATCAAAAAGGTTCTGGGCTCCGTCCCGGGCCTTTCTGTGTGGAACTTGCATGTTTTTTCAGTGTCTGTGTAGGTTTCCTCCAGTGGTCCGCTTTCCCCCACCACTTAAGATATGTGCGCTCCTAGTCACGGCAACTCAGGGTGACCCTCCATCTACTAAAATGTGTTGTATGTACCCTGTATGTATAGTAACAAATAAAGCATCTTATTAAAGTGTGACAGGAACACAAACTATTTAATAACCTTAGAGTTATAAGTTGGTTTACCTATGACCCTGACTTCAAACCAGAATCATTTTATTTTATGATTAGCTGTCTAAAGGTATAACAATACATTTCTCAATAATGGATAAAGGATTGTCAAACACTTATAATGTGAAATGTGGAGAATATGGATCTCTCCAGGTATTTACAGGCATGTCACTATCTCAATCAGGAAATTATTTAGTTGAGCAGGAACAAGTGCTTAATAAAATATAATATATAATATACCACAACTAAATGCAACTCTTATTTGCAAAACCCCAAATAAGAGTGGCACATTAATTGTATGTCAGCATGCAAATGTACAAACTGATACTGGTGATTTCTGATTATAGATTAATCAAAAATGGTAAAAGAGAGCTTGTTCTCCTTTTGCAAGGTGTCAAATGCTAATGAACCTTATTATGTGTCATGATCTGCTGTGATAGCTGGCCTTGATTACTTATGCTGTTCACCTGCTTAACTCATTTCACCTCCTAATTATCACTCATCTCATCCACCTGCCAGTTGCCCTTATATTGGGCTCAGTTCCAGCTATCATGGCCAGATCACTAGATGTTTTCTGTTCAGTTCTGTTGTTTCAAAGGTTCATGTCCTGGATCCTGGCGGCCAGTGGAAAGAGGGTTTTGTGTCTGTCTCGTCTCCTGCTCGTCCACTCTTCCACCCCTGATGAGCCCTCTGCGATTTTGGCTCTGTACGTGGGGAGGATCAGTTTTTATCCCAGTAAGCCTGGCTCCAAGGTGGAGAGCAGTTTAAAAGTCCTGCATAAAGTTCTGGTTCCACTTCCTGTCTCGGCTACCCTCTTTCACCGAACCTGCCCGTCTGCACCTGATCCTGTCTGCTCTGATCTGACCTTAACCCACTTTAGTTTTGTGTTGTTCTTCATTTAATAAACGTTTTGAACTTTCCTACTGACTGTCTCTCCTTGAATACTTGGTCCATCTGGCCTCGTTTCATGACATTATGTTACTTTACACAGAGTGTATGTCTGTTCAAAATGGTATGCTCTTGTTCCCTCCTTTTATCTCTATACTTGTACTTGTTGTCTTTCTGTTGTAGTAGCAAATGTTAAAGAGATAAAATTGAAATTGATCACAGACTGGACCGGCGGCCCTGAGGTGATATTGTGATATTAAGGTCATGTAACTTTCTCACTGTTTTAAAAATAAAGAATTGAAAAATAAATGTAACAGTTACCAATTGAAAATCTTAGTAAGTTGAAATGTACTGAACTGCGTTCAGCTGGTACTTGTGAAAATTGGTGATGAATTATTCTAATTTTAAATCTAATGTTTACTATCTAACCAGTAGGCAACTTGGCAGCATAATGCAAACTCCATACAGAAAGATGCCGGACTGGGAATTGGGCCGGAAACCTTCTTGCTGCAAGGGACCAGTGCAGCCCACTGCTCCACTGAGCAGCCCCCGATGAAAGATGCATGGGCTAAATATGCCTAATTTTCAAAATATTAGTTTTAGAGGAGCATAGGTTTTGTTTTTAATAATCAACATTGATTTAAACTAGTAATGCCTTAATAAATTAAAAGCTAATTTATTTACACCCTTTGTTAAACAGGAATGTCACTAAAGCAGCACCTGTGAGTTAAGTATAAAGCAACAGGGAGGCAGGAAGAGGTATACAGTATAAAGAGGTAACAGTGGGGAACCCAGGACCAGTGTTCCCTGTGTGAATGCTGCAGACCTGGAACCCCACTGCTCAAGATTAGCTAATCAAGCCACTAGCACAAAGACCTGATGTGGGAGGTAAAGTCTTTTTTGATTAGGGAAGCTTCTAACAGAGAGAGCTTACCTGCTGGAATCTTGGCAGCAGCATGTTCAGACTGAGAAAACAAGCAACATTAAACAGCTGTAAAAGGTTGCAATCAACAATTGTAATAGTGCTTTATTGTTTTTTTGTAACTTGCAGTGAACTGGCAAAAAATAAAGCTATTACTGAATTGTCTGCCATTTCCTTTTTGGCATTAGTCGCCTAGGAATAATTTTTTTTGTTTGTTTTAATGTGCTATAAAAAGTAAAAAATACAGAGGTCACTTCAAATCAAACAGCAGCATAGTAATTGTTCTAAGCCTTACTTGCTTTTGTCAAGAGAAATCTATGGAATATAGAATGTATTCTGTGTCTCAGACTATTGAAGCTGGCGTCTACATTATAATACTTCTAGGTTGGGAATTAATCCATGGTCAATAGTTGTCCCTAATCTTCTTTTGCAGACTTATTTAGAATTTAATTGTTTAAAAGTCTGTAAAATCCATAAGGAAAGAAATGGGAAACTTAAACACATGCATGCTATTCATTGCATTCGCCACCATATTATACAATGAAAAAGAACAAAGGACCAGCCAGACCCCTTGCAATTATTTACTGATAGATGACTAGCTGTTAGGAGGAAAAAAGTTGCCATTCACTCAATAAAATATTATAAGATTTTAGTCTTTAAGAGGTGCAGGCACAAGATCAACTTACAATATCTGGTTTTATGAAAGGATCTGAGTTCAGTTTCTACATCAGCAGATAAAGAAATTATGTCTCGGGGATCAAGTTTTCACTTTGGCCCTTTTTCCAATTTAGTCAATAAAGAATCACAAACCTCAAAGTATATTGCAGTATTTCTGACACTTCTGTTTTGCAAAGTGTCTAAATTTCAGTTCGATTGAAAGGAGTTGGTCTGCAAACATTAGATTTTAGGTGTTGAAGCAGATGTTTAATTAGGTTTGGACAAAAAAAATGACAAAAAACAGGTAACTCACGCCTTTAGCTTTGATTACAGCACGCATTCGCTGTAGCATTGTTTCGGTAAGCTTCTGCAATGTCAAAAGATTTATTTCCATCCAGTGTTGCATTAATTTTTCACCAAGATCTTGCATTGATGATGGTAGAGTCTGACCGCTGTGCAAAGCCCTCTCTAGCACATCCCAAAGATTCTCAATGGGGTTGAGGTCTGGACTCTGTGGTGGCCAATCCATGTGTGAAAATGATGAGTCATGCTCCCTGAACCAGTCTTTCACAATTTGAGCCCGATGAATCCTGGCGTTGTCATCTTGGAATATGTCTGCTCCATCAGGGAAGAAAAAGTCCATTGATGTAATAACCTGGTCATTCAGTATATTCAGGTAGTCAGTTGACCTAATTGTTTGAGCACATACTGTTGCTGAACCTAGACCTGAGCAACTGCAGCAACCCCAGATCATAACACCGCCCCATAGGCTTGTACAGTAGGCACTAGGCATGGTGGGTGCATCACTTCACCTGCCTCTCTTCTTACCCTGATTGGCCCATCACTCTGGAACAGGGTAAATCTGGACTCATCAGACCACATGACCTTCTTCCATTGCTCCACAGTCCAATCTTTATGCTCCTTAGCTAATTGAAGTCTTTTTTTTCACTGATTAGTGGTTTTCTTAAGGCTACACAGCTGTTCAGTCCCAATCCCTTGAGTTCCCTTCGCGTGGTGCGTGTGGAAATGCTCTTACTTTCAGTATTAAACATAGCCCTGAGTTCTACTGTTGTTTTTCTTCAATTTGATCTCACCACACGTTTAAGTGATCGCCGATCACCATCATTCAGGATTTTTTTCCGGCCACATTTCTTCCTTGAAGATGATGGGTCCCCACTATCCTTCCAGTTTTTAATAATGCGTTGGACAGTTCTTAAACCAATGTTAGTAGTTTCTGCAATCTCTTTAGATGTTTTCTCTGCTTGATGCATGCCAATGATTTGACCCTTCTCAAACAGACTAACATCTTTTCCACAACCACTGGATGTGTCTTTCGACATGGTTGTTTAGGAAATGAGAAGCAAGTCATTGCACCAGTTGGGGTTAAATAACTTGTTGCCAGCTGAAAGATAATCGCCCATGCAGTAATTATCCATTAGGAGGCTCGTACCTATTTGCTGAGTTGAATCCAGGTGGCGACTTTTTTTTGGCCAGGCAGTGTGTATTTAGCTTTAGGTCTATACGGTTGATAAAATAACATTAATTATTATGTGCTAATTCATGCAGTGATTAATAGACTAATTAGACTTGGATAACTTTTATTGCTATTTTGTATACACGGAGTACAAAACAAAATTTCGTTTTGTACAGCGTTTAAACAGTGAATGAGCAGCAGCTTAGCAGTGAAATGAACATTTCCATTCCATTAAGTGGAGCAGTGATCAAATGAAAAAAGTGTGGGAGAAAAACATGGTGCAAACGCATTGATATGGAAGTTCAGAGCAATTTAAGACAAATTGTGCAAATATGCAATATTTTGGTTTGGTGTTATCAATGTGATGCAGAGTCTGATTTACAGTTTTTCAACAGTTCAGCAGTCTGATGGCAGTGGGGAAAAAGCTGTTTCAGATTCTGCTGCACCTGCGGATGGGTGGGGGCAGGTGGGCTCTACTCATCCTCCGCAGGAAGTACATACACTTCTGTGCCCTTTTGCTCAGTGAGGTGGTGTTTACGGTCCAGGTAAGCTTGTGTGTGATGTGCACCCCCAGGAATTTGGTGGTGCTGATCACCTCTACAGCTGAGCTGTTTATGACCAGTGGAGCGTGGTTAGGCCTGTTCTTCCTGAGGTCCAAGATGATCTCCTTCTTCTTCTCCACATTCAGGATCAGGCTGTTATCTTTGCACCAGCCCACCAGCTGCTCCACCTCCTTTCTGTAGTCCAGGTCGTTGCCGTCTCTGATTAGGCCCACCACTGTGGTGTTGTCTGCAAACTTCGGTGTGATTGGTGGTGAACATGGGGGCCCAGTCATGTGTCATCAGAGTGAACAGCAGGGTGCTTAGGACGCAGCCCTGAGGGGAGCCTGTGCTTAGGGTGATGACATCAGAAGTGCTCTGGCCGACCCGGACTGACTGAGGTCTATCTGTAAGGAAGTCTAGCAGCCAATAACAGAGGGGTGTATTGAAGCCCAGCTGCTCCAGTTTGCCAAACTGTGGGATGATGGTGTTGAAAGCTGAACTGAAGTCCAGGAACAGCATCCGTACGTGGGTGTTCTTCTCCTCGAGGTGTGCCAGGCCGAAGTGAAGAGCAGAGGAGATGGTGTCCTCAGTGGAGCGGCTCCGTCGGATAGTTAACTGGAACGGGTCGAATCTTGGGGGAGACTGGAGACGATGTTTTCTTTAACCAGTTTCTTTGGGCCCAGAATGATGGTGGCAGCCTTAAAGCATGCTGGCACTGTGGAATGGTCGAGCAAGGTGTTAAAAATGTTTGTGAGCACACCAGCCAGCTGATCTGCACACTCCTTGAACACCTGCCCAGGTATGTTACCGAGGTTTGGGGCCTTCCTTGGGTTGACTCTCCTCAGAGTTTTCCACACATCAGCTGTGTCAAGGATGAGTGCCTCGTCTCCCTGATGTGGAACAGTTTTCACTGCTGGAGTGCTGTTTCATGCCTCAAACCTTCCAAAGAAGTTGTTTAGTCCATTTAGGAAGTCAGCATCAGCTGAACCCACCAGGGGGTGGGGGGGTGTTGTAGGTGTGTTTTTATCCATCCATCTTCTCCCGCTCATTCCGTCAGGGTCGTGGTCTGCCTTCTTCTGTAGTCTATGGACACCATGGACAGAAGGCCAGTCTGTCTTGGTAAACATTTTCTCATCATCTACTTATTCATTTTTAGAATTATTATCCTATATTAATTTAAAATAGTAATGTTCAGATTTATAAATAATTTCATTGTGTTTAATATGTAAACATTTTTTTTGTGTGTGTTTTATTTTTTCTGTATATTTTTTACTCCATACATATCTTCTAACCTATTTATCTATATCAGTCCTTTTTTCCATTAATGTATGAATAAAGTCCTCATTGCATTCCTGACCAGCTATGGGGAAAATAAGGATGTTTAACTTTGGTTAAAACATGACAGAAGTATACAATTAACTTCATTAACCTTATGGGTGTAAATAATAATCGTTTTGTATCGATGCATCGATTCAACAGCCTAGGATCCGATGCATCGATACGTCCGCAAGAGAATCGATTCATGTTTTTTTTTTCCTCCGGTCCATTTTTATCCATTTACTCCTGGGCGTAATTCTCCTCCCGTGCTACGGTGGCGCTAAATCTATTTTGCCCTCCTACCTCGCTTCCTGGTTATACTCTTACAGCAGTGTGTTGCAGTGAGCTTGACACAGACATTTATGATTTATGCTCAATATTGAAGCGTGGTCTATGCTACACACTGTGGGTCTAGATACGGCCGAGGCGGCGAGGAAGTGGGGTGAGTTTAGTCCGACGACAGAGGGACATGAGGGCCAAAAAGAGCGGAGATCCAGGTGGAAAAAGGGTCTCAGTGTTCTCGCGCACCTCACTCTTCTAGCGGGTCAAACTTCATGAGTTGTTTTCCGCAATTTCGGTCATAAAAACAAAACAAGCCGGCCTCCTGTCTGCGGTCAGCTACAATTTGGGAGAGGAGCAGCGGAGCGTCTGTGGAGGGGGCGGGGACGTCTGGAACCGTGGTATTGAATTGCACTCATTGCACTGATTTTCTGCAGTATTTTTTTATACAACTTTTCTACTTCTGTTATTTGCTGTTGTTTCTAAAAAAAAAATGCATAACAATATTACAGCTTTCATTGATTTATTTCAAACTTGAAACTTTGTTTAGCCTGTAAGGTGTAAAAAAACAAATAAATAAAAAAAAAATATTTAATCGATTAATCGAATCGATTCGAATCGAATCGTGCTGTATTCTTGAGTATCGAAAATAATCGAATCGTTGGGTCAGGAAATCGATACTGAATCGAATCGCCATGATGGATGTGTTTTACACCCCTATTAACCTTACAGTTGAGTTAGTCGGTTATAAGACAATATCAAGCTTACTGTTCTCCCCTGGAAACGTGTGACACATTTGTCTAAAATTAGAATAATCCCGAAATTGATTCATATAAACATTGATGCCATGTTCTCAACAAGGGAACAGCTCTGTGGTCATTTTCAGATGTCTGATGAATACACTACAGTATGTGCACTGATTCTCACACATCTCTAGAAGTTCTAAAACGCTCAATTTTAATTGCTGCATAGTTGTTCATCCCTAGCAGTGGTGCTTTCACACCTCTCTAAAAAATAAATCAGACAGCTTCAGCTGATCCAAAATGCTGCAGCTTGCATCCTCTCAAAACGTTGTATAGCACATTAACCCTGTTCTTAAATCCTTACATTTATTTCCCATTCCTCATGAAATAGACTTATAGATAATGTATGTTTCATCTATTTACTTTTGCCGCCTTGTATTTCTGTACATTTGATTTAAGATTTAACAGAATATTACACAGTTAATTTGTCAAGAGACATTGCTGTTTCTAACACCCAGAAATCCTACATATTTCACATCTGCTTGCTAATCTGTCACAACAGAAGACAGATGTAGAGGTGAACCTGCAGGTCACTAGTCTGAACCCTCCCTGACAACATTATCTATCATTAATGGTGCAATGATTTTAAATGGATGTGACACAGCCCCGTTAGCTTATTCAGAGATGCATTCATTGCCTTCAGGTGTTTTACAAAGATCAGCATCAAATCTGTCAAGGTTAGATGGTTTTTATAACAATGCTACAACAAATCTAAGCAAACATGCAGTGATTGACAAATGTTTGTGGGTCATTTCAAAATTTTTACTTTATTTGAGTAATGTTTTTGAAGGTACTTATATCTTTCACTCCACTACATTTCAAAGTCAAATATTGTACTATTTCTCAGTAGACATCATAGGACAAAGGGTTAACTGATGCTAGCTGTGGAAGAAAGTTTTATGACCATAAAAAATAATAATAATAATGACAAATGGCCAAAAATCGCACTTTGACCCAAAATGGCCGACTGCCTGTGGGTTTTAGGGCATACCTCCAAGAGACTTTTTTTCATGATTTGTGGAGAACTACCTCTGTGCCAAATTTCAAATCTCTGTGACTTACAGTTTCCCCCAACTCACGTTAGGGGGCGCTGTGGCGTAATTTGGGGGCGGCCATTTTGGATTCCATTATAGACCGGCTATTTCACTCGGGGGACAATTTACTGCCACATTTTTGTGAGTTTTGGAATATGCGAAGTCCCCGTAAAATGCGTTCAAAGTGCCAAAAGAACCGTAATAATAATAATAATAAGAAGAAACTTTCGAATAATTTATAACCCAGCCTTACCATGCAGAAACACCAAGCTGGGAATCAAACCCAGGACCTTTTGGCAGCAGTGCTAGAAGCTGAAACACTGCAGCCCCAAATAATGTCATAATTGAAAAAGTATTTTCTTATTTAAACTGTGTGTGTATGTGTGTGTGTGTGTGTGATGATATGTCATGTTTAAGCATGACAAACAGTTAACCAGTATAAAATATAACTGCAAGCACTGTTATTTTGACTGTTTAAAAAACATATTAGAAAGGCTCCTCATAGAGTGGCTCTCTGGCCATTGTCATAACATATTTTGTCATTTCTTGTTCATATATTAGATATGAATCGTCGTATCAATAAGTTTACCAACTCTTAAACAAACATACTGGTAGAAATATCTGAAATGATAAGAATAACACTGTGGACTAATAGTCATTACATATTTCGATATTTAGTAGTTGTTATAGTGAGAAGCGTAATCAACCAATAACCCTATATTAGTCATAAGTGTGATAGATATTGTTTTCTAAATGGGCATTGGAGGTGCATGAACCCATTTAACTTTGGTCCGTCTTAAGAGACACCAAGCTATAATGTTCTTTAGATGTAAGGTTAAAATTGCTATGCTGAAAATGGTAGGATGTAATGTAATACAACTACAAGAGAGCAGCATAAGTGCTAAGAGAGATATTCCAGATTTTTATTAAGTTTAATCCGAAAACACAGTGATACGATGTAACGTTTCTTTTTTATTACAATGTTTCCACGAATAGATAAGAAAATCAATTCAATTCAATTCAGTTTATTTATATAGCGTCAAATTCACAACACATGTCATCTCAAGGCACTTTACAGTTCAACCAGATCATACAATCAAATTGATACAAAGTTTTTTATCTGAGGAAACCAGTTGATTGCATTGACTCATTGACTCAATTACAATCCCTCACACTAAGCATGCTTGTAGCGACAGTGGAGAGGAAAAACTCCCTTTTAACAGGAAGAAACCTCTAGCAGAACCAGGCTCAATACAGCTATTAGTCTGAAAATTAAGATAAAAAAATTTAAATACAAAATAAATAAAGAAAATATTATAAAGTTAAACATTAATACATTTAAATGGGGTCCATTTTGATTAGGTTTTAATTAGATATGAGATGTCTATTTGTGTTAGGCAATACTTGATTTATGTTATTGATTCTCAGGTTTCAGAGCTCATCATAGCATTAAAACAGAATAGATCATGAATTTATCAAATGTTTGCATTGCCTCAGAAAACTGACTTGTGTTTGTCTATTCTGTTAAATATTAGAACTGTACTGGATAGAGTTGATCACTGTATTTTCACGTTTTGTCTGTACTGAAAAAAGGAAGAAAACAAGGTGTTTTAGCGCCCATTTTTTTCTGAAAGATGCAATTTTGATAATCGTACTGATAAACCTTTTTCACTTGTCATGATTAACACTACAATGCAGGGTTTGTTGCTTGGGGAAATTGTTTCAATGCACATCTCAATGGTAAAAATATCAGACAGCATGGAATAAATTAACTGTTATGCAGATGATACTCATCCATACTAATAAACTTGACTGACTATCACCCTAATAAATCCAATCAGTTAGACTAAAGGCATGTCTTTACTGGAAAAAATCAAAATCTAGATAAGTCATTTTTTTCTTAAAATAAGTGCATTTGTTCTTGGATTGAGGAGGTAAAAGAGACATTTCGCCAATGGAACAAGACAATTTACATTTGAAATAAGAAACTACTATTGCATTGTCTTATTTCAAGTGCATATTATCCAATTATCTTATTCTAAGAGTAAAAACACGCATTCCATTGGCAAATCATCACATTTACCTACTCAAATTAAGGCTAAATACACGTAATTTAAGACATTTTTACTTATTTCTAGATCGTTTTTCCAGTGTTGAAAACACATAAATGATATAATATCATTGATACAGCAGTGTTACATTTTTACTTACACTATTACCATCTCCAAACTGAAATTAAGTTAGATCTCATTATGTAAAAATATATATATATATTTTTTTGTTCTCATTTACCGTCAAGGTAACTGAGCTCTTTGCTTTCAATTACCCGGCTTTTAATAACTTTGCAAACAAATCTAAAAACCATTGCAAATTCCATTAAAAAAAAGAAAAAGATTAAGCTGCAAACTTAGCAAAATGCTAGCAGGCTCATACTCTCAATGTAGAGTATCTACTTTCAAACGAATTACAACTCATGCATGCAATTTTCTTTGGAGAGGGTACTTATTGGAAATTGACGGGGTTGTCAAAGGGTTTTACCTCAATTCACAACTTGAAGTAGACACTATCCAACATTATCCTTATCCTAGCACAGCAGAAATTCGAAACAGAAACCTTTCTTTCCAAAGCTTTGCAACCATTCTAATTTGTACGTGTTGGAACACATTTTAGGTTCCACCCAGGATGCTGAAGTGGTCATGTTAGTATCCAGTTGCCCCTGAAGTAATCACACTGAGGACAAAAACGACAAGCCTTTTAGCTATACATGCCTTAAAAGAGGATAGTTTTTTTTTTTCCTTGTTTCCTGGTGGGGACATTTTACCAGGAATACACTACATAATGGGGACCGACAATTGGGGTTAGGGATAAGGAGGTCGGTTGTTAACAAATTATTGTCACTCAAGACATAAGCAACTGGTGTACAACAACCAAACAACGGACAAAAGATTAGATGGGCTTCCGCAGGCTGAGCTGCTCAAACAAAGTGACATCAATCTAGTCAAGTTAAAATCCATTGAGCTGATGCACTTGTGGTTTGCATAATCTTTGTTAAATGGAGAGTGACAGGTTAGATTAGAGAAATGGGGTGTCAATTAAACACAATTAACAAGCTCTGCACTACTGTAAAGGCTTAGAATATAAATGTTCAAAGCAGTTGTATATCTCAAACCAGTTTAAGCAAGAAATCAATGCTAAAAGACTGACAAAGTGATCTGGAAACAGAACTGTATGCTTTGTTATTCTTATCTTTAAGATCAGGTCAGGCACTTTTGAAATATTTGGCTAGATCTTTAAAAGGCTTGCATGAATAAACAAAGTAAACCGGGTGCAATTGGTTTTGTAAGTGCAAACTTGTGGGTAGGGGGGTCTAAAAGTGAGGAAATGGGGAAACAAAGGAAGGTCGTGCTGCTCTCCGACTAACCCTAATCCTAACCCTGTGTTTTAGAGGAGGGAGGTGTTTGCTCTCTAACTGTTCGCTGAGGACCGTAGCAGAGCAATCAATCCAAAGTCCCTAGCAACACAGGAAAAGGTTGCAGGATATGTCGCTAGTAACTCTTTTTTGACAAAAGCTAGAGGGCTATGAATAGGTGCCAAATATATTTTCCAAAAATAAAGTTATAAACAATACAGAGGAGGCCTTGCTGTTCATTGTTATACTGCTGGACTATCAGGGGGTTAGCCTATACTGAAGGCAGCCACATAATAACATGTGACACATGTTATCAAATGTCACATGTGTCACCCAAAAAAATCCTGAAACACAGGAATATTGAAACTCAAATTTCATTCTAGTGCAACGGTGCAATCATCCACATGTAAAACAATACATTTATCACATTTAAAATATTTTTAAAAGAAAATTAAATAATTCTCTCTACACAGTCTTGAGGCGGATTTCTGAAAATATTTCTATTTTATCTTTAGTTTCATGAGACATTCAGGTATAGCGGACATTGAAAGTTTGCTCATTCCACTGAGGCTCAGGTGTCCTTTTCCACAGCAAAATCCATTTTCATGAAGTGAGCATTGGGATTTTGCATTGTGATGCAACAGCAGGATAGAGAAAACAATGCAGCCAATTGTCTTCCTTCTGCCTCTCCCATGTGTGCATGTTCATTCTTCAGTCCAGACTAACACCATCCCTTGTCTACTTCTGGCCCCTGGGCTTGGAGCCACCGGTGCTTTGCAGGCCTGAAGCCCGTTCTTCAGCCTATTTCTCTCCATGCCTCTGAAGACCAAAGTCCTCCATTTGTCATTGATAAACATGCAGAAGAGCTGGTGTGTGACTCACATACCAGGAGAAAAACAGGCAACACAAATATCAGCATGTTTTTAGAAATATATCCACACTAATGCTGATATGATTTTGCATTTAGGAGGTAAGAGGGATTGTTCACCATCCGATGGAAGAAATATTGGCATTTGTATGATTCATTGGAGTCCCACAATTAAAATAAATTATGTAGAAGACAGGGTGTGTGATATTTCTAACATTTCATCACACAATTGTTATCAGTTTATTGACTATTGTCTGATTGTCCCAGTGGACTTCAAGCTAACTTTAAATACCATGATTGCGCCGAAGCTGATTAATTGGCTGTCCCACGCTTTGGGAAGCTGGTAGGGAGGGCAGTGATAAGGTGAGGAAGCAAAGTGGGGAGGGGTGAATGAGAGATCCTGTTAAAATAAGACGACACCTTGATTGATCTCTGTGTTGCATGTTGCAGTGGAGGGAAGCAGTTAAAACTGATGCATCTAGATTAGTGTCAGAGGAACCAATGAAAGGACAATGAAAGCCACTGCCAGGAGACATGACCTTCTCAGCATATGAAACCCATGAAGCGCCAGACTGTGCTATATGGCAGGTAACCAAGCACCGTGGGGACTTCTGGCGCTGCAAAGAGGCCACACAAGAAACAAATATTGAGACAGTGTTTATTTACAGATTTATTGTGAAATTAGTTTTTTTAAACCTTAATGTCACCCAAACTTCACAGAAACAATAAAACTTTTAAGCAAAAATATGTGAACTGTCTTGCCTTTTTTCATATATTAAAAAACAATCGGGAAAACTCCATGCCAAATTCTACTGTGTCTTTTAGGGGTGGAACGGTTCACAAAATCCACGGTTCGGTTCACGGTTTCGTGGTCACGGTTTTCGCTTCGGTTCGGTATATGTTGATTGTTACACCGAAATCCCATAAAAATTAATTACATTAATGAAAAAATCCCCAAAAATTTATGAACTGTAATTATTTTTAATGATCCGTGGAAACCCTGGATCATTTCCGCATGTTTTGCTGCTTTGAATTTAATCATCTGGCGCATGCTCTCTACGATCTCCAAGGAACTCAGAGCGGAGCGGACGGGAGCCACAGTGGAGGCTGTAGGCTTTGCTTTGAGCAGGCGGTCTGGAGCGCAGCGGAGCGGAGCGCTGACGGAATATGTGGGATTTCGGGGTTAGCATGACATGTTGGTCGTGTTACTGTTAGCATAAACAAAACGTGTTGCACAATGCTTGGACACTGTTGCACTTTAATCCACAACTTTCTTTCCGCCGTCATCGTAGGTCACTCTAAATGCAAAGTGGTCCCATTCAGGATTTCTGTGTTACATTAACGCACAGTCTACTGTTTGTATATAGCTTCTGTATATATATATATATATATATATATATATATATATATATATATATATATTCTATCTTATTTTGTTATTTTGTTTTGTTTTGTTTTTTCTCTGCACCAACAACACCAAGTCAAATTCCTTGTAACTGCAAACCTACTTGGCAATAAACTTGATTCTGATTCTGATTATAAAGTGCTGCTGGCGCGTCTTCCAACTCCTTTCCCACTCGCCATACCCACACAATTCTCCACAACAACTGATTTTTGTCTGCTAAACCCGGCTACGCTGCTTCACTTCTTCTTCTTGTTTACTACTGGTGGTTGGCTTTGGTCGCAGTACCGCCACCTTCTGCTCTGGAGTGTAAACGCTTCGGCTATGAGAAAAAGGAGCCGCGCATGAATCAAACGCAACACAGACGAACCGAACCGAGACAGTAGAACCGAACGGTTCGGACGGTTTTCATAATCCGTTCCATCCCTAGTGTCTTTTGCAAACAGCCAGTTAAGCTAAATATTAGAAGCTTTTATTTTGAGGCAAAATGGTCACTGCACAGTTGATCATCCAAATAAACAAAGACTGTAAAAGTTGTTATTCTGTGGGAGGCAAGCAAGGATTAGTGCATTAGGGCCATCAACTGATGTGACCACTTACCGTTGATTCTCTTTTTGCTTAATAGTCACCACACCACCAACTACATCACGTTCCTTGTGGTCACAGAACTTGACAAAAACACCGGCAGTAATCTTTTATTATTGATATTAGCTTAGCACAATGTTGTTTCTTTATAAGAAGCACAATGTAGCAACAGGCCTACATTATTTGCTTTAAAACTAAGTTAGTTTTAAAACACTTTTCATTTGCCCAATATATACCCTTTCACTTTAAACTAAGTATTTCATGCAAAAAGATAAATATCCCCACTGAAAACTTGTGAAAAGAATGGGATGCACCATTGTTTGCCTCAAAGCACACTGTTTCAGATCAGTGGTTGCTCTTGAACACACCTTATTCAAAAGACTTAATTAACCTGTAATTGCATAGTAATCACGGCCCAATCTAAATTAGATGTCCATACACACTCAAACATAAAGGCTGTGTGCGCCCAAAATACAAGACTGTTAAGAAAAAAAAAAAGCACTAGAGTCACCATATGTTATTTCTCTTTTAAGGTGACATCCCAAATTATTATTATACTTTGATAAATGATCAATCTGCTTGTGGAACTACAGAAGATATTGCTAATTACAGTCCTATATCTTATGTTTTTCTTCTCCTAGACCCAAATTGTGACACAGTGGAAAGGAGGATGCTGGTTAGTAGATCTGGACCAAGTTTACACTATATTCAATTCAATTCAGTTTATTTATATAGCGCCAAATTCACAACACGTCATCTCAAGGCACTTTACAGTTCAACCAGATCATACAGTCAAATTGATTCAAATATGAGTCCAGAAGAGAACCAGATGAACCAGATTGCATCTACCTGGGCAATGGGATGTGTTTTTCTGAAACTCATATTTCATCCCCCACAGAGCTCTTACATCTGCACCTCCCAGTGACACATTCTCACACAGACACACCTGCTGTTAGTCATTCTGATTATCAGTTTATTTCTACTGGACATATACAAGCTAAACTTTATGTAAATATTACATCCTATTTTATTCATTTGTTTATTTGACAGGGACAGTACAATTAAACATTGCGCCCAAACAAGTGGCCGATGTCCAAGTACATAAGGCTTGTAGCCTTGGGCTAATTTGCAGCCTTCGTCCCTGGTTAGGCTTTTAAAAGGTGTTAGCATTAAGGGGGAGGGAGGTTAGTAACGACACACAGATGCATAAAAAAATGCATACGATACATTCCCTTACATGTACATCTTCTAAGGGTGTTTTAAAGTGTTTCCAAATGTTTTTGAACGTTTTTTTTTTAATCATATAACAACGTTAAACTAAAAACTTGTAAACCACTCATGCAGTGGAAAAACGATCTACAAATAAGTCAAAATTTCTTAAATTAAATGTATTTACCCTTAATTTGAGCAGGTAAATTAGATAGTTCGCCAATGGAGTGAGTATTTGTACTATTAAAATAAGATAATTAGATAATATGCACTTGAAATAAGACAATGCAATTGAGTTTTCTTATTTTAAGTGTAAATTGTCTTGTTCCATTGGCAAAATGTCTGTTTTACCTCCTCAATCCAAGAAAAAATGCACTTATTCTAAGAAAAAAATGACCTATCTAGATTTCGATTATTTCCAGTGATGTGGTTTTTGTTCAGTAAGGAGCTTATTTATGTTTTTCTAACTTTTACAGCTGTACAATTGTTGTCCGTTTGAAATTAGTTCGTAAAAATATCTTGAAGTAAAAAAAAACTGTCAATTTACAGCAGCATCACACATTAACAGCTGTTTTATTCCTTTGCTCCTTCATTTGAATAGTTCACGGTCACAAAAGCAATACGAAACATTAGATTTACAAAGGCTGCTTTGGTTGTTACTTTGATTACACACTTCCTCTCATCGCTTGTAAGACTGATAACATGTAAGCCTTTGTTCCAGCAACGGTGACCTCTGGTAGAATTTAAAAAAGTAGAAGTTATTTATTTGTTTAACTGCTGTGAAATGCTTTTAAGCCACAGGATTGTAGATGTTTAGCAAAGAGACGTGATTAGTGAGAAGGGAGACATTGTCCTGATTCAGCACTTTGTACACAGGGTTCCTTTTTTCCTGATAATTACAACCATAGCCCCTCCTATCCTGCTCACTGTACTGAGTGGCTTACACAGTTGGAACAGCCAATTAGTTTGAATTGAAGAGGTTGATAAAAGCCACAAATGCAGCATGACTAATTATAAGGAGCGGTATCATTATGCTTGTGTATGTATCAAAGTAAAGTACAATATAATCATTCTTCATCATTTAAGTATCCCTTACGGTAAGTATTATCAGTTCCCCCCATATTAAATTCTTCTGAGCAAAGGAATATTATGAAAAATCTCTTAGAAGTACATTATATTAGACGATGGGCTCTGTGAACGCCTGATCCTCCATATCACAGAAAATCTTAAAACACAATAAGAGTAAGCTGTGAGACAGGCCTTTGCCTGGATACAAAGCTGTCCCTATAAAGTTAGAAGAGAAGAAAAAGGCCTGTAGAAGACTAAGTTATCCTTTTGTTCTTCCTTATATCCTGTTTGTAGCAAGAGATTTGACATCTAGTTAATAATCCTTCAATCAATATTGACTGATATTTGTTTAAAGAGCTTGCTCTCACCCCTCCTCTTATTTGCAGTTTACTTTTCTTTGCTAATTTTTGCTGAGATCTTTGGACTGATGTCTACCACTGATAAACCCTGATCCGCATTAATTACAGCAGAAAAGGGAATTCAATGTGTCTCCGGATCAAAACCGATTTGTAGTATAATTTGTTTCTCATGCTCTGCTCATGATAAGACTGATTACAAAGCTTGATACAGAAAGCATCACAAGAGCTGTAAAAAATATATGTATCTTAGAAGCTTCTGATAGTCAAACCTCTAGTAGTCATCTGAACGGTGGAAGACTATGGCTTCAACAGATCATTTCAACAACTGATATCAAAATAACATGAAAAGGATTTTCTCTCTTTAAAGTCGTTTAAATCATTTTGGCTTAAACATGTATATAAATGTACTCTTTATCAGAATATATTGTCCCAAAATTTAGAAAATGTATCTAAAAAATCCTGTTTTAAAATCTGTGCGTTTTTTTTTTATTTCGTTATCTTCTGCAGGCCAGTTAGTTCTACATCAGCCTGAACACCTAAATTCAGCCAATCATGTATCAACGGTCATCTGTCAATCACAATTTTTCGGTCATAGCATCTTGATTCATATGTCACAGCTAATATACGCAATGGTTGAAATAACAAATCAGAATCCTTTCCTATCCCATTGAGTTGCGTCCCAGTGTCCACGGGGATGGACGTCTGTGTCTTCAGCAGGCGTAGAGCTAACAGAACTGGCAGCGTTGCGAGGCAAGGGCTCAAACGTGTACGGCTGGAAGCCTTCTACACCAAACCAAGCTTCTGCCGCCCTGGCGTCCTCTTCTACAACATCTTCGTCCCCGCTTTCCTCCTCTAAATAAAAAATGGATGACGGAGGAGACTCATCCACGACCTCCGACACTAAACTCTCCTCCTCTTGCATGTTTCCGCTGTCCATAGCGTTCCTTGACAGCGTCGTTTCTAAGTCACCAATTTAATGCTACTTGGTCCCAATGGAATTTCCCATTGGGAACCTGCTAACACTAAGTTGCTAACTGGTTAGCAAGATGCTTCAGACAAACCGGCCACAACCAAACTTGCTTGTGAACCTTCCACCACAACAACCCCGCCCCCTTGATGAATGATCAATCACATTCAACTTATTCACTCGTGTAAAGTTGGGCACCACTCGGGATAATTCACAAATGCAATGGTTGGAACAGCCGCTTCCCTACGACTTTAATTAGCTTTAGAGAAAAATACCCATTATTTGTGATCTATCAACAAATATGAAATTTTTTTGGAATAATTTCCATCACAATAACTTACTTTGCAAAACATTGTTTTTGCTTACAAAATATGCATAATACATTGTAATATTAAATTTCTTTGATGGTTAGTTACAGAATAAGAAATGAAATACTGAGGTGGAAAAATGACAGTAGAAAGCTGTGTTACCAATTACTTCTGTTTTAGAAGTTGTCACCAGTTTTTCTTTCTCAGTATATTTTACAAAAGAATCCTATCGTTAGCTCACTTCTTAATACTACGGAAGAGGATTAGGGCCACTGAAAAAAAAAAAAGTTAACTGATTTTTAAATTTTATTTCAGTTTAGTATGGGAAAAAAGTCAGAATTCTGACTTTTTTTCTCAGACGTCTGACTTTAATCTCAGAATTCTGACTTTAATGTCAGAATTCTGACTTTGATCTCAGAATTCTGACTTTGATCTCAGAATTCTGACTTTAATCTCAGAATTCTGACTTTTTTCTCAGAATTCTGACTTTAATCTCAGAATTCTGACTTTTTTCATTGTCAGAATTAAGCCAGAATTCTGAGAAAATAGTAGAATTCTGACTTTTTTCCCATACTAAACTGAAATAAAATTTAAAAATCAGTGAACTTTTTTTTTTTCCACTTGCCCTAATCCTCTTCCGAACCATACCTACTTTCCCTATGTAAATTATGTCTTGCATGACTTCATATTCTTCAAATATACGTTCATTTGAATGAAAATCAGTTTGATTTCAACCAGCAACAAAAATCAAACAAACAAAACGGGTTGCATAAATATTGGACCATGCAGTTTTACATCACAGTAATAATACAGAAAAAGGTTTATCTCACATTTCACCTTCAGTCTTCTCGGAAGAATCTATTTTGTCCCAAACTTTTCTCTGCTCGTCACATGACAACTTGACAAGCTATAAAAAGTAGGGATGCACGATATAATCGTCCCCCTATCGGTATCGGCCTGTATCGGCCTTAAAACTGAATATCGGACATCGGCCACCCCACCGATATTTAACCCGATATTTGATCAGCTTCTGAGTTTCTAAAGTCTAGAAAAACTCCTCAAAAACTTCTTTTTTACAGCCTTAAAAACTTCTAAAGACAAGGCAAAAAATATTGATACATTAAAATATCCCAATATCTTCATATGCTGATATATTGCCATTTAAAAACACCATATCAATCTCTTTTACTAATGAAATATTGCTATATGTCATCGTTATGCTGCGAAATCCCCCGAAATTCACGAAATTTTGCCATTTTTATATGTTGATATATTGACGCGGTATCGATCTATTTTACTAACAAAATCTCACAAGAATTTGCTAAATATCACGAGAGTTTGTAACAGAACCATGAAATTTCCCAAGATTTTGAAAGTAAAATAGATCGATACCGCGTTTTTAAAAATCAATTTGATATCAGCATATTAAAATATACAGTATTTGAGTATATTATTTTTCAAAGTGTCAGAAATGGATAACAAAACTGCTATTTTCAATGACAATATTTATTTTTGTCCAGCGTTAACATCGGTATCGATATCGGTTATCGGCTACATGACTTTTAAAATATCGGCATATCGGCATATCGGATATCGGCCAAAATTCCAATATCGTGCATCCCTAATAAAAAGCTATAAAAAGTCACTAGAAAGCCTTGGAATCAACTCACGTACAAGTTTTGCAACCCCTTCTGTAGATTATTTTCCAATTCTGTATTAATAAGCACCAAATGCAAGATGATGTTTATATTTCAACAACTAATTTAACCTAAAACTGTTGCGAAGAGTGGATGAAATATATGATTTCAGGAGTAGTGATGGTAAGGTATAGTTGCCACCAAGGTAGATTTTACTTTTTTTCCCCCTGTATTTTGGTTATGCTTCAACATCAACATAAAAACAAACATAGTTGTGAGTGCACATTTTCCACATATTTCAGTTAATGAGAATATTTGTTAAAGTTTTAGCCTATTTTATGTTCTGGCATTAAAATAAATCCTTTTTAAACCATAAAAAAACCTGCTGGTTGGTCTGTTTGCTGACTTGTTCATGAAATATATTTTTAGGCAAGTAATTTTTGTAGCCCTTTCTCTTAAGGGACTTTAAAGTGTTAATGAGCAACAAGAAAGCTTAATATTTACCAAAATGGTTAATTGATTATTATTATTTTGAATAAATAGTTAATAAAGGGTCTGCATTCAGCAAGCAGTGAATAATTAATCAACTCAGTCCTAAATTACTTAATAATGAGCGCAAAAAATGTTTGGAATAAAAAACCTTCTAAATGGTTAAAGGGCAAAAGAAGACCAGTGGTTCTTACATTTTATTACATTACTTCAGCATTTAGTAATACATGATTAGGAGTGGGATACTGTATCTACTCATTTCAGATTTAATTACATACAACTCAGAAAATAGCTTTTAATGAGATTTTTCAGTAATAAGTCAGAATGCTGTTGACTCATGAGAAACCGTATAACAGGAAAACATTTATATTCCAAGGATCAAGCATGAGGAACCAACGTTGATGCCATTCACAGAGACTGATTCTGATTTTTGCTTTCATCATAATTAAATGTCTCAGTTCATCCACCTGATTTTAATACAAAAAACAGTCAATCAATAAATCCTTAAGTGATTTACATTTTTTTTGAAGCCCCAATATATTGAAATAATGATTTAATAAAGTGAAAAAAAAATTGCTAAAACCCTTCCCAAATTCTATCACACTACTGGATTATTAGCACAATATACTGATTAAAAAAGGGGTCAGTAGCGTGTATAACTGGACTTAAACTGACAAACAGTCCAACATGGAAAGAATTTTATTGGAAAATAATTGTTAGATATTTCAAAACTCCGTACATTATTTCCAAATTTGATCAAACTAAATCAAACTTGTGCTGGAGACAGTGCGGACTAGGTGGAGATCATACTCATGTCTTTTGGGATTGCCCAAAGATTAAGAAAATCTGGGAGGGAATTAGAGAGGAAATTTCAAATATCTTACATGTTGGTATTGATTGGAACCCCTGGATCTTCGTTCTGGGAAAACCACCAAATAATTTAAGTAAAGAAGAACAATACTTATTTGGTATCCTTGTTCAGCCAAAAAAATTATAACAATAAGTTGGTATAAACCTTTAACCCCTACTGTCAATCAATGGAAAGAGAAACTAGTGAACGTTTATACGATGGAGAAAATAACAGCAAAATTAAACTTGTCCACTGGTTTATTTGACAAAAGATGAAACCCTTTGAAGACATATTTCCAGTTAATATGGTAGTAAGATAAATGTGAACACACAGGTACATATTTTAAAGGCATACTTAACATATGTCTCTGTTATGAGAAAAATAAGTCACTTGAGAAAGATTTTTCCTTTATTTCATCCCCTCAGTAAAAAAATAAATAAATAATAAAATTAAAAATAATAATGAAGAGAAAAAAAAAACAAAACAAAAAAAACATGGATTTTCAGCTCGCTGACTTGTTTAGTTGTTGTTACTCAATTGTTCGTATCGTTGTATTGGAAGTTGTTGTTTCTGGTTTATTCTATTAATCATTGATTTTGAATATGAATCTGATAAAATAAAGTCTTTGTTCAAAAAAAAAGGGGTCAATTGTTTTTTAGGGGTTTTCAAACTATCCAAACCAAACAGTCTTTTTGAAAAATTCAAAAACTGTACATGATGCGGGAATCTGGCCACTTCAATGTTTTTATGGTGTTTTGACTTTTCTTATTTACAACCAATTACTTTTTAATGTTGTTCAGAAAACCGTTAGGGTATGTGTTATTTTCTGAAAGCTGAATGAGTCTGAAATTGTTTCCACAACTCTTTTGAAAGGGGCGACACAGGGGTTCAGTCAGTACTGTAGGACTTGGTGTAGGAAGGTTTTAGATTCGAGTCCCAGGCAGGGTCTTTCTGCATAGAGATTGTTTCCTGTTTTCCTGATGCTTTCTCCAGGGGTACGTTTAACGAAGCAGGTTTAACAAACTCAGATCCAAATCCTCAACTCTAAATTGATCTCAACTAAATAAATAAATAAATTTAACTTTATTGATCTCACAATGGAGAAACTAACTCTCTGCATTTAACCCATTAACAGTGGGCTGCCACTGTGCAGCGCCCGGGGAGCAATCTAAGGTTAGGGTGTAACGATCTTAGTTCTGTTGGTTTTTCTCTGTTTTTAATTTCAAGTTCATCCAGGTTTTTCCTAGTTTCCTAGCTTTATTGGTGTGTTCTAGATTCATTTCAGTTTCTTAGGTTTTTCTTTGTCTGTCCTCTGTTGCCCCCTTGTGTTTTCTTTTCCCTTGGCTTCCTCATCAGCTCTACTCACACCTGCTCCTTATCAGCTCGTTAGTCCTTCCTTTGTTTAGTCAGCCATAAATACACTCCCTCTGCAGTCCCTCTGTGCTGGTTCCTTGTCTTACTTTGTCTCACGCTGGCTCCTTGTGAAGGTTTCCCCTGATGTCTCCATGGTTCTGGTTTGTGTTTTATTTTTATGTTGGATTTTTGGATAGGGCCTACCTGTTTTTGCTGCCTGATATTTTATTAAATATTTAAAGAACTCACCCCTGCCTGTCAGCCTCTGCATTTGGGTCCTCACAAAAACCTCCAAACAAAACGTGACATAGGGGTCTTGCTCAGACACCCAGAGTGGCAGGCTGTGGGAGTAGGTTTCAAACCCACAACCTAGGCTGTCACTCCCTAAGTTTATTCTATGTATGTATGGTATGAAAGTAATTTTAGTAATGTAAAAATAATAAATACAAATATAGCGATCTACATGTCGCTTATATTAAACAAACCAAATAAATTTCATATTGTGTCAACTGAGTTGTAGAATCCTCTCCATATAAATATTTAATTCACAGTGAAAAAATGCCAATCATTCTTTAATATGATCCGCGTGAAACGGACATGAAATGCTTGTTTTTAAAACCTATGCTGGTGAAGATTCTCAGTCATACAGATCACTTTTTTGGAATTTTTAAAACCTAATATGTCTAACGGACCTAGTGAATGATTTTTTTTTTCTTTTTATGTACAAAAATCTGACTAAATCTTAAAATAAAACCGCATGATTGGCTGTAAGGAGAGCAGAGACAGAGCACACTCCAAGTTTACTGAAGAAAACCAGGTTAGTGTGTTTATAAGGAGAGATGTTTAAACAGTTTGTATTTATGAAAAATTCCTATAAGAAACATATTTTTTGTCATTGTTATTGATGTAACAGTGGTAATGGAGACCATGTACAAACACTGAACATTACTGGAGCCTTAATGTTTTTCCGAATTTCAAACAAGTAGAACTGAATCTATTTATCACCTCAGAGATTATGTCTCTTTGTCTCAAGTTTCAAGTAACTTGGTATGCAGCATTAAACTGTTTAAGTTCAAAACCAGTCAGAAAACAAACTTAAACACAATGCAAGTCATATGTTTTCTATTTTTCAGGCTTAAGCTACAGTAATTGAACATACCAGGTCCATGTCAGCATTTCACATGAGCATGCCTCCATGTCATCAAAATACCTGTTTACTTTCTGAAATAAACACATAATATTTAGAAAACAAACATGATTAATGTAGGATAAATAAAGGAATTAACCCAATTTAAGTCCCTCTCTAAGTAGAGAGCCAGCCGAATGGCAGCCAACTTTCATATTCAGATAGGAAGAAAATGGGTCGGCATTTTCCCTACTACACAAAAAAACAAACTGACTTTGAAATACTTTGAAAACTACTCTCTTTATTTGCCCAGGCAAAACGCTCAAAGCACACAAATGTCATCCAGTCATTGTGCAGTTGTTCCTTCGAACTGCATTCAGAACAGATGTCAACTTGTGTGCTCAGGGTTTTGGAGAGAAGAATAGAGGCACATATGATTTGCTAAGGATGGTTTAGTTTTTTAGATAAACACTTTTTTTAATCTGCCATGACACTTTGATCTTTTTCTCCAGCAATTCTGGAAATCAGTATGGCCATGAATAGGTATTTAAATGTAATGTTAATGTCTTTGGGCTGCTCAGTGGAGCAGTGGGTAGTACTGCTGCCTTGGAGCAAGAAGGTTCTGGGTTTGATTCCCGGCCCAGGGTCTTTCTGCATGGAGTTTGCATGTTCTCCCTGAGCATGCGTGGGTTCTCTCTGGGTACTCTGGCCTACTCCCACAGTACAAAAATATGAATGTTAGGTTAATTGTCTTCTCTAAATTCTCCTTAGGTGTGAGTGTCTTTGAATGGTTGTATGTCCTGTTTGTCTCTGTGTTGCCCTGTGATGGACTGGCGACCTGTCCAGTGTGTACCCCGCCTCTTGCCTGTAGACAGCTGGAGAAAGGCACCCCTTGTGACCCCAATTGGGACAAGCGTGTTAGATGATTGATGTTAATGTCTTCATCTACTGGACAAGCAAAGAGCTACCTTACAAATAAAGTGGTTGACAACCTTGACTTCTTTAAGTCATGCCACCTCACCAACAGCAAAATCAGGCACAATTCATGACAATCAATAATAATTATGGTTATTTTCAACATGCAGTTTGATAGGATTTTCAGAAAATTCAGAAAATTTTGAAAAATCATCTATCTACTCAACACTAAAGTTCATTTGATAGCTTTAAACATACCTATGTATTAATAATAAAAAGATGTTCAAAATGGATCTCAACTAATTTTCCAACACAGGAGCAGCTTTGTGACCTTAAAGATGACCTTGATGCGATTAACCTTTTTCTCTCAATTAGTAAAGCTCACCTCCCATGTCAATGCCAGCATTTAACAAATGTATGAAAGACATCCTGTAAGAGAAAAAGAAAACAGAAATATAAACAGTACTGAAGCAAACCCTCCCGGTTGAGCTGCTGTGATGTGGCTGTTGATTAAACCTCTGCCAGATGACCTGGGGGGCTTTGTTGGTAGGACCAGCGCACCACTGCAGCTGTTGCTTTTCTGCTAAACCCCTCCGTGGAGACACTGCTGATTATAGGATTAGCACACGGGTCTCCTTCAACATTTATTGGTCTCAACTCAGCAGTGCTTTATGACAAGAAAGCCTGCTTTGGTTCTCTGATCACTCCTTTATACATTAAAACTGACATTTCAATGCTTAAGCCTGATGTTGTGCTTATCATGTAGCAAAAACAGTATAAAAGTCCCCAGAAATAAGTTCTTAGCATAGAAGCATGTCTTGTTTTCCCGCAAACTGGGTAAGCCATAGGTAAAAAGTGTTTGGTTTATGATCGAGAGTAAACGTCTTTATATTTAGAGCTTTTTAAAACCCTTTTCTTGGCTGTAGGAACTACCATTGTTGTGTGCTCTTTGAACCCAAATATGCTTACTGCTTGTCAGAGTTTACAAAGTTGTAGTGTGCCTGTGGTGTAGATTACACACTGAAAGCTGAGAAAAAAAACAGTACAGTAAAACAACCTCAATTTGTTTTGTTCCGTCAAAAGGATGCAAACTCTTGTTTTCTCGGAGGAAAAAATATCTATCCAATCAGAGATTCTTGTCTGTCCATAATTGTATGTGCTTTACTGAGATCTGGGGAATTTGGGTGCCAGACTGACAACTCCAAACCCTTATTCTTTTTTAAACCATTCTTGAACCATTTTGTAGGGATAGGTCACCCTGTTTAAATCCCTAAGCTAGTAGAGAATATGTTTTTCATGGAAGGTCTAACATGTTTAGCAGCATTACTAAAATGGTTTTGAGCAGTGTTGGGCATGTTACTTTAAAAATAAATTAACTTATGATATTAACAGGTTAGGGTCAGAGTAACTTTTCTTATACCAAGGCAGTTTTACTCTCAACTTGTCAGAAAATGACATTTGGTTAGGACCCTGCAGATAGGGATGCATCAGGAGTACCTTTCTCATCATTTATTAATGTATAGGGTACATGAGAGGTTGTTGGAGGAAGTTGTAAAAATTGTACATGAACTGAAAACTTCAAAATTAACACTAACCCATCCTTTGCCTTTACACTAATCCCATGACCTAAGACACACACTCTCATCTTGCTATATGTAGCGAGCAGCATGTGTTGACTCCTACTGAATTACATTATTTTCAGTCATTTTCAACCCTTTCTATGCCCTAACCTGAAAGCAACCTTAAACATAACCCTCACCAATGCATATCATACCATTACCCTAACCCAATTGACACGTTAGACCTAATTATTCCAAAAACAGTAAAAAAAAAAAAAAAAGAATCCAATAGACTTTTTTTCCAAGTTTGAAGACGTTTTGTATCCCATCCCGGAAGATTTTTTTTTTTATTTGGCCTTACTCCAAAGGTTAAAAACTGAAACTAGTCCTCCCTCTTATCCTAAAACAGGAGCATGTATAATGTTACCATATAAACCTAAAACTACCAATTGCAAATAAATAAACTGAAGTTATTGGTCTCACAATGGAGAAATTAACTCTCTGCATTTAACCACTGTGCAGCACCTGGAGGTTAAGGGTCTTTGCTCAGAGACCCAGAGTGCCAGTCTGTGGGAGTGAGTTTCAAACTCACAACCTCAGGATTCCAAGCTATATGCCCTAACCGGCCGGTATTTAGGCCAAAATGTTAGTTGCATGTGTGTGTCATATGATACAGTGCCATGATACAATGATAAGATGTCACATGACACAATGTGAAAATGTCCATATACTCTTTGGCTCCCCTTGTATATATGCACAGCATAAAACTAAATAGGTCCTTCACTTCTTAAAGATCCATATTTTAAACCAATGGTTTTCCAAATTTACTCCCCACTTCTACTTTCAGTCTTGAAGCAAGAAATCTCACCTGCCTTGCCTGCTATTCCTGGTCAGAGGGCCAAGTGGCCACAAACGTATTACCGAGTGAAGGTATGTTCAAATGAATAAATTAGGGAATGTTGTGTAGAGTAAAATGTTATTTTGGTTTAAGATATTAAGGGATTTGATCTTTGAATTTGTGGGGCCTCATTGCCTTTGCCTTGAGTCTTTCAGGTTGTTTAGCTATATTAAGGGCGACAGTGGCGTTGGATGTAGGAGTTTGCCCTGAAATCAAAGGATTGACGGTTTAAGCCTTTCAGTGTCGTTGTGTCCTTGGGCAAGACACTTCACCTGCATTGCCTACTGATGGTGGTCAGAGGGCCGGGCGGCGCCAGTGTATGGCAGCCCGCTTCTGTCAGTGAGCCCCAGGGCAGCTGTGGCTACAATGTAGCTTGCCACCATCAGTGTGTGTGTCTGCATGAATGGGTGACTGAATGTAGTGTAAAGCGCTTTGGTCAAGTCTCCTGACTTGAAAAAAGGCGCTATATAAGTACATGCCATTTACCATTTACCATCTATGTCTGTGTGTGCATTGTGAACACCAACCCCATATGCCTCCTCAGCCAGTTGGCTTCATGTATGACTGGCTAATAGTAGCATTGGATTAAGGAGTTTGCTCTGCAATTGAAGGGTTGTCGGTTTTCAGTGTTGTGCAAGATACTTCACCTGTATTACCTACTGATGGTGGTCAGAGGGCCGGGTGGCGCCAGTGTACAACAGCCTTGTTTCTGTCAGTGAGCCCCAGGGCACCTGTGGCTAAATGTGGTGTACTTAAAAACGTGCTATATAAATACAGGGTTTTTACCATTTACCATGACTTTTCCTCAGCTCCCCCCGTGTTTCCCCAGTACTAGAAGCTGCTTTTGTTACTGCCGTTATTCTGTAATGTTGTGCAGTTCTACCAGAAGGTTATGAATAAACCAAATAACTAGGATTGGGGGTTATAGTTCATCAATATGTAATTCAATTCAATGGTAAAACCAATTTATGATTATTAGTTAAACGATTATAACTGTAATTTGCTTTCTCACTTCAATTTTTATTCTTTTACATAAGGTTGGACTCCTGGGCTGGCTGTTTAAAATCCAGTTGCCTTCGCCAATTTGGTAATTTAGATAATAACTATCAGCAGAGTCATTAATCAATAACCAAAGAAATTATCTCTGTTCATTCAAATGTTACTCAAAGGAGGATGGATCTGACCTGAGTGATAAGTCGTTCACTGCATAAAATAACCACAAAAGACCACAGGTTAAGATACAGTGGTACCTTTATTAGCTAATGATCACACACAGTATTATTGTATCTAATAACTACGCAACCACTAAACACTACTGAAATGAAACAAGCAAATAGAAGCAAACTAAAAAGGGTTTTAAACTTAGACTTAAAAGTCTCTGAAGTATATTCAGGTTTTAAGGCTTAATGCATTAAAAGTGTAAAATAGCAGCAGATAAATGGGATATATAATGCAGAATTACAGGTATTACAGGTATTACAAAGAACAGTGAATAATGATTTAGAAATGCATTAGAATACAGTGACGCTGGAAAGATTAGGTTTATTTAGCTGGAACAGGATATCAGGTTCTGGAGGGGGTCAAATTGAACAAAAACAAGGTTAGAAAACTCATAAAATTGCTGCTGCTATAGGGGAGGAAATGGGATAGCTTGGAGCTAATGATAACAGCTGGTGCAAACGTAGTTCTTTAACTTTTCAAACAATAAAAAAAAGGAATTAAGGAGACAGTAACACACAGAATGCATCCAATACCAGGCTCAACGAGTATCAGTAACGAGTATCTTACTTAAAACCATCAACAGCTGATCCAGAAAGCTTGTTTCAGATAAAACAACCTTGCATATAAAAATATCTTTTTTATCTATCTCTCATCTAAACAGAGTTTTATTAAGGCATGTGATGAAAAGAGGGAAACAGTGTTAATTTTTTGTCTTAGTGGAATGGAGGGGAAGGGAGTTTGGACTCAGTTTGGTTGGTTCTGTTTCGTCTCAGTTTGAGCACCATCTGTTCGTCCAACAGGTTACGCTTGAAGAGACTTGAGTTATTCTGATGTAAACAACACAAGGAGACTTTGCAGGGCTTCACTTTGCCACTCCCAGCAGCCTTGGAAAAGGGGGTAGCTTTTAGGCGAGGTGTAGCTTGTAGCTCAGACAGCCCCAAACAGCAGCCGCACCCATGGTACACTGGTTTCACAGTTCAAGGCTGCAGCTCAGAAACATTGTGGTATGGCTAGTCGGTGAACAGCAATTGGGCCTGGCTGTCCTGTGGGTCAACTAGAACCGGAGAGTTTCTCATCTGCTTCAGCAAGCAGGTTCACGAAATATTGCATTCAATCTGGTTTGAAACTTTCTTCTTCTCCAGGGAGGTTTCTGTTGCTACAACCTGAAAACTTGCTGAAAACCATCATGTCTCGCCTCACAGGACCCGCAGGCCACCTACTAAGAGAGTGAAGAGTTGGAGTCATCTGCTTACTGTAAGTAAACCCTGTCGCAGTGATTTTGAGTCAGGGGGGAGTTGCTCCTGCTAACATCATTGACATTTGATCCTCAACACTAACAACATTATTTACAACACTTGTTAAATATCAAAGTAATATTCCCTTTGTTAGAAATCCAGTTTCTGTGGTCTCTTTTTGTGGTTGTTTGTGTGTCTTTCTCCCTCCACCACCAGGTGGTGCCCTGCCCTCGTTGCCCCTCCAGCACACCTGCGGCTCGTTGGATCATTATCTGGAGGAGTATTTTAGCAGTGGGCTGTCACTACCTTGAGGCCAGAGTGTTTGCCAGTTTTGGGTACTCTAGCCAAGCTGAGATTAGCAGAGTCTAACCAAGCTTTGTTTCTTTGAGTTTAATGTGTTCTTGTCTTTGTCCTTCGGCAGGAAGCCTTCTTGTATAACTGGATACCTGGACCTTCTACCCCTGGAAGGAAAAGACTGAGTTCACACTGACCAGGGGAAAACCTCCACATGATCCGTTCAAGTACCCATCGGAAATCCGAGTGACAGTCCGCTTCATTACTCCTCCGGGTCCAACGTTCCTCTACCTGTCCGCTCTCCAACGTGTTCCTTATTCTCTGGATAAACCCACACAGACTGGATTCAATGATTGACAAGAGCCCCCTCAAATGTGAGTCCCTCTCCTGCATAAATTTAACAGCAGCCTGAATTCCCACGGTACCTTAACTGATCTCTGTTATCTTCCTTTTTGACTTCCAGTTCCGGTTCACCAGTTCACTGGGTTCCAGATCCAACTCCTGTTCTCATACCACTAATAAACCTGTTAAACTTTTCCCTAGTTCTCTGAGTGGTTTCTCTGCATTTGGATCGGATTCCTTAAATCGATCATGACACCCTTGGATAGCAGAAAATAAGTTTGACAGCCAAAGATTCACCAAAGCAATACAATGCCTCACTTGGCTTCTCTACTTCCCTTTGTGCAACCTGGTGATACAACATCCACCAGGCAAGTAATGTGAAGAAAAAGAAATGTAAATCATCAGAAATGTGAACATGCTACCGTCCATTCTTCTATTCTCCAATTCTGATGTTCACATGTCCGCTGTTTCTTCTTTTGATGGAACAAAGATGTCAGCATGGGGACCCTTGGAAGTTGGCAGCTATTCAAGAGCATCCATCCAAGTGTTTGGTGCAGAAGGGTTTATTCTTCCAGCTTTTAGAAATTGGGGATGGTCCCCTCCAGTTCTAGTCTGCCTACCTGCCTACCTGCTAAAGGACAGGTCTATGAAGACTTGATTGGGTGGGTTTACTGTGGAAAACCTTTACTTTGAACTTTACATGACCTTCAGCCAATACTCTGTGGTGCTTTAAGTTGACTTCGGAAGGTTTGTGTATAGCCTTTGTATTCCGATACAAATCCGTTATGTCTTATTACAGTGTTGTTTTATACCTGAACAAATGTATTGTGTTTATAAGCAGAACTGGATGAAAAGATATGCTCAAGATTAAAGGCAACCAAAACAAAATCAAACAAAAGAGGACGCTCAGCTATCAATAAGGTCTGCTTTTTGAATATTAATATTTTTCATGCTGCTATATTGAAACTAGCAAATGTTTTGTTCTGCATTTTTCAACAACAATAACAACTGATTTTTAAAGCTCTAAAACATGTTAAATTAATTATTGAGGGATTTTGGTTGAAGCATACTGAGAACGTCACCAATAGTGACAATGTTTAGTCCTAGTGCAAAGGCATTATCACAGTCTATCAAGTACACCTAAAAGCTCAAGCTGAGAAATTAAGGATTTGCAAAAGGTAAATAAGCAGAAAAAAACCCCCCACAACTGGAGTGCTTAATTACTGCTACCAAACAGATCACTCAGGCGACTGAACGGGTGAAGTGCCAATCTAAAACACACAGTCAGTTGTCATGCTTACAGAGGAGAACTGCTGCACCAAAAGGGGAGGTGGGGAACAAACAAATCAAAACACATGATCTTGATATTTTAAATCTAAAAGTATTAAACCTTTCACAAAATTGTCAACAAACCAAATGCCTTCTAACGCAGCCAGAGGTTAGTTATTTATGTCAAACTGCCTTTAACATCCTGAAATCATACATTCTCTCTCAGCTGCAAACCCTCATTCCTAAAACCAGATATGAATGTCATAAATCCACTATTCAGTTTACTGTACAGAACTTAATAAGGTTTCAGCAACATACTGTATATAAACCTGGCCTTTCAAGTTCGAAAAGACAACACATGACCTTGCTAATGTCAATTGGTAACTTGTTTATTACATCTAATCTAATTAACATCCCCCTGCCCACATTATGAGGGGAAACCAATAAACAAAAGCAGGATATGAGATTTTTGGCATTATAAACATCTCTTTCATTTCAAAACAAGACTACCGCCATTCTTCTGGCTCACATGTACTTGTAAACATTAACTCAAATAAATCAATGCATATTTTTTAGATTCGGATTCCACCCATATATACTCAAATATACATCAATCTATAAATATCTAGACATATATATATAGGAGAAACAAGTCTAGCAAATGCCAAAATTTTATAAGAGCAGCATCAATAAAAATATGTGCAGTAACTTATCATTTTTCTTTCAGCTTTCAGTCCCCAGTCCTGCTCCTTCTGTAGTGAATTTGGACAATGCCTCCCTGCATGATGTCTCCTGATTGAGCTTGTGACAATGTGACAGGGCCCAAAAGCAAGTATCCCCATTTTCATATGTGAGGCCAGTGATAGATGAGGCAATCTCAACAAGTTGTGCTAAGAGATACATCAGAAGGCAGACAGCCCCAGATAAAGGCAGAAGGAGACCGGACCCCCATTGTCACCCGTCCACCACTCCATGGATATTTAGTAGCTCCCCCAGGACCAATAACTCACATACATATTCAAAAGCTGCAACAGCAGAGTGCCACCCTTGGGATACATGTTAAAGCTGTTAAACCCAAAAAGCTGTTCACAAGTCACTTTACTCTGCTTTCCACTTTTTCCCTATCGAGTGCTGGACTTAAAAAACTAATGACTGGAAGTCTGAAGGAATATTACTGACTGAGTTATGGTCCTTTGCTGCTTGAATGGCTATTTATCCGATAATGTTTTGCTAAGCATCTGGTTTTATGAGGGACCTGACACCACCATCAACTCACATCCTGCAGCACGATTTTAAATTCCGATTACTGGTGATGAATATGAATTATTTATAGACCAGAGGGACTGTCATTTAATGAAGATATCTGTGATTTGACTTGACAAATTAATCAAAGTCTTATCTAATTTATTAGAAAACCGGCGGGTCAAAATCCATTCACCTATCCATCTTTGTCAGAAAAGAGTAAGTACTTAGAAAAAGGGAATGGTTCATTCCCCTTTGCTTGATTTAATGATAGAAAAACTTTTTTGGGGAGAGCAATTTGTAAAGCAAAGTTTCAACTATTTCCATCAAGGTTAAAAAGCAGTTAAATTAACTGGTATCTGTTAGGAGTTAATTTAGATAGGGTATTATATAGGGTAATATTTAAATATATTTTCTCTAAACATCCTCTGTAAGAAAACATCGTCATATGGAAAGTTATTTCATTAGACTCAGCCATAATAAAAAGCATTTTTGGTTGTAATAATCAGCTGAATACAGGGATCAATTATTTTTAAAGGTTAAAAAAACCTAATAAACTAAAGCATTCATTCAAATATCTTTTCCATTACTATAGTAACAGATTAGCATCTAAGTACAAAGTAACACTGTTTCATATTAAAGCATATAAACCTTTGTAAAAGGTGCAACAGTTCCTATAAATCAAAACTATGTTAGTGGCTACCTTAATATTGGTAACATAGGCCAGTAGCCTCGTGAGACCATCCTGATCTCGCGAGCTTTCAAGGTTTCACTCGCAGATCAGTCTGGAGACTCTCCGTTAAAGAAAATTTGGAGCCGTTCACCAAACGAACGTCCAATCAGCGTTTACTTTGAGGCGGGTTGAGGTGTGACGCAACGAGAAGCACGACAGTTCAGTCTAAAGAACATGGCGGCTTCAGCCGATGAAACTAGCGTTAGCGTGGCTATCGAGCAAGTTTTATCGGAATTACAGAGTATTTCTTCACTGAAAGAAGAGCAAAACACTGCTCTGGAGGCTTTTCTCAGAGGAAAAGATGTTTTTGCTCTTCTCCCGACTGGTTTCGGCAAGAGTTTGATCTATCAATTGGTTCCTCTTCGCTGTCGCTCTGTTAGTACGTCATATGCTTCGTTGATTTGATTGGTTTATTTGGCCCGTCTATCACCAACATAGGCCAATCAGCTAACCAGTATTTTCGCCCCTTCCCAAAATTACTTCAACGGAAGGTTTCCAGATGGATATGCGGAGCAAATCCATCTGGCGAAGTCAAGTTAATAGGCCAGCTCAAATACACCAGAAAAATTTGGGGCGGAAAAATCACAATTAAATGCAAAGTTTCTTTTCACTTTCACAAATAGAAACAGCTCACAAAACAAAACAAAAAAAATGTGAGAAAAATATAAACCACTCTTTCTGATAACAACTCTCTTAGGTAGCAGAATTGACACAAAGTTAAAATGTGTCTTCTGGTCACTTAAAAAAAGGTTCTTGGTGTTTAAATAACATTCTAAAAACGTGGCAAAAATGAAAATGAGTTTCGTTTTTTAAAGTAAGGATTAATATCATGACAAATAAAAGCAGACACAGAACCCGTCTGAAGTGAAAATTAAGAAAGACTATGTTAAATGCTCAACACTCAGTTGGCATAACACGGTCTCTTCAAACTCATTTAACGCCTGAGGTGGTGTGTTTAATTGATCTTCATCTACTTGTTATCTGTCATCTAACTTAACACAAAGCAGCAAGCATACGCACACACCGTCTTCTGAATGACAGAGGTTAATGTCTGAGACTAAAGTATTTTATATCTGATTTCTTGCTCTGTAATGTGACGTCTGCACTGTAACTATTTGGTAGAAGTAGGTGTATTACCATCTTCCTTACACTCATGCCATTAATTGATCGATCATTTTAGAACTTATGAAACATATGTGCAGTCGGGACATATTTGCACAACTTGAATTCAGAGTTTTTTGCATCTATTTTTTTTTTTTTCATGAAAACAACTCATGTGAATTAATAGTCTCAGGAGAAAAGTTGAAACTAATCATATTAGTGGGGGTTGAGTGTCTGTGTGAACTTTTGTGGTCTTACCTAAAAAAAAATATTTGCCCCGTGCTACAACATAATTTTAAGCAATATCCAAAACTTTTTGCAAATTTAACATTCCAAAAATGTCTCTTTTGAGGGCAGTGTCCAGTGAACCTCGTAATGTGTTAGGAATGGGTGTGGTCTCTGCTAAGATTGACAGATAAATCGTGAGAAGGAATTATGCTGGCACTGACAGTGGCATTATATTATTCATTTAACCTAAGCTGCCTTTTGGTTGTTTTGAAGAATGTCAGTCATAAATCTTACTCAGCGAGTTCAACCACATGGTTGCTACCTTTTATGAAGATTTTAAATACTAGTTGTATAATTATGATATTACTTTTATCTTGTGATTAAATATCTAACAGCAGATAATAGTGTTATCCTCCTCTCTGAGCAGTCAGATTATGAGCAATGATGTTTTGGTGCTTCCTGTGACACCTTTTTTTTTCTTTTATTGTCATTACGCTGTCTCAAGTACAGAGCAACGAAATTCAGTCTCTGCATTTGAACCCCAGATGGCCGCTCACACTGAGCCTGGTTCTGCTGGAGGTTTCTTCCTGTTAAAAGTGAGTTTTTCCTCTCCACTGTTGCTACAAGCATGCTTAGTGTGAGGGATTGCCTTCGAGTCAATGAGTCGATGCAATCAGCTGGTTTTCCTGAGATAGAAAACTTTGAATCAATTTGACTGTATGATCTGGTTGAACTGTAAAGTACCTTGAGATGACCTGTGTTGTGAAAAGGTGCTATAGAAATAAACTAAATTGAAGTGAATTGCATTTAACCCATCTGACAAGGAAGAAAGGACGGTGTCTCATTTTGTTGCTCCTCTAAAAACACAGAAAGGTGAGCAAGATGGGTGGCTGCAGTGTAGAGACAGAGCTGGCAACCAACCACAACTAGAAGAATTTTCATTCAATTTGTGACAGTAGGCTGTTTTATACACAAAAGCAGAACTGCAACAAATATGCAACATATTCTCAAAATAGCTATAGAAGCTATAGGAGGCTAGCTATAGAAGCTAATTACAGAGGAACAGAGGAGCACAGCGGCAGATCAGATAAGTCCACCAGGAAGGCAGAACAGCTGACCGGGAGTAGGGCAGCGGTACTTTGAAGAGGCCAGTCAGAGAGGCCAAGCTAGCACATCAAAATTTTAACTGTTAATTGCAGACTTTTCTATCTGCCTATATAGCAGTGATGTCAACTGTTGTTGACATCACTGCTATATATGTGGCACCCAACGTTTATACAAAAGAGGCCATGAGCGTTGTATACCAGACTATATCTTAGTTTCAATCTACACACACACAGGGTGTGTTCATCATTGCTGTGGATTTTAATCAGGCTAACTTGAAGGCTGTTCTCAGTCATTTTTATCAACATGTGGACTTTGCGCCTCGGGGATGGAACTCTCCAGACCTGGTCTACTCTAACATTAAAGATGCATTCAGAACAGCCTCCCGCCCCCACTTTGGCTCGTCAGACCATCTATATTCCTGTATACAGGCCCCAGCCTATCAGAGCTAAACCTAAAGTGAAGCAGGTGAGGGTGTTGACTGAGGGGGCCATGGAGGACTTTCATCTTGAGGAATACTCTGACTGGAACATGTTCAAAGCTGCAGGTACATATGACAACAAGATCGATACTGATGAGTATGCTATGATTGTGTCAGCCTACATCAACAATTCATTGAGGACATCTGTCCCATAAAAACATCATTACCCGTCAGCCAACAACCCTGAATGACTGGGGAGGTTTGGAAATCACTAAAGGCACAAAACTCAGTCTTCAAGTCTGGTGACAGAGAGGCACTGAGAACAGCGCGTGCCAACTTAAACCCTGCCATCAGGTCAGCGAAGCGGCATTATATTCCCCTCGAGCCCCCTCTGTACCACTGAGTCGGACAAGAGACCCCTTACCTGGATTCACCTGGTTCCTTCAGCTGCTCCTCAAACCTGCCTCCGCTGTTGTGCTGCTCGGGCCCCCGCCAAAGTCCCTCCTGTCGCTCAGCCACCTCCTTCCACCAGCAAGCTGTGAGTTACAGAACCTGTTCCTCCACTCACCCCCCCCGGAAAGGTTTTCCGTATCTGGCGGTAAGCAGAGCAGCTTTTGCTTATCTTAGTCTTAATCTCCTTCCTCTCTCCTCGCGCAGAAACCAGAACACCGATTTTCCGAACCTTGTCTGCTGAGCCTGTTCAGGACTAATTTTATTATTGTTGTGTAGTCAATAAACGTCTTAAACTGCTCCTGTTTTCCCCCGTCTGTGTCTGCATGTGGGCCAAACACCCTAAAACCATGACAAGTATAGTCTGCCATACACTATTAACTTCCAGGATTATAGGTTATAGTGTGATGTAGATTAGTTAAAAAGATCCTGGTGAACACCACCAGCCCCTACAGCTGTCAACATTTCAAGACAATTATTAACAAAAAAAACCTAGAATCTGCAGAAAAGTTTTAAAGCCCTGCTTCTGAGTTTCAAAACATTTTCTTTTTCTATTTTGGTGGAGAAAAAGCCAAAATACTTCAATTAAAAAAAGTGTCATTTTTCCTCCAGCATCACATTTTCACTTCTTATTAATCCATTAGGGGGAAAAGCCCTGCACAGTCATTTTCATAAATGAATAGCTGATTCGGCTTCCAAATCTGGGCACCATCATATCAATTCAGCTCAACGTGAGAGCCTCACAGGTTGTTTGTCCAGGCTTTCATTTTTGTGTATGATCTTCTGCAGTCCAGTTTCATGCTGACTCTGTTCACCCTTACCCACACCTCTTGCACAGTGCCAGCAGATTGTTGTGGTTCCTGAACTGCAAAAAATAATTTAAACAAGATTAAAACTGACATATACAGCATAGATAAAAAGGAAAGACCAACAGTGCGGTAAAACAGTAGTTAGACAAACAAACAGGTGAGACTCTTAAAATAAGCTCAAATTAAATGACCATATGTGGATAATTTAACATCAGAGTATTTTGCTGAACTAAAGAGTATTAGGTAATATATTTCCATATATTTGACTTCAACCAAAACAATACATGATGACCTGCAGTGGCAAGAAAAACAATTTCAGAACAAAATGCATGCAAAATGTATCTGTAATTAGTTTTTTCAATTATACTGAAAACTGTTTAAGTTGGAATCAGGAAATCATAATGTGAATGCATCCATGCCGTTGTTGAACATATCATACAGGAAAAAAATGGTCGGATTCCTGCGTCCATGGCTGGATGTTTTTGCAACATAACTGAGGTAAATTTCATGTAAAACTGTTGAAAAGTTTTTGGCAGCATCTAAAGATGAGCATCAAATAAAAATATAAAAGTCAGTTGATCAAAGATGCTCGCACCCTTACAAGATCTTTGGTAGAGCTGTTTATTCCTCTGTCTTGTGATTCACAAACAATTCAATTCAGTCAGTGTATTCTCATTATGAGTTTGTATGAAATCGTACGAAAAGTTATGCACCGTAATTTCATACGTTTTGGACATTTTTAACGTTGTATGCGCATGCGCTTCTGACGCACCATTCACGAATATAGAATATAAATTACAATTAGCCCTAACCCTAACCCTAAGATATAAAACAGCAAACAACGTAGTTAGAGACATGAATAAGTGATGATTGCACTGTTTTTCCCAGTTTTACGTCCGTCCGCGGATCTGCTTTTTTTTCCTGTCTGCCAGCGCATGCACACTGATGTGGTTTCTTGAGGAAAAACGTCCAAAACGTACGAAACAGTGTGCATAACTTTTCGTACGATTTCATACGAACTGATAAGGAGAATATGTTGATTCAGTTTATTTATATAGCGCCAAATTCACAACACATGTCATCTCAAGGCACTTTACAGTTCAACCAGATCATACAGTCAAATTGATACAAAGTTTTCTATCTAAGGAAAACCAGTTGATTGCATCGACTCATTGACTCAAATACAATCCCTCACACTAAGCATGATTGTAGCGACAGTGGAGAGGAAAAACTCCCTTTGAACAGGAAGAACCTCCAGCAGAACCAGGCTCAGTGTGAGCGGCCATCTGCCAAGGCCGACTGGGGTTCAAGGAGACAGAAGCAGAGATAGAAAAAGAAGCTGCAAAAGGCGTCCCCGTCCAGGAAACACACAGCCAGGCAGACGAGCTCCGAGCCAGCTCCCATGTCAGAGGACGAAGAGAGCACATCCAGCCAGTCACAGTCAGAGAAGCAGGAACGCACTAAACAGGCTGATCTCCAGCATCTATAAACAAAGGTGTTGATGGAAGCAGCACAGCTGATATTTCTCTCCAGGATGGAGTCACAGCCAAACAGGAACAGACGAGGCAAAGCTACTCTGAGGAAAAGCAGAGAGAGCAGAACGTTAGAGATTGAACTAACAGATTCTGCAGAATAGGAGAACAGAGAGAGAATGAAGCAGAATGATGAAATGGGGGTCCCTATGTCCTCCAGCAGTCTAAGCCTATAGCAGCATAACTATTGAGATAGTTCAGGATAACCTGAGCCACTCTAACTAGAAGCTTTATCAAAAAGGAAAGTTTTAAGCCTAGCCTTAAAAGTAGACAGGGTGTCTGCCTCACGGACTAAAACTGGTAGTTAAACAATCACTTTTTAATAAAGTTTTTTTAATTATCCTTGGTGCTACTTTGCTACTTGAAAAATATATATTTGTAATTAAATTTAATTATATCTTACGTAATTAAATAGAGCTGTTTTGCTGGTGCAACAAATAAAAAGGGCTTTGTCTACCCGTCATTATTCACTCTGCCTGTTGGAGTAGCTAGCAGCTTTGGATGCAGTTACTTCCCATGATATACACTCTAGCTTAGAATACAGCTAGTTTTTGTAAACTGTCAAACCTGAATGTTTGCTCTCTTAGCAGATGAAGGTTGACAGCAAATAAAAACCTTTAAATATAAGAAAAGAGTCAGATTTCCTCTTGGACATAACTCTCACTCACTAGCAACCTCACAGCGATTGCCAAATACAGAATAAAGCTACAGCCAATAAATAATTTTTTGTTCAGTGCCAGTATAGGATTGTATTCTAATTTTATGCTCCAACACTCTAAAGGACAGCTACCAAGAAAGAATAGAAGTCTTACTGTTCTGTATATGATTATGATGTTATTTGACGTGTTGTAATGGAAGGAAATAATTATGTAATATTTAAAAAGGTTCACTCCAAGTTGACTGCATGACAATATTATTACTGTGGCTGCGATATACTTTCAGTTGTACATGGACGGCAAGACACAATCAGTGTTTTTACATGATACATGCACTGTAAATATGTCCATTTGTAGTCATTATGCAAGTTTTAATAGGAAAACCATTGAAGTGTTTGGATTTATTACTGGGATATAAATTAAAGTTGTTTATTTTTTGCAAAGTACAGCAAGAGTTTGCCACTTCAAGGGAATCTTCAGCTAGAAGCCAAGCTTCCTCGACACATAGTTAGTTGTTTGTGTCAAGGGAAATGTAAAACAAGCATATTACAAAAATAAATAGCATAAACTGAAATTATGGCCTTAAAGGGTTGAATTGTAAAGTTCCTTGAGATAACATGTATTGTGAATTTGGACTATATAAATAAACTGAACTGAAAAGTGTCTGGTGACATCAATCATGGCAAAATGTTATAAGCTTTATATCATGAAATGAATTTCGCAATATAAAAAGTTTTGCACATTTTTTTTAATTTGATTTAAAGGTATAGTGGAGGATTTCCTTTTCTGGATGGATCATCAAAATGAGTGGTCCTCCTAACTGTCAATCATTCTGGTGATATGTTTATGTAAGGTCATTCTACATTCTCGTCTCGTTAGCTATCTTTTTCAGGTGTATATGTGTGGTGAGCTATGGTTTTGTGGTTCTTTGAAAATGGCCGAGGGTCGTAAGAGAAAAAGTGTCTATGAAGTGTATAAGAAGAAAAGAAAGCCTCAGAAGAGAGAAACAGGACCAGTGTGTTTTTGGGAGATTCTTTCACGCGATGGCGTACACTGAAGGTACAGGTCGGGCTTCCCACTGATGCCTCGGTTGCGAAGTTTCTACTCAACAGGTAAAGTTTGGCCTGCGATTTGGATAAATCCATTTCACATCACTGCTAGTAAACATTATCTACCTCTATACTGATAAGGTTAGATAAGATAAGATACAGTTATTTATTGGGCTCCTGTATGCTATCGCATGTGTTTAATAGGCGTTCCCTCTAGAGATTGGATACATGATTGTCCTTGTGCATTTTTTTTTTAAGTGAAGAGGGCGGGTCTTGTAAAAAAATCATGAAAATCTTCCCTCTACCTTTAAGCAAATTTCTATTTGTTCACAATTATGGAATTAATAATTAATCATACATGCCAAATAACTGAATGTTTTCTCTTTTTTAGTTTCTGAAAACAACTTTGGGTTTTTCATGGATCAATATGATCCTTTTGTCTGTCTGTCTGCTAAGACAGGGTTAATTTACTGAAACACCCACTGAATGTTGTGCTTGTTGAATCCAAGTTGGATCAGAGCTCGTCTGCCTGTCTGTGTGTTTTCCTTTTACAGCTGCTTTTTTCTATGCCTGCTTCCGTCTCCTTGAACCTCAGTCGGCCTCAGCAGATGGCCGCTCACACTGAGCCTGGTTCTGCTGGAGGTTTCTTCCTGTTAAAAGTGAGTTTTTCGTCTCTACTGTCGCTACAAGCATGCTTAGTGTGAGGGATTGCTGAAGAGTCAATGAGTCGATGCAATCAGCTGGTTTTCCTTAGATAGAAAACTTTGAATCAATCTGACTGGATGATCTTGTGAACTGTAAAGTGTCTTGAGATTACATGTGTTGTAAATTGGCGCTATAGAAATAAACTGAAATTAAATTGAATTGAATTGAAGTTGAGTGCCTAAGTCAGACTTTTTGGAGCGACTTTTATGGAATACCCCTCAGTTCTGTGCAAACACGTTTTAAACTGTTTTAAAACACACAAACTTTCTGAAGATGAGGCCATAGTGTTGGTAGCATTGCTGCAGGTATTGTTCACCGGCTGGAGCGGGTAGGTCCCTCGTTCCTCTGTGATGGGGTGGGGGGGTTTGGTGATATCTGGAAGGGATCATGTCTATGATTGAATTGTATGTTTTTGGAAGCTGCAATCTGAGTGGATGACTGAGAACCTTCATCCGCATGCTCTAAAAACATTCTAAATGACTTTGTTTCGAGTAAATTATGGACGCTACCAACTCAGGACACTTGGAATACATTGGACGAGCAGTATGGAGGAATATTGACACGTTTTTTGTGGACTTTTATGGACCTTTCTGCCTCGGGCGCCATAGACCTCCATTATTTGAATGTCAGCAGACAGCAAGAAGCCTCCCAGATCTCCAGATGCATTTGAGATATCAAAAAAGTACTCCAGAGTGTTGTTCAGCATGGGGGTGAGTAGAAAATGAAGGCTAATCATGTTTTGGGTGTACTATTCCTTTAAGATCAAAATGTCTATGATAGTGTTATTACGTCAGTGCATCAACAAGTAAAGGTGTAGATACAGACTAATTGTCCTGATGTTACAAAGTTCTGACCCAAAATGCAGACCACCGAAAAGAGAGACCAGGGAATTGGTTTAACGGGTATTATTGAAGAAGTAAAACAGAGGGAGAAGTGTTGCTCTGAACACTGCTCAACCGGAACTGTAAAGTGAGGGGAAGACAAAGCGGTTAGTTCAGGCTCAGTGGGGAATTTGACTCGTGAAACTTGGAGAAGAGGTTTTGGTTGCCGACTTAAGTTTCCAGAAAAGTTGTTGTGTCCTTGACTCCTGTCTGTGTGCCGTGGTTCCAGTGTTTGTCTGATTCGGTGGAGGGCGGAACAGGTTTTACCCAGAATGCGGCTGATAGTTGGAGAACGGAGAAACTGACTGCCGCTCAGATTTCCCGCGGTACTTGAACGGTTCGTAGTGGAGAATAATCCCTTTCTCAGTGGAAAGCTGTTGGGGAAGGTGGATCCAAACCTCCTGTTTGAACCCCAGCTCAGTTTGAAGCTCCGTTGATCCTTCCAGGGAGTGAAGGTCCAAGAAATCCAGTTTTCAGGATGACTTCCTGCCAAGAGGCAAAGACAAAAACAAAGTTAAACTCAGGTTGACAAAAACTCAGCTTGACTCAGCAAAAACTCAGCTTGGCTAGAGTACCCAAAACTGGCAAACACTCTGGCGTCGAGGTAGTGGCAGTCAGCAGCTTAAGAACACTCCGTTTAACAAGGAAACCATCCGCAGGTGTGTGAGGAGGCTGACCAGAACCAGGCGCCTCCTGGTGGATGAAGGGAGACAAACACAGAAAAAAAGACACAAAAACAGGAGTCCTGACATTAATTGGATGTTTGTTGACAGGATGGTTTCAGCACGTTACCCTCTTTTTTCTTTTTTATCAGTTCATTTATTTAGATGATAAAATTAGCTTTGCTGTTTTGTCATTCATGATTTTTAAACATACCCTTTTAGTAGATTACAGTAAACTTAAAGGGTATTACTCATTTTTATTTTTAGTACCCCTTTATTTATTATGTAATGTTTACCTCTTATTACATGTATTTATAGAAACGATTCAGGGCATGAATAATACAAAAAAGGAGGAAGTGGGAGTGTGTTCCACAGAAATGTTCAAAATAAATAGTTTTATTTCTAAGAAAATACTTTGTTTAAGATGGCCCTCTGAGGTCAACAAATGACTATAGTAACTCAATTCAATCAGAAAGTAATTTAACAGTCTGTTTTTTGCATGATGTATCATGTTCAGCATATTCTCTTAAGAGTTATCTGTTATTTTATGATGTATCATTGTGTTGCCATACATTGTATCTAGTAAATCTTTTGGATGAATGGAAATATTCTGATAAAACAGGTTTAAGCAAAATCATGTTAGGGACACCAACTTAACTAAAAAAAGAAACACAGATAAATTAACAATAAAATCTTTTTTTTTTTCACCTTTTGACAATTCGTTTTAGGGAGAGAGAAGAGCATATGCTGACTGCTGTTGTGGTGTCTCTGCATACCCTCACATCAGACTGTGGGGCTATTGGTAATAAAGATCCTCCCCCATTGAAATACTACTCCATTGTAATAGAAAATAAATCACTCCAAATTAAGCTGACCTGACCTGTATAGATAAGTTACCAGTCCAAAAGAACCATTAGCAAACAGACTATATTTAAGGCCAGGGCCTGATAACCAAAAGAGACCAAAAACTGGGTTTGAGGCCCACCCCCTGTCTGATAAACCTACTGCTATATTAAATTCAACAGTTCCTCTTAGTTTTAATCTTTGTGAGGCGTCAGTCAAGCACCAGAGAAACAACTAATAACAAGACAGACTGGCAATTATTGAAACACGCCCACTTCTGCTCAGCCTTCTGTGGGCCTGCTCTGCAACAGGGAATATTGCTTGTAATGTTGTGTCCCAAACACTTATCTGCGGCTGCCAGGTCTCCTCCTGACATTGGAATATTCAAACTAATGCAGTAATTATTTACATTAGACATGCAGTACTGCTCAAAATAAGCTTTTATCTTTAAATATAGTCTAGAAATCCAAAGCCAGCAATGTATTTAGGTTGAGCTTTTTCTCAAGCCAACAGACATGCAACCCATAGTATTTTTGTCATGCATTTGTTTGGGCCTGGCTGCCAGATACAAGTTTTAATTAGTTACATTTTATTTGCTTGTTCTTCTGTTTTGTTTTCTCTCTGGCTTTTTTTTTTTTTACTTTTTCCCATGTTGATAGTATGTTACCCTGATCTAAATCCAGTTGAGAACATTTGGATGGATGGAAAAGGAACAAAAATGTGCATCCTTTACTGGCAATGGATGTATTTTTGAAACCATCTTCTTAACTTGTGCAACTGTCCCACTAACGTCCAGGAAACAATTGCATTAGGCATACCTGAAAGACTGTTTGAAGTGATCAATAGAAAGCATGAGCAAATAGATATATAGATACTGTAGACAGACAGATACATAGATACAACCAGTTAGCTTCAAGCAGAACAACAGCAGGAGGCCTATAAAAGCTCAAACACAGTTTGTGAGCATGAAATTGCTCCTCTGAGAGTCACTTCCTTCGGGATGTTGGCATTTCCTAGAACATCTACAACATTTGAAACGAGCAGCTTGCATACATAAGCGCCTCAAACATTATAAAAAAGTTTTAGTAATGATTTGACTTTCAGTGAGATAATTTGTGTAATTGTGCGACTGTGGTTGACTTCTCTTTAATGTTGGTATGTTGCATGAAACTGGGCTGCAGTACAAAGTCTTCAGTTGTATACTGGTACTATATTTTTGATACATGCTAAGTGAAGTTAATTCAAAAATTCCGGGAGTTTCTATCTGTTAGGTTTATTTTGCTTTTCAATGTTGTTCTCTTTGAAAACAATGTTGAAAAACTGCTTTTTTTTCTCAAATACCAGGGGACAAAACAAACTCAAGCTTTACTGGATGCTTGAAGTCATTTTTCTGTTATATGCACTTTTCCTAATAGAACAAAATCCACTACCTATGCCATAAAAAACTGTTTTCATTTTTATAATTACATTTTTATCTTTGTATCAGTCAGGCAGTAATTAAGCGGTGAATTAATTGCAAATATGAATAAATTGTCCCACTAATTATTATACCAAAATCTATAATAGATAAATAGGATATATATGAAAATGCAAGTCATAAACAGGATGTAAGTAAAGCTTAAAATTTTAAATAAAAACAGGATGTAAAATTTGTTCCAATAGAAAATGAGAACCTAAATGTTTCAACTGAAGCTGCTAAATCATATTTTTTTTTCTCCATGATTTTATCCCATATAACATATTGTCTAATAAGTTGGTCCCAATACTCACTCTACTACAATAAAACCATTAGAAACATTATATAAACAAGCATTAAAAATACTGGATAAAAAACCATACCATTACCACCATTGTAGTATTCTGAGGAAATATCAGTTACTTACCTGGAACAATCTTATCAAGTTCAAAAACATCTGTTTAATTTGTAAAATCAGACATGGTTTAGCACCACCTCCACCATGTGACTTTGTACAGGTTAGTTCCAGTGAGGTCAGTGTAAGCAGAGGGGCAGTGAGGGAAGACTGCATCATCCCCCGGAGAAAAACAGCCTTTGGTCAGGCTGTCTTCTCCGTAAGAGCATCTCAGCAATGGAACACAGTGCCAGAAACCATCAGAGACTCTTTGTCATTCTCTTCACTCAAAAAGAATGCAAAAAATGGTTTGTAGAGAGCCAAATTTGTGGGCACTAAGGTTTTCTGTGTGTATTTAAATTATTTTACAGTTAATTTTTAATAATTTTACCTGAATTGTATTTCTTAACCGTAATGTTTTTTATGTAATTGGTATTGTAATTTTATCTTGTGATTTTATACCTGTGTTTATTTTTAAGGTTGCCTTTTTTATACCTGGCTGGGGGACTACCGTAGCCTGACGTAGTCCTACTCAATTCTAGTCAGAATATGAGTCTGATGCTGCTCCATAGAGCTGTGATTATGGGGCGTGTTTCGAACGAACCTGGAAAATAATGCCTCTGCACTCAATTGGATATACCTACAACCAATAAGAGCAACGGAGTGCATGACGTATGTAAAGTGACGCATAGTTGTTGTCAACAAAAATCAAAGCGTGCAGTTGCACGCCTAGAATAAGAAGATGAGCCTTGATCGCGTTTCTCTGTTCCTCTTTTAAAATTAATTTGCTGTCGATATCTTCTAGAACAGACCTAATAGCAGAATCTACACACCTCAACTCTCCAGCGGCAGCCATTGTTGTTGTCACCCAAGCGCGCTTTGGTGATGTGGTTGATTACGTTACTTTTGATCATCTGTCCATCATCGTATAAAGCCCGCCCTGACAATTTGATTGGCCCGCCACATATTGTGCGAGCATACTCGCGCTACTATGGAGCAATGCCAGACTGAACTTCCCGACCTCAAACGTTGTGGGCGGGACTAAGTTCGGAATGGCACCCAGGCTAGGACTACCAATGAAAATTAGCACTCCTTAGCTAACTGGGGTATATTTACATTGTTTTAATGTTGATTAATGTACACTGTCCCCTTTCAAATAAACAATAAATGAAAATGTTAATAAAAGTAACATGAAGTCAGTAACCCCATTGCTCTTGTTGATATTGTCAGAAGTTCATGTTTTAAATGCTTGATGTTTCTACTGCTACAGCAGTAGCCATTAAAACTTTCCCCACTTTCCTTGATGGATCCTTCGCTGCTCACCTACAATTCCATTTTAAACATACAGTAGATCTTTGTACTAAACTATTATTTTTGTCATGATTTGTGGACATTAAGTTCCAAAGGAAGCGCCTTCTCGTGGTCAGACCCTGTAATTCAGTGAAAGGCTGGAGTCAGAGTAAAAAAAATATGTTGTGTTCATGGAGGAGATTTTACTGGCTTCACTGCCATTCAGCTGCCGTTTGACTGGGAAGGGCCATTTTGAATGGCTGCTACTGTATGTTTTGTAGGCTGGTGAGAATGTTACTCCATGGTGTGAAGATGCCATCATAACAAAACCTCCATTGTCAACTATCATTAAACAATATAAATGGTTCAGTGGGACCGTTGAGAAGAGAGATGTTATTCCCTTAGGAGAAATCTTTTGTCAGATAGGTATTATGAACTGCAGGGTTGTTCTGTTCAAAACCTCATTCATCACCACACAGATGAGGACACAAATCTAGAGGGATAGTCCATATTAGTGCCATCCTCCACTGAGTGACATAGAAACCTTTTTCAGGGTTTGAAAAAGGTTTCCATGTTTCTAACTCTTGTCAGGCCAGTAATATTGGAAGAAAAAGGAGGGTGATTTTTTTCCCTGAGAGTGACTTGCTTGCATCTGATTCTACAATCTCTGATACATTTTTCTTAAAAACATTTTGGCTCCATTTATTGGTTCTATGAAACCCTAACAAGACTGGTGTCATTATGGGGTGTACTGGTCTGGGAGAAAACAAAAAAATCATTTTGGCCCATCTTCAAAGTTTACAAAAGGGAGGAGCTAAGTTGCAATATGATCTTTTTTTTGGTGCTGTGTTGTTGCTGATCTAAAACGATTGCTGCGGAAATATTACGACATTATGAGGGTGGTCATAAAAGAATGGATGAGATTCAAAGCCCTCTAGCTAAAAGTAATGCTGGTAATAATAAAAAGAAAAAAAGAGAAAAAAATCAATGTGCTTTTTTTTAATTTTATTTATTGATATTTTTTAAATGAGCAGGCAGAGCATGTCTGTGTTTTGAATCTTAACTGGTCTTAGTAGGATGATTGGATTATCTGAAAAACTAAATAACTAAATATGTTTCATTCTACTGATAGAAATAGGATCTGAATCTGGTTAGCGAGCTGAAAATATATGTTATATCTAAAAATATATATATATTATGATTTACAAAATTAAGTTTAGCTACCACGCCATTCTTATATTTAAAAGCAGTTTTAACTACTCTATTTGTTTTGTCTGTTGTAATGTCTTCCCTGGTTTAAAGATTAAACAAGGCAAATAAATAGTCGGAAGAAGATCCAGGTTTCTGCTTAGGCAGGCATTCTGGAGAAGTGCTCAGGTTCAAATGAGGGGAAAAAAGGCATAAAGAGGAAACATTAGAGGGTTGAAGTGTGAACTTTTAGCTCGGGTTGAAGCCAAGACTGAATAGCTGCCAATGTGAAAAAGGGCCGACTGTGAATTCCCTGCTGAGATGGGCTCGGTCCAGAGGGAATGCAAGCCAATCTCAAGCCTGCTCTCCTACCTAAGAACAGCTGCAGGCTCCATCTGCCAGCTCCTTGTGGTGACTACCTAAGGGAAGCATGCTTCACCCTTCAATTTCAGAACAAAAGCTCAATACTTTTGACAGAGAAGGATTTTAGGCTTTGAAGAAATCAGTGGGTTGACTCAGCGGTTGTCTGTAAATATGTGCACTTGTCTTTTCTTGTGGAACACATATTGACAAAGAAAAACATAAACACCACCAGTCACTCCACAGAGGTCTTGATCAGACCATAATTAGATGTAGTAGACCCTTATATTTTAGCTAAATTACTCAAGTTAATGGGGCATGTAAGCACCTAAATGAAATCTCTTCAAGCTTTACAAATACAATCTCATCATTAGCAGATGCTGTAACAGGATGGTCATGTTTCCAGACAAAACCATGGTTAAAAAATGTGCTGTGAAATTCTATGAAATAGATTAGGAATGGGTCAAAAAATTTAGCGCAAAAGGTTTTGGGTAATGATATACACCAATTTGCTTTTTCAGTTAACTGAACTCACTGTTTTCAGTTGCTGTCATTCTTTCCCCATCCCATTATTGGCACCCTGGTTTCCTCCAGGTTAAAGGTGATAATTTACATTCAAATATAGATCATCACCAGGCGCCAACTGATGTCCTGTTGACACTTCAGTTCTTTGCTAGCATATCATGGGAAAAAAAATCATTACGTCATTGGTGTATTTTTTTTATTGAGAAGGATCCACATTAGTTTAAGCTTTTGCAGAGAATGTTCTTTAGGAGATTCAACACAAACATGACCACATTTTAAAATAGATCTATCAGATTAATAACAAATCAAATACAAAGACAATTTAACAATTTCAAAAACAAAGCAACCAGCTGAAACACCTCAATAATAGAGTACAACAAGACAGAGGGAAATACTTAATTAGATAACTCAAATTAATAAGTTAATTATTATTTCTACATGAAAAATAGGTTATTTAAATCCTTTTTTAAAAGTACAGATGTAGACTCCATCCAAACTAATATTGGACTGGTAATCTTCTAACTGTAAAGAGACAATATTTCCTCAAATCATTTCAGCTCAACTTACTTATCAAATTTTACAGCGACTCCAAGTTGTAAAAAATAACTTCCCAGGTCCTACTAAATATAAAAACATTTTCTCTACAGATTTTATAGTTGAATTAAGTTAAAAGATGGCCTTAATTGGAGTTCATCCAATTTAGTGCCTTTAACTGTTTTACTACCCTGTAGAAACCCTCTAAGTCTTAAAGAGATAAGGTAATCTAGGCGTCCCACCATTGAAACTTTGAGACACATCCTACAGAAGTAATTAGATTAGATTAGATTAGATGAGCTTTATTGATCTCACAGCGGAGAAATTCACTCGTCAGGAGCAAAAAGATGCATTAAGAATAAGCAATAAATATAGAGTATATCCAGGTATATACAGTATATCAAGATAAATAGGATTAAGGTGCAAGTGTACATGTATCACACACAATGAAAAACAAAATAAAAATAAGAAATAAAAAAGTAAGAAATAAAAATATGTACAATCCGGATGGCTTATACCCCCTGCGATCACAAACAACAACAAACTTCCAAGCCGACATGACGCTAAATCTCCAGCGACTGCAAACCCTCTTTCTTTCTTTTACTTTTTTTATTTATTGTTTTTTTTTAGGTGGGCAGTAAACGGCAGAGAGGTTAATACCGCGATCAAAGACATTCAATGATGAAACATAAATGATGCTTGTGCATCATTTCATGGCCATTACGCTTCTGTTAATTATGCATAAGTTAGGCTGTCATCATTGGATATAAATTCTGGACTCCTTATGAATATTCTATGTATATGCCCAAATTTTGAAAAAAAAAAAATACATAGAAAGTTTGGCGTATGCCATCATTTTAGGAGATTCTGGGACGTCAGGCAGTGTTGTGCCTGAACGCGTTCATTGAACGAAAGTTCATGAACTCGTTCATATTTTGGGCAAACGTGAACTGAACGTACTGCATTACTGCCTGATGAACGTTATTGTGAACTCGTTCATTCTGGTGTCTGTGAACGGCTCGCTCTCTCAGTTCAACTTCGTTCAATAGGTTGCCAGATTTCTATAGAGCCCTCCAGGCGAAACCCCGGCTAAATCACACCGTAAACAGGCCTTAATATGTAGCGGGAAAAACACCCAATCTGGCAACACCAGCTACCAGCGTCGTAGCCTACAGCCGCGTGCGACATCAAAACAAAATGCAGCGTGGAAGCCACAGCAGCATGGAGGCGACCGTGGAGGCGACAAAGCAGCAGTATGATCACTTAAAACAGTTTTATGACCAGGTGGTCGGTGAGGATGATGGCAACAATCTTACATTTCTCTGCAAACTTTGCCCGCCGGCTTTCAGTAAAAAAAATCCGCACTTCAGTAACCTTAAATTCCTACCTCAGCCTGGTCCCTCAGTTTGTGTTAGTAAAATGTTCTTGAGGGTTTTACTATTCGTGTAACTTGTTTGTTAAACCTGCCTGGTATAATTTTCCAGCATTCCTTTTTAGTATGTACTGAAATTGAATTTCAAATTGAAAAAAATATTAAAATTAAAAAAACATTTGCACCTTAAAGACTACTTTCCTGTTTTTCTTTTAATAATTCCTCATAAAAAAGACCATTCAAGCAGCACATTTTTCCTGATGTTTTTGAGAATATACTGTAGTGGTGAAAGCTGCAGCTGCTACTAGTGTGAAGTGAATGGACAGCAACAAAGTGTTAAAGCAACAATGGGGAAATGCTGTCCCCTCAATGCTAATGTAAACCCTGGTTGGATAAGGATTCAAAACTGGATATGAAGATGAAATCTGACGCACAGTTTCAGAGTTACAACTGATAAAATAATTGCTGCATGTGGTTCTACAGTAGGCTATGGTGTAATTGAGCAATATATGAAAAAAAAAAAAAAAATGAACTAGTTCATTTTTTGGAACTGTGAACTTAGTTCAAAATTTTGAATTATGAACTGAACTAGTTCATTTTAAAATGTGTGAACTGAACTTTGAACTAGTTCACGTAGAAAGAGAACTTTCCCAACACTGACGTCAGGTATATGCTTTCTAAATCAGCAAGGTGTGACAGGGCCCTTACTTCAGACCCCCGGCTCATTGGCAAAATTATTCAGATATTTTAGCTTTTCTGAATTGCCTGGATCTATTATTGAAAGGGTTGATGGAGATAATGGTAAGAGAGATGGTTGAAGCTCTCCACTGCTTTACTCAAGAAAGAACTTAAAATTTAAAGAAACGCTTTGATTTCCTCTTCTTGTTTGATAAAAAGCATACACACACACACCCCGTAAGAAATGTGAGAAAAATTTGTAAGCTTATTTTAAAGACTTTGCTTGAATTTCACATTCCATTGTAGTTATCTGTCTTTGTTAATATACATTTACTGCTCCACTCGGATAAAGAACACCCACCTGATGTCTTTGACTAGATAGCTGTTCTTCAGGGGTTGCTCTGGCATTGCTCACCTAAATGAGTTGCCTCTAATTACAATGAATTATCTCTGCATTTGATGCGTTAGTGCCGCCTCAGAGCACACAGCCAGCTCTCTATTATGTTATGTTGACCACCGTAGAGGGATTGCAAAACAAATTTAGGTGTGCTTTCATTGCTCCAGTGTTACAATGTGGTTGTCAATTAGTGTTTCAAGGATTCATACACATAGAAAGAGTTGTGTTTAGTTTAAGGTGTAAGCTATTTGTTAAAACAATTATTACGAAGTAGTTTCCAACTGTCTTCTACCACACAAGCCCTGTTTTTTGAAGCAACAGCAACACCAAGTCTGCTAACTTGCTGAAGCTACTGTATTAAAAAGTACTCACATGATATTATAGCCTAATGATAGAAGAGTATTTAAGGCAGTGTTCATTGTGTGAAAGAAATTCACCAACCCCGCCTTGTTAAAATCACCTTTTGATTCTCAGCCTGGTTCTGCTGGAGGTTTCTATCTGTTAAAAGGGAGTTTTTCCTCTCCACCTTCGCTACAAGCATGCTTAGTGTGAGGGATTGCCTTCAGATCAATGAGTCGATGCAATCCACTGGTTTTCCTTAGATAGAAAACGTTGAATCAATGTGATTGTATGATCTGGTGAACTGTAAAGTGCCTTGAGATGACATGTGTTGTGAATTGGCGCTAAAGAAATAAACTGAATTTAACTTTTTTGACCCACATCTACAAGGACAAATCTGCTGATTTGTCATTCTAATCATACTCCTACATATATACTAAATATTTCTTGAAATGCAGGAGGAGCACTGCCAGAGCCTAACCAAATGACCTCAAGCAGGCCACCAATGTGTATGAGGATGGTATAAGGGCCCAGCGTCCACAGATGTGGGTTGTGCTCACAGCCTAAAATCTTGTAGGACACTTGACATTTCCCAGAAAACACCAGGATTGGTAAATTCGCCACTGGTTCTATTCACAGATAAAAACAGGTTACCACTCACCGCATTTGACAGACATGACACGTGAGTCAGGAGACATTGTGGAAAGAGATCGGCTGCCTATAACATCCTTCAGCATGACCGCTTTGGCAGTGGGTCAGTAATGGTTTGGGTGTTTGTTCTTTGGGGGCCGCACAGCCCTCCATATGCTCACTAGAGGTAGTATGACTGCCATTAGGTACTGGAATGAGATCCTCAGACTCCTTGTGAGACTGAATGGTGGTGCAGTTGGCCCTGGGTTCCTCCTAATGCAGGACAATGCCAGACCTCATGTGGATGGAGTGTGTCAGCAGTTCTTGCAAGATTAAAGCATTGAGGCAACGGACTGGCCTGCCAGTTCCCCTATATGTCTCAATCCATCCACCACAGACTTAACCTGACTCCGCCAGATGGATTTGCTCCACATATCCATCTGGAAACCTTCCGCTGAAGTAATTTTGGGAAGGAGCAAAAATTACTGGTTAGCTGATTGGCCTATGTTGGTGATAGACGGGCCAAATAAACCAATCAGATCAATGAAGCATATGACGTACTAACAGAGCGACGACGAAAACACAACCACAAGCACAACCACAAGCCAGGCTACTCTTTTTTTTTCCAAACAACTTTATTTGTTTCTGCAAAGTACAATACAGAGCAACCATATTGCACTATAGGAATTCACAACAGCCATTATTTAAGCCAGGCTACTCTTGCCGAAACCAGTCGGGAAAAGAGCAAAAACATATTTTCCTCTGAGAAAAGCCTCCAGAGCAGTGTTTTGCTCTTCTTTCAGTGAAGAAATACTCTGTAATTCCGATAAAACTCGCTCGATAGCCACGCTGACGCTAGTTTCATCGGCTGAAGCCGCCATGTTCTTTAGACTGAACTGTCGCGCTTCTTGTTGCGTCACACCTCAACCTGCCTCAAAGCCAACGCTGATTGGACGTTCGTTTGGTGAACGGCTCCAAATTTTCTTTAACGGAGAGTCTCCAGACTGATCTGTGAGTGAAACCTTGAAAGCTCGCGAGATCAGGACGGTCTCTTTTGACCCTGGATCCAGATTTATTTTTTATTCTTTTATTCTGTTCATGGTGGAGAATCCTGCTTCACAGCAGCAGGTTGGGCCAAACATCCTCTAAATGTGCAGGGTCATCTTTGAGCACGCCATTTCACTTTTCTTTCACCAGTTCACCGCAGTTCTTCCAGCAGTCCACACTTTCTCTGCTCTCTTTTTCTCATCGTCTTCTCCTTCTTTCCCATCAAACGGCTTGCCACAGGTTTGCCTGCTGTGTCTAAAAGTAGCAGCAGTAGCAACCCAGACTGACAGCTCATTGGATAATTTGAATCACGTGCAGCCTGGAGCCGGACGCTCCAGAAGGCTTTACCGTATTAACAGGAGAAGCAGCGCAGGTGAAATTAGACACTGCCGCCGGACGACATGCGTTTTTTTTTTTTTTTATATAAATTTTTAAAATCAGGTTGGGTACAGATTAGCCAGCAGGTGGGTCCGGATCCGGACTGCGGTCCGCTGATCTGTGACCTCTACTGTAGTTCAACCACTGGCTATTCCTCATCTGAAGCTGAGGAAAACCAAACTCTGCTCTTTAACATGTAGGAAGAGAGAGAAGGGTGAGGAACAAAAGACTGGTCTCATGACTAATCTAACCTAGTCTCAAGCTTGGTCCCAGGATTTAAATTTAATGTTTGAAATTTGTATAATTCAAACAATTCGGCCCAGTCCTTGGCTTTTCAGATACCAGTCTTAGTTTTGGAAGAAATGTAAAACTTATCCCCATGAAACCACCTTTAAAATGTAAGCAGCATCGTGCAAACTGAACAACAGGGCGCACAGCTGTCAGAGGAGCTAAACAGTTTCTTTGCTTGGTTTGAAGAATCCCAGCGGCCCTCCCCTGTCCCAGCCCTGTCCCCTCCCCCACCCAGCGCTGACACCCCCCCACTCACTGTCACGGAGATCAACGTCAGGAAGGTGCTCCTTGCAGTGAACCCCAGGAAGGCCGCAGGCCCAGACGGAGTCCCTGGCAAGGTGCTAAAAGCATGCGCAGGCGAGCTTCACCAGGCTCTTCAACCTGTCCTTGGCCCAAGCCACCGTTCCGTCCCGCCTGATAAACCTCCACCATCATCCCGGTGCCGAAGACGTCTGCCATCACCAGCCTGAATGATTACCGCCCAGTGGCCCTCACTCCGGTAATCATGAAGTGCTTTGAGAAGCTGGTTCTTCAGCACATCAAGGACTGTCTCCCCCCACACCTGGACCCCCAACAGTTTGCATACCGGGCCAACCGCTCCACAGAGGACGCCGTTGCCGTAGCTCTCCACTCTGCTGTGAACCACCTGGAGCAGCAGCAGAGCTACGTCCGGATGCTCTTTGTGGATTACAGCTCGGCCTTTAACACCATTCTCCCGGACAGACTCATCATCAAACTGGGCTCCCTTGGACTCCCCCCTCTCACATGGGCCTGGATCAACAACTTCCTGACCGACCGACTCCAGGCTGTGAGAGTTGGCCCCCACCTCTCCTCCACCCGCACGCTGAGCATCGGCTCCCCACAGGGCTGTGTGCTGAGCCCCCTCCTCTTCTGCCTCAACACCCACGATTGTAGACCGATCCACAACCACAACCAGATCATCAAGTACGCCGACGATACCGCTGTGGTCGGTCTCATCTCCAGGGGCGACGAGTCCGCCTACAGAGAGGAGGTCCTGAAGCTGGCTGATTGGTGCTCAGAGAACAATCTGACTCTGAACACCAAGAAAACCAACGAGCTCATCATAGACTTCAGGAGGCACAGCCCTGAGCCAGCTCCCCTCTTCATCAACAGCGAGCAGGTGGAGAGGGTTCGCAGCATCAAATACCTCGGCGTCCACATCTCTGACCGCATCACCTGGTCAGAGAACATCACCACCATCATCAAGAAGGCCCGGCAAAGGTTACACTTCCTGAGAATCCTCAGAAGGTATAACCTCAACTCCGATCTGCTGCTGGCCTTCTACCGCTCCTCCGTCGAGAGCTTGCTGACCTACTGCATCATAGTATGGTTCGGCAGCTCCACCGCTGCCGACAGGGAGAGGCTGCAGAGGGTGATAAAGGCAGCGCAGAGGATTATTGGTCGCCCTCTCCCCTCCCTGACAGACATTTACTCCACCCGGTGCCTCATTAGAGCCAGGGCCGTCTCCAAGGACAGCTCCCACCCTGGCTCCACCCTGTTTGACCTGTTGCCCTCTGGAAGGCGCTACAGGCAAATGAGGATCAGGACAAACAGACTCAGAACAGTTTCTTCCCCCAAGCCTTTGCCGCCCTCAACTCCGACCTGCACTGTCGGTCACTTTACACCTGTTTTGCACTATTCCCCCCATCCACAATCTGTGCCAGTACTGTTTACATTTCCTTTTCCACTGTTTACATTTCCTTTTCCTTTTAATATATTTATATTTTTTTTCTTATTTTTCATTTTTTATTTTTTTTTATTTTACGGTAGCTGATATGGAAGTCCCAAAATCTCATTGTATCCGTCGCAGAATATAATGACAATAAAGGCTTTTTGACTTTTTTTTTGACTTTGTTTTAATTAAACTTTTTAGTCAAACTGAAAAGAGTCAGGAAGACTGAGTCCCCCTGTCAGCAAGGTAGGCTAACCTCGAACACAAAGTGAGAGTGTGACCGGTGATGCTCAGCCATGGCAGGAGCAAGGGGTGAGCGGGGGACTGATCCTGTAACACTTCAAAATCAGAATAAGACCGGCCAAGGAGAAGTGCTACAAGTAGAGGCCCAAAACGGTGAACGGGATGGCTGGTTGGAAAGATGAAGGCTGGTACTCACAGGCTGAGAAGAACAGACTTGAAGCGCAGGGTGAAATGGAGCTCGTGAAATTAAGGAAAGATGTCTGAGCGACGAGCTGGTAGGGGCTACCTCTATATAAAGTCAAACGCTTTGGTCATCTGACTCTTGCCTGACAAAAAGAGTTCCATGCATCTATATCCAGGCCAACCTTAAAGAGAACGGCACAGCTGCAAATATCAATTGTATGCACTCCCAAGTTAAATAAATGTCCAAGTTTATATTTATACATATATTGGAATATTTTAGATGGCAAATTAACATATAATTAATTTTTACAGCTTTTGTGGCCATTTATGCTAAATTTTTGTAATTTGTTATTTCTACCAATTTAGTTTTTGTCTTTTGGTATATAAAAAATGTGTTCTTTATTTTTTACATTTGGAATTGTTTGGAGTAAGTTCTTAATTGTTAGATCCTCCCATTAATTTGAGTGATTAAGAGCACACCAGGTGTTGGAGGATGTTTTGGTAAATGTCTAGTGTGGACGGGAGGTTTTGAAAAATGATTTTATGTTTTACCACTTTTTTGGGAGCTTAAAAGATTAAATTTCGTTTCTACTAAGTTCGAAGACATTTGAAGTATTTTTTTATTTTTGCTTTTACAATAAGTCAAGCTGGAAATGCGTACAAAAACAAAATCTCCTGTTACCACCACGACCTTCGTTGGAAATTTTGGTATTTTATTTTTTGGAACAGAAGGCTGCGACAACAGCTGTCTACAGAAATTCATTCATTAAGGGGCTTTAAGATTTGCTCTAAAATATGTAATGGATAGGAAGTCTTAAGCAAAAAGACACTCCAATGAGTAGAATCAAAAAATAACTTGTTGGGCTTTGTTTTGCAAAAAAAACTGCCAATCAGCCAAAACATGGCAGCATAATCATGCTTGGAGAATTTTTCTCAGAAAGGCTCAGGGAAGGTAAATTCCAGTTGATGGAAAGGCTAAAGTAAGTTAAATAAAAATAACCCTAAAAGAAAAACATGTGGAAAGCCTCAAGATTTAGCATTAGGGTAGGACTGTAACGCTACAATTCCAGCATGAGCTCCATTTTAAATATTAAGATCACGGCATTGTTTATCTTCTGTATGGCCTGCTCAAAAATTGTAGGCCATACAATTCTGTATATTGTTTTAAATGACAATATACAGAATATAAAAGCTCTATAATAACTTGGCAACGAACAGAGCAACAGCTGTCAAACTAGGACAAACAAGTGTATGGGAAATAAAAACGTCCAGAAATACATTACAATCATAGGCACTCTACCAATGACTTCATTGTGGTTCATGAATTTTTTACAGCCACTCTTACCCCTGTCTGTCCAACTTATAAGAATCCAGGTTAATTCATCCTTTCTCTTTTACACATTGAACCCGAGACGATCATTTTTTTTGGCAGAAGATGCAGTGAACCTTTGACTTCAATTTCCTGTAGCTGGCAGACCAAAATTAGAAGAATGTTTCAGTGGAGTGCACTGCTCCCTGCCCTCCATTGTGAAGGCTAAGATAAAAGGTGCGGGGGCCTGATGTAGTTACTGACGGATGACCCCTCATCATTTAGTCTGCCCCTGCTACACACTACAGGTGTGGAACCTTGTCACAGAAAAAGCTTCACCTTTTCACCACAAAACATAATGCAGAAAAACACACAAATGTAGGACATAAAACTATTTTTCAGCCATTATAAGATAAACAGGAGCTTACTTTTACATTTAGCAACTTTCCCAGTTAAAAACGTTAACCTTCAAACTGTGGAAAGTTGCAATTTCTGAAAATTTATCAAATACAATTGTGTAGTGTAGAAAAGTTATATACAAATTGAATGTGTTCACAGGGCTAGTTTGATATGTAAAAAAACGAACAAAATTTCAAGTAGCTGGTTCCGAAACCTAACGTACATCGCCAGTGGAAAAATGCACAGCACTCTAAATATCAGTCCTACTGTCTATAACGCAATCATTGATCTATAACCCATTGACACAGTTGGTATGGGGCAGTCATGTTTTAAATATTAAGAGACAAAGCTGATATTTTTTTTTATTTCAACTGTTTAATTTTGTTTTGTTTGTATTACAATTAAAAAACTGTCATGATTTTATCTAAATCTCGGACCCACATGCAGTGAAGCCAAACAGAGAGACACAGAGTAAAAGTTTCAACGGGTTTTATTGAAGAGTATTTTGAGTTAGGTGCAGAGTTCCTCCGAACTCTGCTCGGTTGGGAAACTGGAAGACAGACTGTTAGATTCAGGCTCAGTGGGAAATTGGAGTTGTTAATCTTGAAGGAGAGGATTTGTTGCCACTCACGTTTAAAGAAAAGATGAGACACGTAGACTCCAGTCTGTGTGTTGGTCTTCCAGAGTTTGTTTTATTCGGTGGAGGGCGGAACAGGGTTTAACCAGAACTCGGACGGAGTGGATTGATGCAGCCGCTGGTTGCAACTCAGATTTCCTATGGTACTTGAACGGGTCGTGGTGAAGATGACTTCAAAGGTGGCTGAATCCAAACCTCATGTTTGGAATCCGTCGCTCAGTGTAAGACTCAGTTGATCCCACTTGGGAGAAGGCGGTCCGAAAAGGTCCAGTTTGCAGGGAGGTTTCCTGCTGAAAGGCAAAGAACAAACAAAGTTGAGACTCAGAGAGAAACTAGCGCTCAGTAAAACTCAATGTGATCTCAGCTTGGCTAGAGGACAAAAACTCAGATTAGACTCAGAATAAACAAGGCTTGGCTAGAGTACCCCAAACTGGCAAACACTCTGGCGTCGAATTAGTGGCAACCAGCAGCTTAAGAGCAGTCCGGTGATGAGGCAACAGCTTGCAGGTGTGTGAGGAGGCGAACCGGAGCCAGGCGCCTCCTGGTGGTGGAAGGGAGAAACACAAAAGACAAGACAAACAGACGAAAACACAAAAACTGGGATCCTGACAAAAACAATATATAATCGGGTGCTCTAATTCCAAGAGCCATCTGCAATTTATCCACATTGCTGTTGAATGTGTGAGATTTGGAGACAGCATTTCCAAAAATTCTCTTTAAACCTTTGCTCCTTAGACAGTATTAGTTGAGAGAATGGCAATGGAAATGATATTCAAGAAAAAGAAAAACTAACTTTTATGTAAGCTATTGAAGATGTGTGACTTAAAATATAGAGCCAAAATAAACTCCACTAATATTAAAGCATTCCAATAATAAATCAAGCACCTTCTGTAAAATGAATTAGGAAATGTAACAGATCAGGGTAACTATTTTTAAGATATATACCAGTAATCTGAAACTTTACAGCTTTTCTGTCCCAGTCTACAGCTGCAGTTATTTTAAACATGGATTTATTTCCTGAACAGAGAATGGGCAAACGTCTATAGGCATTTTAAAAGGCTTCACTGTTTCATTAGCTTTTGATAATAGAATTAAACTAGGGATTAGTTTACAGGCTGTCTGACAGCGTGGCCCCTCATGTTGTGTGCCCTGAGGGACCAATTTTTCTCAGCTTAAAGCACTCTTGCTGCGCCTCAGCTTGGACTGCTGCCTTGGCAGGAGGTTGCCTTCCTCTCCCTTGGTGAATTGGTCATAGTTTCTCCATCCATTTCGCTGCTATTTGCAACCTCCCCCCTGCTGTCAGTGGTATTAAACAATTAGCAATCAATGAGATCATGCTGTCAGAAGGAAGTTGACTGGAAGACATCTAACATGGATGTTAGAGGGAGGGATGTTGTGCCATCTGCAAACATTTTCAATTAAAAGCCCATCAATAAAAAACTCTTAATTCCTCCCCATATCTTAGTTTATTATTTCTGTCTATAAGTAAATTCTTATCACTGCATGAAAATTATTTTTTCATATGTGATCCGAAAAAAGACTAAACATTTTCAACTCAGGAATATAGAACTTTCTATAAATAAATGCTGAGGTGTTTCCAGAAAGAGCCACAATAGCATATTTATTAACGTGTTGATGTGGGAAGGAATGTGTAGGGAAATAAAGTGATGAGGATGAAAAAGTAGACCATGTAAATGAATCTTACAGAGGGGCACAATATCCTATTATACTTTCTGCTTTATGCAAGTCAGTCTCAAAGGAAGTTTTGGTCTTTTTTTGTAATCTGAAAAAATATATTAATAAATAATCGAGAATAATTCAGAGTGACAGTTCAATGCACCAGCATTTTAAATTTGGACCACTGAATGACCAGGGGAGTGGGTGACAGAGAGGGTGCAAATCCCCAACACCAGAAAAGAAATTAACGGCAAGTTTTACTTCAAAAAGAACAAAGACAAGACTGTCAACCAAAGCATTGTCATATATAATTATTGTATAAAATATTTATTTTATCACCGAAGCTCCTAAAGCTTTGCTTAGCATTTAAACGCAAAACATGTCAAGGTGGAAGTTACGTAGCTATGATTCTAATAAATAAGTCGCCGTGCAGAACTTCATAAGCAGTGGGGGAACAGGGAAGCATGGAAAATGTAAAGGACTGGGGCCCTTGAGGACCATGTTCCCCCTGAATGCTTTAGCAGATATGCAATTAAAATGCAATTAATTAGATTAATTAATTACAAATCATTTCATCAATCATATCAAGTTTTAATCACCTGACAACCCTAATGATTCATGTCTTATATATGCTGATTTTATCAAAAGTTGGAAAAAAATAAATTTTTCATCATAGGCTATAAAGCTCTTTATTTACATTGGAATAAATTCAGCTCTTTATTTAGGACGAGTCTATCTGATCTTTTTAAATACTTTTTTTTTTTTAACGTTGCCTTATTTTACTGGTGAAATTCCTTTAGGTTGTGTCTTTATACGTCAAGAACATTTTTTGCTCATATTTTTGAAATAGCTCAAGCTTAGTTTGGTCGTAGAGCATGAACAACATCAGCCTGTAACCAATCATATGTCACTTAAAGATTTAAATGATTATGGCATGAGTTTGGCTTTATGTTTAGTCTTGTCTAGTTCAATAACATTTTTTTAACCTAAATTTTGGTCTTTACAGCCTCAATACTATTTTCGTCAGCTTTGCTAGCTTCCTAACCTGACTCCGCCAGATGGATTTGCTCCACATATCCATCTGGAAACCTTCCATTGAAGTAATTTTGGGAAGGGGCGAAAATACTGGTTAGCTGATTGGCCTATGTTGGTGATAGACGGGCCAAATAAACCAATCAGATCAACGAAGCATATGACGTACTAACAGAGTGACGACGAAGAGGAGCCAATTGATAGATCAAACTCTTGCCGAAACCAGTCGGGAGAAGAGCAAAAACATCTTTTCCTCTGAGAAAAGCCTCCAGAGCAGTGTTTTGCTCTTCTTTCAGTGAAGAAATACTCTGTAATTCCGATAAAACTTGCTCGATAGCCACGCTAACGCTAGTTTCATCGGCTGAAGCCGCCATGTTCTTTAGACTGAACTGTCGTGCTTCTCGTTGCATCACACCTAAACCCGCCTCAAAGCCAACGCTGATTGGAAGTTCGTTTGGTGTACTGCTCCAAATTATCTTTTTTTTTTTACAGTATCCTGTCTGGCAATGTGGCAATAAGAATAATTGTCTTGATGCCAATAAGAGCCCAACAGATTTTACTTTCACAAGTGAAGCAGTACAGCAATTGCCATACTGCTACACTTGTTTCATGCATATAAATTGCTTTATTATTATCCATTCCATTTATTATCCAAATTTTCTTTAACGGAGAGTAGCCAGACTGATCTGCGAGTGAAACCTTGAAAGCTCGCGAGATCAGGATGGTCTCACGAGGCTACTAGCTTCCATGTTCCTGTTGAAAACAAGAATGATCTTAATGATACCACCACTATGTTTTAGCATCAGGATCGACAGGTGATGTGAAACTTTCCAACACAAATAGATAAGACAACAAATGTTTAGTGTGTACCCTGCAAGGCATATGGCAAACTGCAAAAAGGAGCTGGAACATTCTTGTTTTGTTTCTTTTAACAGTGGTCGTTACTACTCTTAATATTTCATAAAGGTCAGATTTAGAAGAACCCGACTAATTCATGCCCTTATAGGAGCTTACCCGATCTTAGATATGGTTCTCCGTATGCTCGGCCAGCGTAACCGTAGGGATCCGTGTCTAGCTAGCATGGTACTTTTTCCTTCAGCACACGATGTATTTTACAGTGTTCTGTGAGATGTCTCTCGACCCATCTGTATTTATGCTCGAATCAATGAACTAAGTTCAAACTTTATCTTTTACATGGCTTCTGGAGGTAGTTTATTTTGATGGATTTTATTTAGGGGTATCAGATGGAAGGGACATAGAGAAAAATGTAAACCACTCTTTCCAGATTGTGTGTAGAAAAACACTTTTCATCTTTTTTTTCCACTTCACAGGTTCACACCAGATTTGTAAAATTAATTAAAATATTATTATAAATAAAGAGGTTTAACTAGTATGAAGAGGACCTCCTGTGTATGCTCCCTACAGAAGGATTGATTGGGATGGAGTGTTTCCCAGTTTGAAAATATAGCAGTCAATTTGACACAATAGCTGTTGTACTCCTTGTATACAGTTCCCATAGTTACATGAGTGTCTCTTTGTTCTTTAATCATATGACAGATGGACTGTCCTCAATGAAATGTATTCATTGTTTTTCCCTCTTCACTCGTACTGAAGAGAACAAGTCTTTGTCTCTGTGCCCACTGTGAATTGCCATCAATCGTAAGGCCCTTTGTACACTGCTCAAAAACTAAAGGGAAGACTCAAATAACACATCTTACAATCTGTATAAATGAAACATTCTCATTGAATACTATTCTATATACAGTGTTGAATGTGCTGACGACAAATTCATACACAAATCGTCGATAGATATCAAATTTATAAACCAATGGATGCCTGGATTTGGGGTCACACACACAATTAAAGTGGAAAAACACACTACAGGTTGTTCAAACATTGATGTAATGTCCTTAAACAGGTAAAAAGGATGCTCAATATTTTGTGTGGTCCCCCCATACCTGTGTGACCTCCCTATACCACCTGAAATATTCCTGGTCGTCTCTTGAGGGATCTCCTCCCAGACCTGGAAGAAAGCATCCGCCAACTACTGGACAGTCTTTGGTAGCCTCGTGAGACCATCCTGATCTCGCGAGCTTTCAAGGTTTCACTCGCAAATCAGTCTGGAGACTCTCCGTTAAAGAAAATTTGGAGCCGTTCACCAAACGAACGTCCAATCAGTGTTGGCTTTGAGGCGGGTTGAGGTGTGACGCAACGAGAAGCGCGACAGTTCACTCCAAAGAACATGGCGGCTTCAGCCGATGAAACTAGCGTTAGCGTGGCTATCGAGCAAGTTTTATCAGAATTACAGAGTATTTCTTCACTGAAAGAAGAGCAAAACACTGCTCTGGAGGCTTTTCTCAGAGGAAAAGATGTTTTTGCTCTTCTCCCGACTGGTTTCGGCAAGAGTAGCCTGACTTGTGGTTGTGTTTTCGTCGTCGCTAGTACGTCATATGCTTCGTTGATCTGATAGGTTTATTTGGCCCGTCTATCACCAACATAGGCCAATCAGCTAACCAGTATTTTTGCTCCTTCCCAAAATTACTTCAATGGAAGGTTTCCAGATGGATATGTGGAGCAAATCCATCTGGCGGAGTCAGGTTAAGTCTGTGGTGGATGGATTGAGACATATAGGGGAACTGGCAGGCCAGTCCGTTGCCTCAATGCTTTAATCTTGCAAGAACTGCTGACACACTCCATCCACATGAGGTCTGGCATTGTCCTGCATTAGGAGGAACCCAGGGCCAACTGCACCACCATTCAGTCTCACAAGGAGTCTGAGGATCTCATTCCAGTACCTAATGGCAGTCATACTACCTCTAGTGAGCATATGGAGGGCTGTGCGGCCCCCAAAGAAAAAACACCCAAACTATTACTGACCCACTGCCAAAGCGGTCATGCTGAAGGATGTTATAGGCAGCCGATCACTTTCCACAATGTCTCCTGACTCACATGTCATGTCTGTCACATGCGGTCAGTGGTAACCTGTTTTTATCTGTGAAGAGAACCAGTGGCGAATTTACCAATCCTGGTGTTTTCTGGGAAATGTCAAGTGTCCTACAAGATTTTAGGCTGTGAGCACAACCCACATCTGTGGACGCTGGGCCCTTATACCATCCTCATACACATTGGTGGCCTGCTTGAGGTCATTTGGTTAGGCTCTGGCAGTGCTCCTCCTGCATTTCAAGAAATATTTAGCATATATGTAGGAGTATGATTAGAATGACAAATCAGCAGATTTGTCCTTGTAGATGTGGGTCAAAAAAGTTCAATTCAGTTTATTTCTATAGCGCCAATTCACAACACATGTCATCTCAAGGCACTTTACAGTTCACCAGATCATACAATCACATTGATTCAACGTTTTCTATCTAAGGAAAACCAGTGGATTGCATCGACTCATTGATCTGAAGGCAATCCCTCACACTAAGCATGCTTGTAGCGCAGGTGGAGAGGAAAAACTCCCTTTTAACAGATAGAAACCTCCAGCAGAACCAGGCTGAGAATCAAAAGGTGATTTTAACAAGGCGGGGTTGGTGAATTTCTTTCACACAATGAACACTGCCTTAAATACTCTTCTATCATTAGGCTATAATATCATGTGAGTACTTTTTAATAGCTTCAGCAAGTTAGCAGACTTGGTGTTGCTGTTGCTTCAAAAAACAGGGCTTGTGTGGTAGAAGACAGTTGGAAACTACTTCGTAATAATTGTTTTAACAAATACCTTACACCTTAAACTAAACACAACTCTTTCTATGTGTATGAATCCTTGAACGCAATCCCTCTACGGTGGTCAACATAACATAATAGAGAGCTGGCTGTGTGCTCTGAGGCGGCACTAACGCATCAAATGCAGAGATAATTCATTGTAATTAGAGGCAACTCATTTAGGTGAGCAATGCCAGAGCAACCCCTGAAGAACAGCTATCTAGTCAAAGACATCAGGTGGGTGTTCTTTATCCGAGTGGAGCAGTAAATGTATATTAACAAAGACAGATAACTACAATGGAATGTGAAATTCAAGCAAAGTCTTTAAAATAAGCTTACAAATTTTTCTCACATTTCTTACGGGGTGTGTGTGTGTATGCTTTTTATCAAACAAGAAGAGGAAATCAAAGCTTTTCTTTAAATTTTAAGTTCTTTCAGTCCTTCAGGGCCCTGTCACACCTTGCTGATTTAGAAAGCATATACTTGCGCTGCTTCTCCTGTTAATACGGTAAAGCCTTCTGGAGCGTCCGGCTCCAGGCTGCACGTGATTCAAATTATCCAATGAGCTGTCAGTCTGGGTTGCTGCTGCTGCTACTTTTAGACACAGCAGGCAAACCTGTGGCAAGCCGTTCGAAGGGAAAGAAGGAGAAGACGATGAGAAAAAGAGAGCAGAGAAAGTGTGGACTGCTGGAAGAACTGCGGTGAACTGGTGAAAGAAAAGTGAAATGGCGTGCTCAAAGATGACCCTGCACATTTAGAGGATGTTTGGCCCAACCTGCTGCTGTGAAGCAGGATTCTCCACCATGAACAGAATCCAAAATAAATCTGGATCCAGGCTCAAAATGAGTAGCCTTGTGAGACCATCCTGATCTCGCGAGCTTTCAAGGTTTCACTCGCTAATCAGTCTGGAGACTCTCCGTTAAAGAAAATTTGGAGCCGTTCACCAAACGAACGTCCAATCAGCGTTGGCTTTGAGGCGGGTTGAGGTGTGACCCAACGAGAAGCGCGACAGTTCAGTCTAAAGAACATGGCGGCTTCAGCCGATGAAACTAGCGTCAGCGTGGCTATCAAGCAAGTTTTATCGGAATTACAGAGTATTTCTTCACTGAAAGAAGAGCAAAACACTGCTCTGGAGGCTTTTCTCAGAGGAAAAGATGTTTTTGCTCTTCTCCCGACTGGTTTTGGCAAGAGTAGCCTGGCTTAAATAATGGTTGTTGTGAATTCCTATAGTGCAATATGGTTGCTCTGTATTGTACTTTGCAGAAACAAATAAAGTTGTTTGAAAAAAAAAAAAAAGAGTAGCCTGGCTTGTGGTTGTGTTTTCGTCGTCGCTGTGTTAGTACGTCATATGCTTCATTGATCTGATTGGTTTATTTGGCCCGTCTATCACCAACATAGGTCAATCAGTAACCAGTATTTTCGCCCCTTCCCAAAATTACTTCAACGGAAGGTTTCCAGATGGATATGCGGAGCAAATCCATCTGGCAGAGTCAGGTTACAAAATGAGCTCCTTGATATGTGCTTGAGAATGGCTTAGTCTCCATTCAAACGCAGGTTTAAAGCCTTGCAGGGCAGCCTAAAGCCCACTGCCAACATTAAGACAGAAAAAAGAAAGAAAAATAACAAACGATCAGTTCAGGGGTTTTATAAAATATATTTATCAGGAAATTGTCTATAAACCAAACTAAATGATTGCAGTTCGCTCCTTAAAAAAACACTTTAGATTATAAAATGTAAAGTTATGTTTAAAGTAACAGATTATAATTAAAAAATGTCTCCTGACCTTTACTGGTTGATGATTTTCTTTATTCGGATCCTGCTGACTTTTAATTGGTTACCTCTGGTCTAGAGAATTGTACATAGGAGACAAACACTAAGGAGGCTCAAAATGTCTACGCAAGGTGGCAATAGACCTCTTCATTAGTATACTTTAGTAAATCTCTTGTATGTAGTAAATACATCAACACAGCATACAAAGAAGAAATGTAAAGCTGTTTATTGTGTTATTTTCTCTAAACTAAGACAATGTTTAGGTATGAACTAACTGAGAAAAACAAGTATTCCTTAAAATAAATAAATATAAAGGACAAATTTAAAAAAAGAACTTTAATTACCATATAGACTAACTTCAGCTTCCTTTTTGGAGAGCTTCAGTTGAAAATTGTTGTGTTAGGCAGCACAAAAAGAACCAATATTAGTTCTACATTTGGAATTTTAGTGAGAATAAATACATATGAGATGGTTCAGTTGAAAAGGCTGGATTCCCTGACTTTGTACCTTCCTTCTCTTCATCATCAGTTTCCTCAGCACCATCTTTCTATCCGACTGAAATCTTCTCATCTTCATCACTTACGCTAGCATCATTTTCCTCATCTTCACTTATGTGTTCGGCTGTTGCACTTTCAGTGGCCTCCTTCACCCGTGACCCCGCTGGTCTCATTCTCCTTTCCTCCTGGTCATTTTTCTTTCTTTGCCATAACTAGAAACATCTTCACTCTCAAATTTTCTTTTCATCTGCAGTGAATTAAAATCTAGATCTGAAAGGCAAAATATGTGAACTTATTAAGGCAAGAAATTGATAATATTGAGAACCCAGGAATTATTCAATGCATTCATACAGTTCAAACAAACAATTTGATCTATAAATGGGTTTCTAGCTGCAGTTACGTTATTGTTTTTATATTATATATGACATAAAATATACTGTATGTAATAGCATATATTATCAACTACTCTTAATATTCATTTCAAATGCTGAAGGGGACTTTTCCCTAAAAGAAAAGCAAATCTAAATATCAGTAGTATTAAGGAGGACTCTGATGTTTTGATCAAAGCCCAACCTCAGGCTTCTTTTACTCAGCGCTGTCTCTTTATATTATGCACAAGATGCAGCAAGCATTGACTATTAAAGCACATCTAACTCTAAAAAGTAATATATATATATATATATATATATATATATATATATATATATATACACACAAAAGTGGTTTATAATCCTAAATCTCTGATATTCAGCAAACTATGGTGAACCCACATTACTTGAAAAGCTTTTATGATTATAGTATTTTGTCACATTTTGCAATTTGAGGCCAATCAAGGAAGGCAAAGATTTTCGTAGCCCTCACCAGACCACATATACAAGTGTCATGTGGTATCATAGTATTGGACAGTGATCATAATGATGTGTTGGGTGGTTGTAAAGCAATATATAACACCAAAGGAAAAACTGTTCCGAACTGCGGTAACGCTCAGCTCTAAACAGCAGAGTTGTCTCTGATCTGCCGTTTGATCTTTCATCTTGCCAAGATATGATTGACAGTCTGACAGCCCGTCTTTCTTTGAAAGAGAAGTTTGACCCCTGCTGCAATTGAGTGGGTGAGAATGTTGCTGTGCTGTGACAGCCTGTGCTGCAGGATTTAAACTTTAAACAGGAAATGTGTTGCCTTGCAAATCTGGCTAGTAAAGAAAGTAAGAAAGACCTTAACTTTGACCATTGTAGTGTACTCATTGTACTCTCCGGCATTGAGAGGTGTCCAGCTTCTTGTTGGAAGAATCTTGGCAATTCATTCTAAACTATTTCCAGTCCACCAGCAGTGCTGAAAAATCTGTACGAGATGGGATGAAAGCAGTGAAGCAGAAGAAAGAAGTAAAATTAGTCTCCTACCCAAGCAAGCTTCACTGAGGCTAAAACAGCCACTGGGCATGGACTAATCATTTTCACTGTCGAAACATTTATGCAGAGCTCTTGAATTATACAGCAGGTTGGATGGTCAAAACCTTCGCCAGCTGTATCGAAATATTTTCCTGTCATTTACACAGTAGTCTGAAGACGCAGAAATAAAATCCAGAGTACTTAGTCTGACATCTAACTCTTTTATTTGAATATTATTGCATAAGCGGAAAAGCAATAGCTGTAAAGTTATTTTATTGGAAAATGTTAGTGTCTTGTGATGTTTTCAGTGCTTCTTGAACATTTACAATGCTTAACAATGAAAGACCTTTACATTATTTAATGACTTCCTCTTCTCTTAACATTTAGACCCGGCATACTACTTGTGTCAGGAAAGACACCAGTAGCATTTTACTCTAAAAAGCAAGGTTCAGGAGACGCTCCACTCGTCAATCTGCATCAGCGAAAAAACATTTAAACATACTCAGTCGATTATGGCCTAGGGGCTGGAGCAGTGCATTTGTGCTCTGAGAAGGTTGCAAATACCCTATTCGTTCCCCATAGCCTGCTCTCTGGGTCCCTGAGCAAGACCCTTAACCCAAAACTGCTCTCCGGACGCCGCATAATAGATGGGTTAAATGCAGAGGTAAATTTGAGATCAATAAAGTTAAATTATTATGTAACCCGGGTGAAAAACTCTGTTTTTTCACTTTGCTAAATACCTCTCTGCGTATTACGTCATCACGTCGCTACATGCTGGTCTGCGTCCAACCTGTATATCACCAGGAAGTTGTTTGCGGTCGCGAGATCGGAGGGACACACTTGAGGGGTGTTGCTGCAGGAGCTGGTTACCGGTGCCGTGCCGCGTCGTTCGGAGCAGGGCGCTAGTAAGAAACTGTGAATTGGCCAGATCAGATGGCGAGCTAAGGAACCATACCTGTGCGCGAAGGCTAGGAAAAGCCTAAAGTTGCTCAAGACAAGCTGAAACCTGGAGGACTGCTCCGCCTGCTCTGGTCGGGCCGGTAGGAGGCTCTGTAGCCGTTCCTCTTCTATTTCCCTTAAAAACTCTTGCGTCCCTCTGCGGCCCGCTTTGGCCGGCCCCTTCCACCTGCCATCGTCCTCTTTGGGCCCTTTGGGCATTTTTGGCTCTCGGGCCGTGACTTATTGCGTTTCGTGTCACTCATGTGAACGTTTGGGACTCTTTTTTTTCCTTTTTGAGTGATGTACTAGTACTGATAAGTTTTTTTCATGTTGGTGAGATTACATTGTATATATATCTTTGAATGGCCATTCCTACATGTAAATATTATGTTCTTTGACTTTTTCCACTTTCTAATATATGGTGCCCAGCAAAATCAATTCATGTGTCGAGTCTCACTCCACTCCTAGAGCCGAACTGAGAAATCTTCTGATCTAGCCCAATACTTACCTGTTATGCATAATTAGCTGTGACATACATTATTTTATTTTACAATATTATTGTAAAATAGAAGATGTTAAAAAGAGGGAAGACCACTAATGTACTGGTTAGGACATCCCCAATTTGTCACAAAAGCTAGAAACATGAAGAGCAGGTGACCAGTTTATAATTAAAAAGAACAAGCTCAAAGTTCAGTTAACACAGATGAACTAGCTCACGTTTATAGTTCACTTTTTCAAAAAAATGAACTAGGTTCACCGACCTATAAGTGAACTATTTCAACTTCGTTTGGTAAATTAAACAATAATCCTACACAATATAACCTCATATTTAACCCTATAATTGTGTGATCATAAATATGAACAGAAATGGAACATACTAAATGCAGTCAAGGTATACTGCATGTGCAGGGAAGCCTTTATTTAGACAAATTACACAGAACTTCAGACAAATGCAGGTACATTCAAGTTCTGCTGAAAAGCTATGTATCAAAAATTATTTCTCACGTTTTTCATTCATTAGCAGATGTTTCCCAAGATAGCTTGGATGCTTTAACTTGATGTGTCGCTTTAAATTTTAAGTGGACATGGCTGACATACAGACTTATTTGTTAAGTCCCAATTGGCACAGTTTGCACAAAAACGTTAGTTGTATTCTATCCAAGTCTTCTTTTGTTAGTTCATAAAACTCTGCCAAGCGGTCTACAAAACTGTCATCAGACACGCCAGCAGATGAGTCTGAATCATACAGACTGGTACTAGCAGTAGACATGCTGGTCTGTGATGCTTTTTGCCTTAAGTGCCGTAAAACCTTGATGTTATCCAATCAAAAGTGTTGTTATAAAATTGAACAACAACGTGTGCTTTGCTCATTATACGTTCCTACCCTCACACATTGTCATAACACAGTAAAAAAGTATTCAAGGCGAGAGAGACAACTGGATAATTCAAAGCATTTATTAAAACAACGGAGTTGTGCATTTGTGGTAGCTACGGCTAGGGCGTCTTTAACTGGAAGATCTGGTTAAAGAGAAACACAGGTTTGTGACCACAAACAAGGATTACCCATGTGTGTAACAACCTGGTTTAACAGTTCAGTCCATCTACATAGCTAGGACCCAGCTGGTGGGCTGCCAACAAGATGCGATGAATGCCTCCCAGAGCATCCCAGATGCTGCAGCCCCGGATAACACGCAGGAGTCCGAGCCAGGTCAGGCAAACAGAAGAGAACAGGAGGGCTCAGAGGTCCAGGAGTCCTAGGCCCTGTCAGGGATACAAATAAGAACCAGAACATGCTGGTTCAACAGTTTCAAGAGTTTGCAGACAATTCAGACAGAACGTTCAGATGGGAACAGGCACGCTTAGTGGATGACTGGCAGATCAGGAAATGAAAACGAGAACCAGTAGACGAGTACGAGGAAAATAAGCATCGATCTGAAAAAAATTGCTGTTAATTCTGACATCCTTGTATTATTTACGTTTAATTAACCTTTATTTTACCAAGTAAAAATATTTGTTTCAGGATGTCAAATGCTAATCTCATTTCATTATAATTAGATTTCAGTTACATTCAAATCAAACTTTCAAAGCAAAAACATAGTTCTTTTTGTAGAAGTTTATTGGCCTTTATAAACATTCTGTTTTGTACAGTTTTGATGCTGCCTTGACTCGGGGCAAAGCACGTGCCTCTGTGTGTCATGTGATGTCCTATATGGAAAGGAATATCGATAGGTAAGGCTATCATTGCAAGACCATGTATTTAGCTTGCAATATATTTTCATATATTTTTTGAGTTAAGCATCACATTGTTCAACATTTTAGAAATCATTTGCAGGGAAAAGATTTTGCATCATTGCTTTTTATTGTTCATTTTTAGAAATTCAGACATCTTATGATGTTCTGTCATTTTGTGGTTACTGATCATCTTACAGGCTCTGTAGTTTACAGCTTCTCTTCTGGGAATTTTCCGTCTTTTTGAGCATTCAGCACGCACAGATATGATTAGACATAAAATTAATCGATCCAGTGAACAGCATAACGCTGCTCACAAGAGAAAATACAGCTTGTAAAGCAATAATTTTGTTGCAAAACCATTTAGTGAAGGATTGTCAGTCAATGAATCTGCGCTGGCTCTTCAAATAGCACCATCCCTGTGTAGTCTTACTCCCTGTGTTTGCGTGTTCATTCTTCAATCAGCAGCTTGACAGAAGCGTTTCTCCTTATTTCCCTCTGTGGGTCCAAGTTCTGCACGCTTGAAGAACTGCCTCGCGCTGTGAAAACAGTAACCTCAGTGAACTTGTCTGTCAGTCAGAAAAATAGACTCTTAGAGGATATTACACCTCTATACCTGGGTGTTCATTGACTTGAAGCTGTCAATCCAGATCCAGCTGCTGTGCATTTCATTCCAATTTATGACCAAATCGCTCAGTCATCCTTTTTCATAACTCACTGTCTCTTTACTGGCAAAGCTTTAGATTTTTTTATATATATGATTAAATAAAGACTTTTTATTTAATCATATATATAAAAAAAATAACTCAGTACCACTGAACTCACATACCACATTTGACCTGGAAATGTAAAGGTTACACATTATCCACATTTCAAAATAAGACATATTAACAATGAGGCCCCCAGAGCATGGTTTTGCTGTTTTAGCAGGAAAATTATTCTCAGATTAGGCAGACCCTATCTACTAGGGGTGGAACGGTTCACAAAATCCACAGTTCGGTTCGGTTCACGGTTTAGTGGTCACGATTTTCGGTTCAGTTCAGTATATGTTGATTGTTAGCCTGACATGTTGGTCATGTTGCTGTTAGCATAAACGTGTTGCACAATGCTTGCACACTGTTGCACTTTTATCCACAACTTTCTTTCCGCCGTCATCGTAGGTCACTCTAAATGCAAAGTGGTCCCATACAGCAGACCTATAAAGTGCTGCTGGCGCGTCTTCCAACTCCTGTTCTTTCCCACTCGCCATACCCACACAATTCTCCACAACAACTGATTTTTTTCTGCTACACCCGGCTACGCGGCTTCGCTTCTTCTTCTTCTTGTTTACTACTGGTGGTTGGCTTTGGTCGCAGTACCGCCACCTTCTGCTCTCGAGTGTACACGCTTCGCCTATGAGAAAAAGGAGCAGCGCATGAACCGAACGCAACACACGCGAACCGAACCGAGACAGTCGAACCGAACGGTTCGGACGGTTTTCATAAACCGTTCCATCCCTAATATATATACAGAATAAAGAATCTATAGCTATATACAATATAAAACATACTATAGACTATATGCAATATATAGTACATAGCTATTTACTATATATTCCTGTATCAATGATCCACCCGTCGTTCTACAGAGTTGTTGGGTTCTGTGTTTGTATGTGTTTTGTGTTTGGCCTTTTAAATCATGATGAATGGGCTTGTGTAAGCTTTGGAATGAGAACCAGAATGGTTCTGGAAACTGAATCTAATCCATCCTATATTTGAACTGTTTGCTTAAATACATTTTTAGTATTGTTTCTATTACAATTGCATTTTTACAAATATTTCATGGAAACACAGTGTCTCCTTTAATATGACTGTAGATGGGGCATTAGACAACCTAAAACTCATTTAATTTCTAATCTAGATCTTTGTTTACAGCTAAGCTTATATATCTACTCACCATCAGGTTTTTCTCTTCAATATCTTTTTATTCAGTGTTTTTCAGGCAAATGACAAACACTTATATATTTCACTTTAACCAATGAGTTAAACCAAACATTAAAGAAATATCAAAGTACATATGAAACTTTGAGACTATAAAACTTGTATAACTTTTAGATGTTGGAGCCTTTTTCTTTTTTATGCTATCTGTTCAAGCAATGCTGTTTAGTAGCTGACTTTAGAAAATCAATACTGTAGTTTTCTTGGGTAGACTACAAACTGCTGGACAGAAAAAGATATAAATTCAAACAGAAGTAAATGTTGAGCTTGTTGTGCTCTACATCAAATCTGAAACCCCAACCGTGCTCTACTACTGTAACCAAAACATTCTTCAAGAAAGCTCTTTTAGTGATATAATAAAGTTATGAGCAGGATAGAAGATTTTTAACTAAAAGATACAATGCCCTCTGCATTTATCAACACCTCTAGGATAGATGTATAAATGCCTATAAATACATTCATATTTATTAAGTGTCATGATTGTATCTAAATCTCGGACCCACATGCAGTGAAGCCAAACAGAGACACAGAGTAAAAGTTTCAACAGGTTTTATTGAAGAGTATTTTGAGTTCGGTGCAGAGTTCCTCTGAACTCTTCCTCTGAACTCTGCTCGGCCGGGAAACTGGAAGACAAGGGGAAGACAGACTGTTAGATTCAGGCTCAGTGGGAAATTGGAGTTGTTAATCTTGAAGGAGAGGATTTGTTGCCACTCACGTTTAAAGAAAAGATGAGACACGTAGACTCCAGTCTGTGTGTTGGTCTTCCAGAGTTTGTTTGATTCGGTGGAGGGCGGAACAGGGTTTAACCAGAACTCGGATGGAGTGGATTGATGCAGCCGCTGGTTGCAACTCAGATTTCCTATGGTACTTGAACGGGTCGTGGTGAAGATGACTTCCTTACTCAGAGAGTGATCTCAGCGTGCTCAAAGGTGGCTGGATCCAAACCTCCTGTTTGGAATCCGTCGCTCAGTGTAAGACTCAGTTGATCCCACTTGGGAGAAGGCGGTCCAAAAAGGTCCAGTTTGCAGGAAGGCTTCCTGCCGAAAGGCAAAGAACAAACAAAGTTGAGACTCAGGGAGAAACAAGCGCTCAGTAAAACTCAATGTGATCTCAGCTTGGCTAGAGGACAAAAAACTCAAAATGCAAAAACTCAGATTAGACTCAGCATAAACAAGGCTTGGCTAGAGTACCCCAAACTGGCAAACACTCTGGCGTCGAAGTAGTGGCAACCTGCAGCTTCAGAGCAGGCCGGTGATGAGGCAACAGCTTGCAGGTGCGTGAGGAGACGAACCGGAGCCAGGCGCCTCCTGGTGGTGGAAGGGAGAAACACAAAAGACAAGACGAACAGACAAACACAAAAACTGGGATCCTTACATTAAGTAGTAATGTCTCAGACTGGAAGTGATGTGAACCCTAATGGATTGTATTATTCACACTAGAAAACTCTTTTGTTCCGCTCATTTGGTCCGGACAAAAAATGAAATAATTTTACCATTTGTATTTGAATTTAACTGCAATTGTACTATAACTGCAATGCATGTGACTATCTAAGCTCTGTAGGTTAGAAATGACTGAGGCAGTGCGGAACACAGAACCAGAGAAGCAACAAAATTACTATAGGACACCTGCAACCATATTCTTGAGGTTATTGTAGCTTCAAAGTCACGAAGAATGTCAAAAGCAGATGATTCATTTGGATTTGGAGACTTTTTCTTTGTATTTGGTGAAAGTGTCGGAGAATTAGTTATTCAAGTGTAGTGGGAAAAAAGTATTAAACTATTCAGAGATCGATGGATTTCACTCAGTCGGCACTTTATTTTCTTATCTTTGCAAAGAGAGAACAGTTCCTCATACAGCCCTTACAGCACAGCCATCAGCCCTGTTCTGAATAGACAGAGTTTGTCCTCCTTACTTATGTTGATCAAAAAACTGTGAAGGTTGTGTCAGAGTCGAAATAAATTGCAACACACTTTAAAACCTTGAGAAACAATTTGGCTTGTTGTGGGAATAAGTATGTTTTGTCTAAATCCACCCCTCACTCAAACATATTCTCAGCTTGGCAGGTGAAACAAACTGAGTGAAAACATTTTTCACTGAATAAATAGCATAAGTAAATATATATAAGACGAGAAATCTAAATTTTATGACCACACAAGCAAATGGACATCCTCCATTTTCTCACAGCAGCGTTTGTAAACAGCAGACAGTATAAAGTATGATTTTGATACTGCAGTTACTGTTACAGTGGCTTGCTAAAAGTTCTGGATTTGGGTTGGAGCGAGGCCAGTTTGAATTCACACCTAAAGCGAACCGCTAACCTGACTCTGCCAGATGGATTTGCTCCGCATATCCATCTGGAAACCTTCCATTGAAGTAATTTTGGGAATGGGCGAAAATACTGGTTAGCTGATTGGCCTATGTTGGTGATAGACGGGCCAAATAAACCAATCAGATCAACGAAGCATATGACGTACTAACAGAACGACGACGAAAACACAACCACAAGCCAGGCAATTCTTGCCGAAACGAGTCGGGAGAAGAGCAAAAACATCTTTTCCTCTGAGAAAAGCCTCCAGAGCAGTGTTTTGCTCTTCTTTCAGTGAAGAAATACTCTGTAATTCCAATAAAACTTGCTTGATAGCCACGCTAACGCTAGTTTCATCGGCTGAAGCCGCCATGTTCTTTAGACTGAACTGTCGCGCTTCTCGTTGCGTCACACCTCAACCCGCCTCAAAGCCAACGCTGATTGGACGTTCGTTTGGTGAACGGCTCCAAATTTTCTTTACCGGAGAGTCTCCAGACTGATTAGCGAGTGAAACCTTGAAAGCTCGCGAGATCAGGATGGTCTCACGAGGCTAGCGAACCGCACCTGTCATTTTGAAAGCACACCTCATCCACCTCAGAAAGAGGCTCTTGTTCTGTTTGTTTGATATGAACCAGAGAATATGGTGTTTATTCACACTTGTAAAAAAGGATTTGTGTAAAGAGAAATAAATTATAATCAGTTTAAAGAAGAACAAATGTGCCAGGTGTGTAAAGACCATGACATGGCATTTTTTCTGTTTTGTTTTTTTACTCCCAGGCTGTGAGTAAGTTAATTTTAATGCTACTTAAAACCTCTTTTTACTTCAAAAGACCAGACCTAATATTCTCCCAGTGTCTCCCAGCTGTTTGTAGAAAACATTAAGAAATGTCAGTTGCTGTAGTAGTCTGTAGTCATTGTACAAACCTGACTTGTTTTTATAAATATGTTGCTATAACTTCAACAACCGTAGAGTATAAAATATGTTAGTGTGTAAAAATAAAACTTCATAACCCTCAAGTGTGGAAAATTTTTCAAATATTGCCTCTGTGCAATATTGCTGTGAGCAAACATACAAACATGGCATATTTAACAGCTAGACTACTTTATAACATCAGAACAAACAATATGTCTCACATCATAGAATTATAAATAAAAAAGGTTGATATAGGATCATAGCTACACAACTCCTATGGTAATGCTACAGTAGCAATATTGGGTAGATTTGTTTAACTTTAATAAAGCTTGCTTAATAAAATGACATGTTTTCCATCTAAAGAGCACATGTAACATGATAAAGGATGAGCATATAAATCTCTGTTCTTCCTCAGTAATAAATGTGTGGTCTAATAATTTCATAAGCCCATGATTCGCTTAATAAGATTTAGATGGTGGGCAAAAATACCGTTTTTTACTAATTTCATTCAAATTTCAGTTATCCAATAACATTATGAAAGTGATGAATAAAAAATCAGATTATAATGTGAAGTCCATTCATGATAATGAAAGATAAGGAAGCAGGAGAAAAGCTTTTCCTTAAGCTTATCTTTTCCAAACATTTAAAAATGAGATAGTGTTTCAATTATTTTTCAATGTCAGACTTATTTCTATGTAAAGGCAGAAAAGATAGAATTTAACATTCATAGAACATTCATTGCAACAGAGAGCACAAGGGTAAGCTACCGTAAATTCTCTAATATTGGCCTGTATTCCATTAGCGGCCGGGTCTCTAATAATGGCCTGTCTGGCTGTCGGCGGAGGTAAATAGTGGCCGGACTCTTATACAGGCCGGGGCTATAATTAAAACCAACGATGTTCCTGGGCAGTCCTCAACAACTTGTGATAGTAACATACAAGTACCACAGGGGGGCAATGTTTGCTAACAAATCCAAGCCATTAGCATGGGAAGTCCCATCCTTACACGGAGATCGTAGTGGCCTTTCACAATCGTTTTGATCTGAAAGACAAATGTGATTACGGGTAGGTCTGGAGGTAACCAGGCAGCGTTAAAATGACAGATTTTCGTTGGTCTTCGTTGTTCTAAATTTACCTTGAAATATATGATACTGGTAGCCAACTTCCACTTAGCCTGCCTCAAATAAAATTTCGCTGTGATGGCAGAGCAGTTTCCATTAATTTTTTTTTTAAACTTTGTTTCGCAAGTCAGTTTGCCCAAGATTCCACTCTGTCTTTTTTTTTTTTTTTGTATTGCCGTTCAGAAAAATTGCAGCTGCTGGAAGATCTCTGAATAATGTTCTGTATACCGTTATGGTAACTGCACTTTTTCAATAAATGAACCTAGTATTTTATAGGTTCAAAGAGACACAAAATCTGTTTTTTATTCATTCCACTGGTCGTCTGTTTTGATCAAATAGAAATAGAGGCCTGCCTCTAATTCTGGCCTCCTTCCAATAATGGCCTGGACCAAGATGTACCTGAGTTAAATAAAAGCCCCGGCCTATATTAGAGGATTTACGGTAAATGGAGGTAAGGGAAAAATGATAATGCTTTCCTCAGAGATCTGCCAACATTTAGGAGTTGTTTGCAAAAAATAGCAGAGGTCTTGACTTTACCTCATTCAGTAGGTTGATCATCAGGTGAAGTTCGCTTCACCTGCAGTCCCTTAAATCCACAGCAAACAAATGAGGGATTTAAAGAAAGATGTGCACTTCGGAGTTGACCATCCACGCTCATAAACCGAGCTCCTCAGTTTAACAGAAAACCATACACATGCTGTAATACACATCCACATAGCAGAACCAAAAATAATCTTAAAAAAAAAAAAATGTAAACAATTATTTACAATTGGACCTTTTATGACTGGTCAGACAACCACTTTGCAGATAATTCATATAAGGTTGGTTTAAACTGAGTTTAAAGTGTCGTTGACATTGGGGGTGAGTATGAAGTGTCGGCTGGTGGGCGGCTGGCTGGACCGGACCTCAGCAGAGAGCCATGAGTTGCCCGTCCTCAGTCGGAGGAGGGGGGCAGGGGGCCGGTAAGGCAGGCGGGGGGAAGCAAGGGGCCGCTACGTGTCCAGGCTACCATCACCGTGTCAAGTTCAGGCGCTCCGTCCTCCTCTGGCTCCCTTCCCCCGTCCGCCAGGGTTTCCTGACCAGCCCAGGAGCTGACGGCTCGGCTCTAGTATCTGTGTTTTTCAACTATGTGCTGCACTGTAGTCGACCAAAATCCCGGATGATTTTGAAATTCCCCCCGGACATTTTTTTAGGAATGAAAAGTAGGACAGTAGTTGAAAAAGAAGGCGTCTGGTCACCCTACCATATCAACAATTTTGATGTTTCAGTGACTGAGTGCTTTTTGCTATGATGCGTCTTTGCTCAGCAGTTTGGCTCGTTGTAAACCAACCAATCAGCGCATAGCTCATCTAAATATTCATAAGCATACCATAAAAGGAAAAGAACCTGTTGTTTAATTCTAGGGCTTTTAACCAGGCTTGCATTAGGGCTCCTAGAACAGCAAATATGCCATTTTCAGCCTAACCAACATTCTATCACCCCTTTAACAGTTGTTTCATTTGGATACCACAAACTGTGGAACCGCTCTGTGAGAAACTATAAACCTTATACTAACTTCAGCTTGCAATAGTAACAGTATCTGAATGCTAATAATTTTTAGCTTAACTGTAACTTAAGGAAAATATTATAAAGGTTAGCAATCACTCACAGGCACTCAGTAAAAACAGGATTTCTCTAAAGAGAAAATCAGTAGTGAATTCATTTAAACATCTAATATATATACTTAGAACTTATTTATTTTAGGGTGTTGGTAGCCAGATTAAAATTTTGGTGCAACTTAGAAATGCATTCACAAATATATCAAATGAGAGCTCCATATTTTTACTTTTATTTAACTGAGTACAGAGAACTGTAATGACCAGGGTTTGATCTGAAAAAGGCCCAACAAGGTCAGAGATCCAGCAGCATATTTAGCAGAAGGAATGATGGATCTTTCCACACATTCATTTGTTACTTTAAACCACGTGAGGTTAGATATTTTAAGAAGTTGTACGTTATTTCATCTGAGGAAAGTTCCGCTAACTTTTGTGCTTTTGCTGTGAATTGTGGAAAAAAACAACCTATGGAGACTTTTCAGTAACAGGGTAACTGTCGTTTCAGTTTTACAATATAGTCTCTACAGAGCGACTACCAAATGAAATGTTATTGTACTTTCTTCAAAATACTGCACACTGAATCTTCTTATTTATTTATTAAGTTTAAAGTTCATAGTTGAATTACCAGTAGTAAAAGTTTATGTTAGATGGTGGGCTAGTGGTTACTAAGCGGGGAATTTGTTTTTTTTTTTAGAGAGGCTGCAGATGCTTATTTGAATATCAGACTGAAATAAGGCAAAGAAAAACAAATAATTAAAAGCTACAAAAAGATACAATTTAAATCCTAAACTTACCGGAATGTTGTTACCTTTGAATTTTAAGTTCTGTCAATTTTTATTTTTTGGCAGTGTGATTGACACAAATTAAAATTTACTTTAAAAAAGAACGGTATCTAATTACATGAAAGCATTAGTGATAAGCTATAGCACCAATGAAGCACTAATTTAGCTTTTTGAATAAAAAAACTTGTTTAGCATGAAATTTTCTTCTAACATAATTGCATTTGAATTAAAGCTATTTTTAGAGAAACTGTTATACTAGACATAAAGGAATCATTTCATGTACACTTTTTGTGTTTTTGTTACAGAGGTCAGTTAATATGAAAAGTGCTAATCTTTCTGAAGATGAGAATCTTCTTAATCAGTCTTTAAAAATTGTGTTCTTTGTTTTAACAGTTTCTATTATAATTCTTAATAAAATGAAAACATTACTTTTGGTTCTTGCTGAAAACAATCTCTTCTAAAAGAGTTTTCTACAGTTTTTTTTCTGTGGGAAATCTTTCACTTTAAAGCTCCAAGATACAATAATTTCCCTTTAACCACCTTTTTGGATTTTTTTTTTTTTTTAACAAAATATATATATATTTTCCATTTACCATGTCTAGTATTTATTTAGTCTTTATTTGTGTTGCCTGGTTTAGAAAAACCTTTAAAAAATGTCTATGTTACGATTTCTGCACTAAGAAAATTTGCTTTAAGCCTTATCTGCTGTATTTCTCATTTAACCTATGCATACCAGTCTTCAAAGCCAAGAACCTGTGGAACTTTATCGAAATATACTCAGAATAGTAGAATTTGGTCTTTTGAGAGGTTTATCTAATATTTATGCCACTTAGTAATAAAGGCCCTAATATCACTGTGCTCTTTCTGCACTTCAGGTCACTGTGGTCAGTGCTCAGCGTTTTATCTATTTGTGTGTATGCTTCTGTGTGTTCATGAAATACAGGCTCAGTGCACGCTCTGTCACCTCTGGCTGTGGTTGACCGGAGGTGACAGAGCATAAGCTCCCTCTCTGTGACACACGCAGAACACAACTGTGTGCTGTGAAACACCTTCTAGTTGTTTCATGAAGGCTCTTGAACAGTACATGGCTGCCCAGGGACACATGCAGTTGTTTTATAGGCGGAATATATTCTATTGTGCAGTCTCTATAAAAGTAGAATGACCATAGCTTTACAGCCCATATAGCCATCTTCACATCCAAGTAAAACCATGCAATAGCTTTAAAAATGAGGCAAATGTAGATATTCTCCAAAGAGCTATTGTGATTGCACCAGGTGCAAATCCCATTGCATCTAATGGAGCAGAGAATTTAGTTACTGCTTATTGTATGGGAGAATTATCCTGCCATAATGCAAGAGCACATAATTTAAATTTGAGAAAAGAATTTCATCTTCTTGCACTCAAAACTTATAATGCTCACACTCAAACTATGCGCTCTCTCTCAAATATTTTCTCTTCTCTCTCAAATCTTTGTTTCTTCTCTCAGATTTAATGCTTCTTGCACAGATATTTTCTCCTCTCGCTTGCCTCCTTCTCTTTGCGCACAAACCGCACTCTGCTCGAGTCTCAGATACGCTCGCAAACCCGTAGGCTCTGCTTGTGGATTTTTTTTGCTCTCTCTCGGATTGCAGTTGGATCGTCGCCTACCAACCTTTCCAGCCAATAGAACAGCAGCCTCGGAAAGGGTGCGCTTGTTTAACCCTACTGAGTGTGCCTGTGCTACTACGCCACTTATAAGAGCGTCAGCTGAAACTGCTATTTACAGTAGTTTTGTGGCTCGATTCAGCAAAGTTCAGTACTTATGGATAACCCAAAAAATTCTGAATTAAGTAATTTTAAACAATTAGTGGTTTGTTATGTACAAAAGCAAAGAACCGACATATTAAATTATATTATTGTAGCAGCCTCAACTTTATGTTTGGAAATTGAGGAGGGTCATTATTGTGGTGGTAGCTCATTTAGATTGTGGTTGCAACAATGGTAACTCATCCAGAACCGGTTGTTGCTTAAACCTGTTCCTTGATCATTTCATAATGTGATGAGGGACTGGTCTTAATAGCCCGAGCGAGGCAACAGGTTACTTGGTCCACACCTAGTCTGCTGTGCTCCAATTAGTGTTGTTGTCAGGCCCAGAACTGAATAATCCAATATTCAAAGTGGACAAACAGATTTCTCATAACGTTTATTTATAACAGAATCGGAGTAATCAGCATCGACGGTAGGAACGTCTGCGGGTGGAGACAGCAGGTTAGTGACCACGTCTTTCTGGAAATGAATGATCGCAAACGTGTGACGCTAACCTGGTTTTATAGTTCAGTCCGAATCCAGAAATAGAGGATGGTTCCAGCTGGTTGCCAACGCGGCGCAGGGGTCGCTGCAAAGAGTCCCTGACGATGATGTATCAGTGGTCGGAGGAAAGGCAGGAGTTCAGAACCGAACAGTGAAATGTAGGAAGGATGATCTACAGGGCGAAGCCAAAGCTGATGTTGTTGAAATGGTATGTTTGATGTCCGGTGAGGTTCAAGAGAGAGTCGAGAACGGAGTCGGGTCACAGTTCCAGGTACAGTACACAGTGCAACTGACAGGCTGGATGAGGGAGGCAGACTCAGTGGTGGGTAAACGGTTTCGGTTGGTACACAAGCAGGAAGAGATCAGGCATGAGTCAGACGACAGGTCAGGCAAACAGAACAGATGGGAAAAGGCATGCTCAGAGGTCAAGAGGCAGAACAGGTCAGGTTCATGTGGTAAGATGACAGGAGAGCTAGAATAAGTCTCACCAACATATTGAAATAATTTGGCCCTGATCACTGGTCCAAAGGTTGGTTATATAGTGACTAATGCAGGTGGTACAGATAAGGTGTGTGAGATGAGTAATCAGACCTTGCATTAGTGCTGAGACCATAAAACATGTCCCTTGCACATTCCGCCTAGGCTCCACATCAAAGAGGTCTCTAGAGTTTAAATATAGGCTTCAATATTCATTCATTTTACTTAGCAAAAAACATTGTAACAAAGCCATCAGCCTTCGTTTATAAGGGCATAGAATTTATTTCAAGTGAATACAAGATATGGTATTGGAAATTTCAGCCTGCCAGTAGTAAAAGCTAAACCCTTTTAAACAAACAGTTATCTATAGAGAAATGTATAAGTGGAGCCTATAACCTAAATGTATTTCACAAACAAAAATAAAGTTAAAATTAAGACATTATTAAAACAATATGTAACATATGAATCAAGTATGAAATTACGGAAATGTAGATGAGTGTGATTATTTACAGGGCTCGATGTTAACCATCGCCCGATCGCCAGGGGCAAGTAGTTTTTATTGTCGGGAGAGTACAAATTTCATTGCATTTGCCCGCGGGGCAAGTGCAATGATCGCAAAAACAATATTTATCACTTTAAAATTACTTTAAAATCACTGACAAGCGCCACAAGCGTTGCCGGCGCCATCTTTGGTGTTTTGTACACATTCGCGTGATTTGAAAAAGTGATTTTCCGCTAGATGGGGTGATTCAGCTCTTGGGGAGAGAATTCTGCAGAGCAGCAGCTGGATGATGAATTTAATCTATACTATAATACACGCTAGATTAAAAATGATCAGTCAGGGATTAGGAAAATAATAATAAATGTATGCGCACAGTGTAAATATTTCTATCACACTGCAAAAAACGTAAATCTCAATAAGTCATTTTTTCTTAAATTAAGGAGGTTAGTGAGACACTTTGCCAATGGAACAAGACAATTTACATTTAAAATAAGAAAAAAACTATTGCATTGTCTTATTTCAAGTGCATATTATCTAGTTATCTTATTTTAAGAGTTAAAATACTCATTCTGTTGGCAGATCATCTTATTTACCTACTCAAATTAACGGTAAATACACTTAATTTTAGACTTTTTTTTACTCATTTTTAGATAATTTTTGCAGTGCATATGGCAGTCTTCTGTACAGTGGTCATACATTAAAAAATGTTCATAAAATTTTTTTCTCTTAGACATTGGAGTGGTGCATTTAAATATTATAGAGCTAAACATGTTAAATTGGTGAGTAGTAGTAGTGTAAGTTTTTAACCTGTCAAGTTTTTTTTAGATTTTTAACATTACAATTTATATTTTTCCAAGCACACAACAGTTTAAAGCAAAGTTTAGTTTAAAAAGAATGTGCAGGAAGGATTAAAAAGCATGTTAACACGGTAATGTAGGCTTGAGTTCATTATCTGACGCATGCAGATACACACCAGGAACCTGGAAACTTACTGAATTACAAAAAGACATTTAAAAAACAAACATGCTTCATTTAAATATATACAAAAATGAATATTAGGAACTATATTTATCAAACATTATACTGGGCAAGTAAAAATTGTTTCTGGGCAAATGAAATGTGAAAGTCGGGTGAGTGGTAAAAATCCTTAACGTCAACCCCTGCTTTATATAGATATATCATTTGTTTTATGCATTTTTTGTGTATCACCATTTGTGTTATTTTCTTTTATATGTTTAATGAGTCTTTGTATGGAAGGAAGAATAGCAGCAGCATTTTGCCGTAGCTAATGGGGATCCACAAGAAAGTACAAAAATGCTCCTATCTTATCCCCCATTTCCTCTGTCTCTTGTGAAGACATTGGACAGAAATCCTCCACCTCATACGATTGCGTCATTGCAAAGCTATCACCATTTTTTTTCATATCACTTTCATTGTCAATGTCATTTCCACTGTCAAACCAGCTGTCACACACAGCTGAGACCATTGCTAGCCCTCATCATCCCCAACATTTTCACGTGTGCTGGACACCACCTGCATAAGGCGCATTTTTATAACATTAGATGTGGATGGAAGTAAAGCTTTCAACTGGATAAGCTGTCCTTTAAAGGTTAAAAAATATAAATATTATATGCACAATTTTATTAACAATCTCAAAAATATTGATTTTAATCAAAATATTAATTAAGTTGTTCACTTAAAATTATTCTAATCACTTTATCTTATTCAACTAACTATAAATGACTGCCCTCATTTAATTAAAGCACACCTCTATTTGTATTTATTTCCCATTTCTTTTGGCAAACTACACTGTTTTTGTAAAAGAAAGAAAAAAAAAGATTTCCAGTAAAGCCTGAAAGAGCTGCAGCATTAAAAATACAGTGCTTGGCCGTATAATTTGAAAGGAGCTGGTTTTTATACCAAAGGTGCAGATCGATAGATTGGCTCTGGCGAGGCTAATATTACCTAACTGTGAAAATTGAGTAATATCACCAGTCCTGCTATATAAATGCTGTATTGATTGCATGGTCAATATCAAACAGCAGGTATCAAAGACTCTGCATAAAAACTCCTTAATGATGGACTACCCTGTTTTTTTTAATCAGCCATTTAAAAAGGGGGGAAAATTCAATAGCAATCTCTGACTCCTGTCTATTTCCAACAGTTCATGTGGTTTGTTGGTCACAGATGTGTCCTTGCTTAAATATAAGGTTTCTTTGCAGTCAGTGGGGCTCAGTCATGCAGCTATTTTTGAGATGGCTCTGGCTGTGAATGTGGGATCAAATCCCTTCTTTTTACATATCCTTTTGCAACGACCCCCCGGCTGGATTTGCATTTAATTGCTTGAGTTTAACAAATTCTGACAAAATGACAGATGTCCCAGCTATAACAATCTTTTTCTCTTTGGTAAGATTGACTGCCATCTTGAAAAACAGATGTAGCACCAAAAACTACTTTTGAATGATGGGAGTGAGAGAAGTCTTGAAAGTTCTATCAGACTCAGAGGAAATATATTGTAGAGAAACATTTTCAGACATATACAAACAAATATCAGGGCTATTGTTGGTGAAAAGGGCAAAAGAAGATGCACATTTCCATCCATAAACTCAGAAATGTTAAGGTTAAATTTATTACTAAGAAAATATCTGATGTTGAATAGATTTCCATTTTCAGAATTGCTGTTGACTGTGTTATCTAAAGCTTAAAGGTACATTTCCAGTCAAGCTTTGCTTTCATTTTCTGATCAAAATTTTTTTTATAAGCATCCTATCATTTTGATAATTATTTTTATTACCTTTGATTATTCATGTTCAATATTTATTTAATTTCTTTCATGCCACTGCAATTAATTCTGTCTCTTTATGTTTTTTTTTTGTTTGTTTTTTTCCCCACATGCAGAGCTGTGCAATATATATCAACCTGACTTGCTTGACAAAGCTTTAGTTTTTGGCCAGCTCTTTGTTTTGTCAAATCTTTTTTGGTTACATACAATAATCATACCTGCAGAGCCTAACATAAGTTGTCTGTGAAAAATAGTTCCCCTTGTCTAGTGTTGTCTTTACAAGGATAAACAGATCTAACAATGTCACAAGGCAGTCATAGTATACAGAAAACATACAAGGTCATTTAGCATTAAGACAGATTACCTTTTATCCTACGGCAGTGAAAGTGTGGAATAAACAAAAAAACTGGAAGACATCCAATACTGCCCTTAAGTGCAGTTTTTTACTTAAAGTAGCTAATTTACTTTTTTTTAATATATATATATTATTCAATAAGCAGATCTAAAACATATGGTTCTGTTAGGTAAAAAGTATATAAAGATGGTGTAGAAAATACAATATTTTAAAGAAATCATCTGCCATAATAAACATTTTGATGACATTTCTAGTTAGAAACATAATAACTTTGCTCAGGAGGAATATGATAGTTACATGATACGGTTGCAAGCCCATATAAATAAACCAAACAATCCATATGAATGAATGCTATTAATGTCAGGGCTCCAGTCTGTGTGTTTGTTTTCGTGTTTGTCTCCCTTCCACCAACAGGAGGCGCCTGGTTCTGGTCCGCCTCCTCAAACACCTGCTGATGGTTACCTCATTAACGGAGTGCTCTTAAGCTGCTGACTGCCACTACCTCGACGCCAGAGTGTTTGCCAGTTTTTGGTACTCTAGCCAAGCTGAGTTTTCTCAGAGTAAGACTGAGTTCTTGTCTACCTGAGTTTTCACTTTGTTTTGGTCTTTGCCTCTCGGCAGGAAGTCATCCTGCAAACTGGACCTTTTCGGACCTCCACTCCCAGGAGGGATCAAGTGAGTCTTAAACTGAGCCAGGGATTCAAACAGGAGGTTTGGATCCAGTCTCCTTTTTGAGGACGTTGAAATTACTCTCTGAGCAAGGGAATCATCGTCACCGAGACCCGTTAAAGTACAGCAGGAAATCTGAGTGGCAAGCAGCGTCTCCGTCCACCGAGTTCTGGGTAAACCATTTTCCGCCCTCCGCCGAATCAGACATATACTGGAAAACAACACACAGATTGGAGTCAAGGATCCTTCACTTCTCTGGAAACTTGAGTCAACAACCAGATCCTCTGCATCAAGATCAACGAATCAAATTTCCCACTGAGCCTAAACTAACAGTCTGTCTTTCCCTCGCCTTCCAGTTGCGGCTGAGGAGAGTTCAGGGAAACTCTGCACCGAGCTTAACATCTTCAATAAAATCCGTCAAACTTTTCATCCGTGTCTCTCTGTTTGGTTTCACTGCATGTGGGTCCGAGCCTTAGATAAAATCATGACAATTAAGGAGCTAAACTGTTCCATGTTTTTCTTGGTGGCCCAATGTGGGTATTATATGTTTTCCACTTAGACTGGGTTTTACTTTAAATTGACTAAAGCATCTAGCACCTTTCTACTGATCACTCAAAATAAATTTAGACTATATCACTCATGTAGTCATGCTCACTATGGTTTATACTTGAATACACCAATTTATATAATAGTAGACAACTTGTGTTTGCCCAAGTGTTATTGATATGTTGGATTCAAGCCCACAACCTTCTGATTGCAAGAGAGCTATTTTACAAACTCAGCCAAAACTGTTTGATTGGTTGTATTGGATTTTATGTCACAAACCACATATTGCATAAATGTTTGGTGAGGAATATTATTTCTGCTCTAGTGAACCCTGGTCAGGCCAAAACAATGTACTGAAATGCACATTTTAAGCTGGTTTCCATTCCAAACAAACTCTGGTGTGTTTTTTTTTCTGGTCTTACAAACTGGCCTTGAGCCAACTCACTAACAAAAAGCATACTTTTCTTTTAACTTAACAAAGCAACCATAGCAGTATTGATGTTACAGTATGAGATGAGCCGAGGCTTTGAGGAGTGGATCGAGTAGTGGAGGGGGCATTTCCGCAAAGCGCGTATCAAGGCTTGCTTCATTTGTGGGAGGAGCCAAAATAGATGACATTCAAAGCCGCGTTACCGCGCCATACCACATGACTGCTTCGGGAAGTGGTTCAGCTTGCCTGGCTCTTAAACAGCCTTTATCAACTGTCTATTGCAAAGCAGCACCGCTACCACTGCACCGTGGATCTCCCTCAACTTGTGTGACACAAAGTCTGCATTGAATTATCTGCTTTTTACTCTCAGAAGGAGTGTGCTGCTGTAACACAAGCATAAAGGCAGAACTGTATTTCTACTGAGATTAATGTAGGAGGATTCTATCTACTGATGAGGCAGCCTCTGGATTTTACTGAGTGGTGTTAGAATAAAGACAAATGAAATGGAAAATCTATCACTTGTCCATAATCTTTTGTTTAAATTAGGCTAATAAAATTAGCTGTATAAGAAAGCCTGTTGAGTGAAAACTGTCATGATCTGGCCTGTTTGCTCTCCCTTAATTGGTAATTTCTTTCACCTGCCGTTTTCCCTCCCTGCCTCAATTATAATTTATTCCTCTCACCTGTTTCTTCTGTTTATAGTCAGTTCAGCCGGAGCATTCAGTGCCAGATCATTATTTGTTTTCGTTGAGTCATTCAGTTCAGTTTTGCCTTGGTTCATGTTCTGGATCCTTGCAGCCAGTGGAAAGAGGGTTTTTGTGTTTGTCTCGTCTCCTGATCGTTCACTGTTCCTCCCTCGCGGAGTCCTCTGGGTTTTTGGCTCTATATGTGGGGAGGTTCAGTTTTTATCCAGTAAGCCTGGCTCCAGGGAGGAGACCAGTTTAAAGTCCTGCATCAAGTTCTGGTTCCACGTCCTGTCTCTGCTACCCTCTGCCACTGAGGCTGCTCATCTGCACCTGATCCTGTCTGCTCCTGCGCATGACCATCTGGTTACGCTTTCGGACCCTGTCAGACTCTGAACCCTCCTGGGAGCTTGTGGATGTCTGGAAGTCTGGATCCTGCCACCTGTTCTGTTCCTGCCTGATCTGGATCCTGTTCCTGTCTGTTCTGTATCCCTGACCATGATCGGCTTCCAGCATGTCATCTGGAACTACAGCACTTGGGTACTGTTAAACCAGGTAAGTGGCCAACTCAGATAATCATCTTCTGTCAGATGACTGTGGTCACTTACCTGCATTTCTCCCACAGAGAGTGTCTGAGATTGGGCGGTGCCCCCCCCCCCCCCCCCCCCCCCCCTCCTGCAGTGTCCGTAAGCCTCAGCTCCACTTTAGTTTTCTTTATTTAATAAACATTTTGAACTTTCCTACTGGCTGTCTCTCCTTGAATACTGGGTCCATCTGTCCTCGGTTCATGACAGAAAACAGTTTCTCTGCTGTAACACAGAAAACGAGAAAGCAGCTAAAGTTTGAATGAAGCTGATTTATTTCATTATTTGGCTCAAATTATATTCATTAATAGATTTGGCCTTTTGTTCGAAACATTGAATCTGAATTTATTGCATATTTATTTATTTATTACACAAAAAACGTTTTGTCTTGGAATAAATAAAAAAAAGATTAAATAACAGATTCACCTTTGTGTATCTGATGTATACTCTGCACAGAATGCTGCATGAGTCACTTGGACACACAGGTTGTAGTTATTAAACATACATGATCTGGCTTTTCACACCACACGCAGCAAATCCTTTAACTCAGAGGAGTTTGTTGCACAAAACAATGCTATCTAAGCAGTTCTGGTATAAGCCTGTTAGCTGTAAATCAATGGTTTATTTTTCCTCTGACTAGGAAAGCAGTGTCCAGTCACCTGTGAATCTGGGACTGCATTAACACATACAGGCAATGGCTGTTATAATGCACGCCTGACCTGCACAGTCATATTTGGACCCTTTCATAGGTTAGGTGATTATTTTCTGCCTCATGTGGGCCCTGGAAATGACATCACACTGTTGCTTTAAAAAGACATAACAATAACCTTTTGGTGAGTTATTTCTGTGTCTATTCATTTAAAATTCTAATGTTGCAGGATTTTTTTTGGTATCTTTGACATTTTATCTTTCTGCGGTAGCTGCTAAAAGACATGTTTTGGCAGCAAAAGCTTGATTTTTGTGAAGGTGTACTGCTGAGATTTGAGTTTTTAGTCCATAACTACACTATGAAGTGAAGGCCCATGTAAGACAAGAGATTCAGAGTTATGTAAAATGATTGAACAGAACATAATCTAGTTGGATCTACATTTTATTACGTGGTCGCTCTGAAAAATAAAATATTGAATCTACTATATCTGCATAATGGGTAGATTAAGTATCTAATTTTTTTACGCTTATCTTAAACTTTCTTACAGAATTAAAGAGGTTTCCTTCTTACTTAACTTCCTAATTTTACTGCGTCCATCTTCTTGAGTTTTGAAAAGTTGTTTTTTTCTAAGCCAGTTTTGTTTCCTGTTCTACATGGTTTGCCTTTGACCTATAGGATTTGCAAATACTAGAAAAATCCTGCACTTTTTATTTATTTATTTTTGCTTTTCCATCTCCCTGAGGCATTATGTCCAAGAACAGGAAAAATAAAAACCGAGGAGTCCCCTCTGAAGAAGAATTCTTCTTCTCCTCCTGAGGGACCCCAAGGCATTCTAAGACCAGAAGGGAAATCTCAACCCTCCAGCAAGTTCTTGGTTTGCCTGGGGGTCTCCTCTCCCTGCAGAATGTACCTAAAAAAAAAAAAAAAAACTATAAAATCTGAGCAGAAATTTACCTAATCAGCACCCTAACCCTTTTCGATGTGCAAGACCTGCAGTGCATATTCAAGCCATTTGTCTTAAAGTTACAGTGTGTAATAATTAGAGGGATATACAGTCAGAAATGTAATAGATTATACATAACTATGTTATTTATCATCATCTACGAGCTCAGCCTCTTAACCTTAATATTTGTGTTGCCTTAGAATTCGTTATTTATAATAACATAGGAGCGGGTCTCGCAGCCATGGAGGCAGACATCTTTGCGCTACGGCAACGCAGAGCCAACAAACTAGCGATTGCGAGATCGCCCATTACGCTCGAAAGTAACTACGCCAAGTTGAGAGAGATGAACTGAGACGGTACTGAACAATAGATGGCAGTATTAAAATTATCTATGTAAACAAACCTCATCACTTGAGAAGGTATGTGATGCGGACGTCGTGGAAGACATTTTGTCCCGTAACGCTCGCCGTACTGTTGGGGGGGAGAAGCGGTGGGGGGGAGATGTTCATGTTGCTGTGGTCTGCAGTCTGGACGTTAGATGTCGCTGAAAATTACACACTGTAGCTTTAACTTACAGGATATGGTCAGACTCTGGGTTTTTGAAACTAACTTGCTGTATTGTGACAGGTGCAGATAACGTCTTTTAGTCATTGTAAACAGTATTTTCTTTTTCCATTATAGAGCACCGAACACAAAGCTGGGTTTTCTTTTCAGGTGAGCTTCATGTGAGATTAACACCTCTTATCAATGCAAAAAAAGTATCAAACTTGACTATCAATCCCTTTATCCATTCTACTCTGTTACATACTGTGTCCCAACCATGTTGCTTGCTGTTATGGAGATGTTGGGAGAGCAGAGTGTCTTGGGATTCCCCAGGAGGAGCTGGCAAAAATAGCTGGGGAGAGGGATGTCTGGGCCTCCCTACTGAAGCTGCTACCCCCGCGACCCGACCCCGGATAAGCAGAAGAAGATGGATGGATGGATGGATGGATGGTTACGTTCAGAGAAAATACTTTGAGCCCTTTACCAATGCTTGATAGATATAGAATTACAATGTTCTTGCATTTCTATTTTTTCTATGCAGTATTAGATGCAGTGCTGTTCTTCCAAATAGTTTTTTTTGGCCGACTTAATAAATGCTCCTGTTGCACCCTTAAAAAGAATAAAAAAAACACATAGATTTTCCCTTTTGTGCAACTTTTTTAAACTAAATCCACGGTTCAAGCTTACAGCATATATAGTTTTCATTCTTTCTTTTAACATACACACAGATCATGAACTTTCTTCTTTCCATCATGCATCGTGTCCTCTTAAAGGGGTATTATCATTACAGAAATGTACGGAAGAGGATTAGGGCCACTGAAAAAAAAAAAGTCAACTGATTTTTACATTTTATTTCAGTTTAAAATGGGAAAAAAGTCAGAATTCTGACTTTTTTCTCAGAATTCTGACTTTAATCTCAGAATTCTGACTTTTTTCTCAAAATTCTGACTGAATTCTGACAATAGAAAAGACAGAATTCTTAGAAAAAAAGTCAGAATTCTGACTTTAATCTCAGAATTCTGACTTTTTTCTCAAAATTCTGACTGAATTCTGACAATAGAAAAGACAGAATTCTTAGAAAAAAAGTCAGAATTCTGACTTTAATCTCAGAATTCTGACTTTTTTCTCAAAATTCTGACTGAATTCTGACAATAGAAAAGACAGAATTCTTAGAAAAAAAGTCAGAATTCTGACTTTAATCTCAGAATTCTGAGAAAAAAGTCAGAATTCTGACTTTTTTCCCATACTAAACAAATAAAATTTAAAAAATCAGTTAATTTTTTTTTTCCACTGGCCCTAATCCTCTTCCATAGAAATGTATGAAATACAAATAAAAAAATAAAAAGAAAGCAGTTTGAGCACATATTTTGTCATAAACCAAATGAATGTTACTAACTCAATAATAAATCAAATAAACGCTTGCCCAAATATGATAATTATAACTACTTTTAACTTTTTTACGTTCTACACTATTCTATTTCTAGGGCTCTACACTCCGTTTTGATAAAGATATGCTTCATGCTTACAACCTTAACTTTTAATAACGTTTTCAAAATAGTAGTTCAATACAAAGTGCTTTGGATTTGTAGTGGATATTTTGATTGATTGATTGATTTATTGAGTTGATTGATCTTGGAGAAATTCATTTTGTGAGTTTTGCTAGACTAAAATTGTGAGTGTCTGATTGTTTTACTCTCCGCCTTTACACTCGACTAGAAGTCACCTAAGCACTTATTTTAGTAATGGTGAAATTAACCCTGTAATGCAAATGTATCATATTTGATACATACAGTTTCTGAAATGTTTTGCGTCTGACACCTTTTGCATAATTTAATGGTAAAAACTTTGCTCAAAATCCTATTGTACACAATCAGATAAACCTGATAACAGAGGGCAGAAGACTACACAAAAAATTATCTTGACTTGTCGCATAGTAATAAATTATTAATATCAAAAATGTATTTCTGTTTTTTATTTTTACATATTTTGTTAAAAGGCCAAATAAGGACTTCAAACCAAAAAAAAGTAATTTTCTGTTTTGTTTTATTCTTGGATCGGGCTTTACAGGGTTAAATTATTGATCACAGGCACAAATTCTGTACCAAATTTTGACCTAATTTCGGAACAAATTAGGTCCTTCCTCTTCAATAAAATGACCGAATGCAAATGAGTCTGTTTGTGTCAAAATTACATAAAAATAGAGCAAAAAGAAACCTTTGGTTTTGTGAAATAATCTTACAGGTCAAGTCTTAAAGTCACTGCATCTGATTTTTAGTACTGATGATTGCAACAAAGCTTTATTTGCTTTTGATGACAATCTGTGTGAAAGAGAGTTCTGCCGTCTTGTTGCCTATTTCCTGCCAAGGTAAAACTGACCCAATTTCACCATGTAATAATACCTCAATTACCTTACAATAGAGAGCCAAGACGTTAGAGCTACAAACCCATTACTGGTAGAAATGACATCTCAGAATGCCATCTTTGACTCTGCTATTTATTTCACTGTGAAGGTGGTGAGTTTTTAAGGGTTTTATTTCAGGTGCTGCGTGATTAAACAAGTTTCTTCTTTGGCTGAATTGTGAGCAAAAATTCTGAAGTTAGAGTAGAGCTTCATTTTACCTTACCTTTACTGTTAATATTTTTTTCTTTAGAAATGTGTTCAAATCGGATCCTAATATAGAAAACAGGAGCTTCAGTATAGAAAACACGATTAACACTGTTGTGCTGAGGAGTTTTGTCCATGTTGTCAGCTGTACTGCCTTCGGCCTTAATATTATATATAGATTATATATAGATTATATATAGATTTCATATTTCCACTTAAGCCATTGTAAAAAATAATAACTGGCTGGTGTCAGTTAGTGTGTCTGGATTTCAGCCTTGCCAAATGTGTAATTAAAGAGACAAGACTGAAGTGTCATCATGATGCAAGGTTAGGAGGGAATCGCCAGAAGCTTTTTATTTTTTATTTTTAACAGTGTCCTGTCTGGCGATGTGGCAATAATAATTATTGTCTTGATGCCAAAAAGAGCCCAAGAGATTTTGCTTTCACAAGTGGAGCAGTACGGCTATCGCCATAGTGTTTCACTTGATTTATGCATATAAATGGATTTATTATGATTATGCAAGGAGTATTACAGATTTCCTGGACGCTGCAATGTAGGTAGAACAGGAAAGGAAAATCTTCATGGCAGCAACCTCTTCAATCTGCTTCATCACTTGCAAAGAGATTTATAAGTATAAATGGTATTATTTAATCTGAAATGTATACTGTATAGATGCAGTATACATACAATATATATATATATATATATATATATATATATATATATATATATATATATATATATATATATTCTTCTCTTCTTTTGTTAACCATGAGTCCTTCTCTGGTATTCAAGGAAAAAACATATTAATAAAGTTATAATTTAAAGTATTTTGTAGGAGAAATTACATGACAACACCGCCTGAGCCAACATTGAGTAACCTTTGGTACAAATTGTAGCACATTTTTTTGTCAACAAAAGGATAAATTACTTACACACTTGCCAGACGACAACTTTTTCGTTTCTACCTCACCTCAAAGGAGAGGTTTGCGCAGATATGGGTTGTACCAAACAGCAATGGATCCTTCAGTTTAGTCCTGTTTCTCTGACTGTGACTGGCTGGATGTGCTCTCTGACATGCTCTCTCCCATGTCCTCTGCCTGGCTGTGTGTTTCCTGGACAGCTGCCTTTTACAGCTGCTTTTTGTATCTCTGCTTCTGCCTCATTGAACCCCAGTCGGCCTCAGCAGATGGCCGCTCACACTGAGCCTGGTTCTGATGGAGGTTTATTTCTTGTTAAAAGGGAGTTTTTCCTCTCCATTGTCGCTACAAGCATGCTTACTTTGAGGGATTGCTTTCAAGTCAATGATTTGATGCGATTAACTGGTTTTCCTTAGATAGAAAACTTTGAATCAATCTAACCGTATGATCTGATTGAACTGTAAAGTGCCTTGAGATGACATGTGTTGTGAATTGGTGCTATAGAAATAAACTGAATTGAATTTTCTTGTGTGCATGTTCATCCATTCGCAGTTTCCAGTCCTTCTCAAACAACCTCCTCATGCTGTATCTCCTTACAGAGTTCCCTGGCCCACCTTCCTTACAGTCTCCCACAGAATCTTCATCAAACTATTCCTTTATTTATTAAACCCTTTTGCTCCTTCACTAATGTGGGCCAGAAAAACAGACAGAAAGATGACACCATGTAAAATGTGTTACCACTGGTCGTGTAGATTTTATGGTAAATATACACATTTATTTACAAAGAAATCAAGCAAAAACAATTAATAAAACACAAAAATAACAAATGAAATGCAGGACACTGTGAATACGCTAAAATAAATTTATATGCAACTAAAGTAAACATTTGAAAAGTTATATAATGAAACTGTTCCCCTTTAAGCATGCAACACAATTTAAAACCTTTTTATATTTGTTACACAAGATTGTAAACTACCCCTAGCATTTTCTTTGTATTTACATCGGTTGCTAGGACATTTGTGTTCTACTCCAACAGCTGCACCGTCCCTATCTAATTTACTAGCAGTCTGATTACTTTCAGTGGGGAAAGGCAGTGGCTTCATTTGTTATTAAGGAGCAGTAATTGGTGCACAGTTTGGTTTAGTCCATGCAAAGGTTACCATCACAAACAAAAGATTCACAAAGGTCAAGAGAGAAGCAGAAACATATATCAACAACAACGGAAAGGAAGTAAATTACCTCCCTAAGCAACAAGGCTGGAGAGAGTAAAACACTAATTAATCTTTTGTATGTAGTTGGGTGCAACAGAGGCGGCAGCCTGATGCTAAGAGTTTTATTAAGAAAAAATATAGATTTTTAACATAATTTTTCAACAGAATTCAAAACCTGTTTTTAAAATTATTATTTCTTTTATTTTATTTGGGGAAAAGGCTAAATAAACCAACTTAGCCTTATCTGGAAATAATAAAAAATAATAATTCCCCCCTTTAAATTGATTATAGGACAGAGACGCTCAGGGAAACTAACATTACGCCTAAGGTCAGCGATAGTTTCAAGGTGTTGCTTTATTGTATGTATGTACACTATATTGCCAAAAGTATTTGCTCACCCATCCAAATTATTGGAATCAGGTGTTCCAATCACTTCCATGGCCACAGGTGTATAAATTCAAGCACCTAGGCATGCAGACTGTTTTTACAAACATTTGTGAAAGAATGGGTCGCTCTCAGGAGCTCAGTGAATTCCAGCGTGGAACTGTGATAGGATGCCACCTGTGCAACAAATCCAGTCGTGAAATTTCCTCGCTCCTAAATATTCCACAGTCAACTGTCAGCTGTATTATAAGAAAATGGAAGTGTTTGGGAACGACAGCAACTCAGCCACGAAGTGGTAGGCCACGTAAACTGACGGAGCGGGGTCAGCGGATGCTGAAGCGCATAGTGCGAAGAGGTCGCCAACTTTCTGCAGAGTCAATCACTACAGACCTCCAAACTTCATGTGGCCTTCAGATTAGCTCAAGAACAGTGCGCAGAGAGCTTCATGGAATGGGTTTCCATGGTCGAGCAGCTGCATCCAAGCCATACATAACCAAGTGCAATGCAAAGCGTCGGATGCGGTGGTGTAAAGCACGCCGCCACTGGACTCTAGAGCAGTGGAGACGCGTTCTCTGGAGTGACGAATCGCGCTTCTCCATCTGGCAATCTGATGGACGGGTCTGGGTTTGGCGGTTGCCAGGAGAACGGTACTTGTCTGACTGCATTGTGCCAAGTGTAAAGTTTGGTGGAGGGGGGATTATGGTGTGGGGTTGTTTTTCAGGAGCTGGGCTTGGCCCCTTAGTTCCAGTGAAAGGAACTCTGAATGCTTCAGCATACCAAGACATTTTGGACAATTCCATGCTCCCAACTTTGTGGGAACAGTTTGGAGCTGCCCCCTTCCTCTTCCAACATGACTGCGCACCAGTGCACAAAGCAAGGTCCATAAAGACATGGATGACAGAGTCTGGTGTGGATGAACTTGACTGGCCTGCACAGAGTCCTGACCTCAACCCGATAGAACACCTTTGGGATGAATTAGAGCGGAGACTGAGAGCCAGGCCTTCTCGTCCAACATCAGTGTGCGACCTCACAAATGCGCTTCTGGAAGAATGGTCAAAAATTCCCATAAACACACTCCTAAACCTTGTGGACAGCCTTCCCAGAAGAGTTGAAGCTGTTCTAGCTGCAAAGGGTGGACCGACGTCATATTGAACCCTATGGATTAGGAACGGGATGTCACTTAAGCTCATATGTGAGTCAAGGCAGGTGAGCAAATACTTTTGGCAATATAGTGTATATTGTACCGTGTCTTTCGGTTGTGCTGTTCTTTTTTCATCTCGTTACAGGTGATGAAGCAGACTGAAAATGTTTTGTCATTGTCTTCTTTCTATCTCTTCTTTCTTTCATCTTTTCTCTTTTTTTTTCTTTTTTCCTTTTCTTCTTGTTTTTCTGCTCTATTTACATTGCAGTGTCCATATAAACTGTAAAACTCCCTGCATAATTATAATAAAGCAATTTATATACATGAAACAAGTGGAGCAAAATGGCGATAGCCGTACTGCTACACTTGTGAAAGTAAAATCTGTTGGGCTCTTTTTGTCATCAAGACAATTATTCTTATTACCACATTGCCAGACAGGACACTGTTAAAAAAAATTTAAAAAAATAAATAAAAGGAATGTTCATCTGCTGGCTTTGGAGCTTTTGGCTGCCGTCGAGATCTGCGTTGCTTCTTAAAAGTAATGGAATACTCTGTGTTTTGACTGAAGACAAAATGTTCAGCAGAAAAGAGAGTAATTAATTTTATTTCCATAGGTTACATTTGTTATGTGATTTATTTTTGTTTACTTTGTGTCGTCAAATAAGTTCTCTATTTAATTTCTTGTTTCTGCTGTTTTGGTTGTAAATTGCAGACTCTGGTTTGACTATTAAAACTAAATATAAAGAAAAAGGGGGATAAATACAGTTAATATTTAATTTAATTCTGTTTAGCAACATACTGACAGTTCACACATTTAGTTCACATTTTACACTTCATCAATGCACTTTAAAGAGACAATTCAATCAAATCATACAGAGAGATGAGAGGTGAAAAAGTAATCCATGTAAGGAAAACAACTATTACATCACTGGTTTGCAGGGGTCCATTTCAAAAACCATGTTTACTGAAACTTTTTCTAAAACTGAAAAAATAGTTTACTCAACCTCTGCTTCTGTTGCAGTAGTAACATTCTCCCCAGAGTTAACCTGGTCAGGAGTAGATTTTGTTCAGTGAACTCAGTGTCCTATGTCTCCGCTCTCCTGCCTATGATGTAGCTTTATTTCCTGATTTAGTCAGGAGATTTTTTTTCTTAAGTTTGTACATACTTTAAAATAAAAAGGTCTGTTAGAGACATTAGGTAAAAAAAAAAAAGCTTACAGTTGTTTTAATCAAAGCAACTGTAAAATTTAAGATCAGAATCCACTCCGACACAGAGATTAGTAATAAAGAACTTGATTTACTGGGTTAGATAACTTAGGTGAATAAGGGGAGCAACAGATGTGCTGCTGACGTCATACACCGCTTTGTTTTAAAAAAATATAAATATATAAAATATAACCGCGGATGTCTGGGGGACAGTGATTCGCCTACATGTTATGAATGCTGGCGTACCATAAATTATAAATTATGAACAGTCTAGTTTGTGCCTTCAAGTTGTTTGCCCATAGGAAGACGTTACTTAGATATAACCTAACGGAATATCTTCAGAACGGCTCCAAATGACACAAACCTCAAATGGGTGAGTAGAACATGATGCAATAACGTAAAATCAAGGGTCCAATGTAAAAAAAAAAACTGCATTTCCCTTTAACAATGGAAATAAACACCAAACTTTCTCAATATTGAGCCAAGGAGAAGTAGATGTCATGTTCATTTAAAGGGATCTGACCCACATGCAGGAAACTACTCAGAGAACCAGAGTAAAAGTTTAACAGGTTTATTGAAAACACACGATGCGTTGGATCCAGGGTAACTCAGAGAGCTGGTGAACCGGAACTGGAAGTGAGAAGGGAAGTTAAGAATTAAGTTAAAGTTCCGTGGGAAACTTGAACGGCGACTTGCAAAAACATAGATTGAAACGGGACTCACGTTTCCCAAAAGGTGTTCTTCCCTGAATCCAGTTGGTGTGGGTTATTCCAGAACTTGGTTGAATTGTTGGAGGGCGGACAGGTTTTACTTTGGTTAGGTCGGTTCCTTGAGGAGCAATGGAGCGGACTGACACTTAGATTTCCAGGAGAACTTGAACGGTACGTGTGGAGATTTATCCCCTGCTCAGTGTGAAGCTCAAACAATCCTTTCAGGGGAAGAAGGCCCAAACATCCAGTTTGCATACCCTGTTCAATGTGAAGCTCAAACGATCCTTCCAGGGGGAGAAGGCCCAACATCCAGTTTGCAGGATGACTTTCTGCCGAGAGGCAAAGACAAAAACCAAGGTTAGAACTCAGAGAGACAAAGACTCAGTTAGACTCAGCTTGGCTAGAGTACCCAAAACTGGCAAACACTCTGGCGTCGAGTTAGTGGCAGTCCACCGCTTAAGAGTCCTCAGATAATGAGCCAACCAGCCGCAGGTGTGTGGAAGGGCCAACGAGAACAGGGCGCCAACCTGTTGGTCGAGGGGGAAAACACAAACAAAAACACAACCCACACAGAACTGGATTCATGACAGTAGAAAAAAGCAAAAAAAACAGGATTCAGAGAAAGAAGCCATAGTTAGAACCAAGTTAGGTATCTCTATCCACCAGAAATAAAAACCTAATGAATGCAAAAATATGCAGCATTAGAAAAGTTCAGTAGTGTAAAATGTGTTTAAAAGTGCTCCTGTACAATTAAAGTAACTTAAAGATATCACCGAAACAAGTACTTAGCTTAAACCGAGAGAGCCTGAGCAGCACCACTGAATTGGGTCTACAACAAACAAAACAGGAAGTGGGACGATAGATATGCTCCTGCCATTATAACTTGACATTGGGGTGATTACTTTTTATTTAATACTTAAATGAAAATGTAGTTGATGATCCTTTTTGCAAAAGGTTAAAAAAAATTCCCTGCAATTTATTTCCTCTGCCTTTCTGCTCATTTATCCTTCCATACTTGTACTTTTTTGACATTAGTATCACAAATACAATACTAATGTCACATTGTTTCGTGTTTACACCTGGTAATCTCAGGAACAGTCTGAAAACAGCTTCCTTAGAGAGTTGTCCCATCACTGGAAAGGATCCTCAGTGGGCCGGCACTGATAAATTTCACACATTTCCTCTGTGATATGAAGGAGACATGAAGAGGAGGCCACTTTATCACCGGGAAAGGCTCTCACCACTCCGCCTTCAGCACTTCTCACCTTACTAAGGAAGAGGAAATTGCACTAATAATGTTTTTGGGCATGTTTGGTTTTGGGAAAATGGCTTCATCAATCAGTTTCAGAGCAGATGTTGGGATAAGGGTTTGTGGATGTCTTTTTAAAACAGAAAATGTAACATTGAAGGATTCCAACTCTTGTTTTTATTATAATTTTTTCAAAAAAGTCATTTAACATCTGCTCATTTTTTGTTTATTCACCAACATAAAACAGTATTTCTGTCTTTATATTCACATGATCATAAAATGAATATTTTATCATCATCACATTTTTGTAGGGTAGGTCACATTCTGGATGACATATCTCTATCAAAACAGTCATTTTATAACATCATGTGCAGATTTTAGCAGTGCTGTTGTCAATTTTTTTTTTAATTCCACTCTTTATTTTTGAGTCAAATTGCAGTCTGATAATCTTCTCTTGTTCTCATAAGAATTTGTCAACTTGCCATGGTGTGATTGTGCTCATTATGTGACTTTGTTATTGAGTGAAAACTCCAGGAGTTAAAATCTTTGTCAGGAGTTTTGTTTCTCATTACCCAGAAGGCTTTGGCACTCCACCTTTTTTTTTCTGCAGCAAGTCCCCAGGTTATCCCAGCGTTATCTCTTTATTGCCTTCCCATCTCTCCCCAACTAAAAGACACCGCTGGCATTGATTAAGGTGCAGTAAGAACCTGCTTATGTGTTTAAATTATCTGGGCTCCGATGCTCTAGGCAAGCCTTTGCAGCAGTGCCCTGGGACCGCATTATTCCTGTGATGGAAATTCTTTGAGGATCCCAGCTTTGCATCCTATTTAGTTGCATAGCCCCAAGACATGCCACAGGGTTTGAAGGCCATTATGAATCCACTGATTAATTCTTAAGCTCTGATAGATTGGGTAATGTTAAGAAGTAGTTTGTGAAAACATTTGGTATTGTGCCACCTTACAAGCTCTAATTGTAGTACAGCCGCTGCTGTCTTTGATAAGAGTCGTAAACAATAACGGACCACGAGTTTCATTTTAAACAGCCCTTGTCAGAGTAGGAACATAACCTCCCCGCTGGCATTTTATATTTCTTTGGCTGAGAATTTGCTGCAGAGGGACAGATTTGTCTGTGTCAGGGTTTTATTCTCTTTTCTCCTGAGAGTTAGGGTATTTGTTATATGGAGTTTAGCAGAGCTCTTGGTTATGGTTTATTTCATTTCTCTATGCACTCTGAACTTTGGGCACTATTGATTGTGTGAAAATACTAATATTGATCTCTTATATAGCTGAATCCTAGCTGAAGAAATTTTTACGGTTGCTTTGGGAAAAAATCCATGTCTGACAAGATCAAGGGATACATGCTTAAAACACAATTTATTTGGTTCTCTGTCTAAAAATTGTCTGTGTACTTTGCTAGGAGGTCAGTCTTTTATAAAGACGAGAGCTAATTGAGAAAAAAACTTTTTCATTGTTAAATCTCAAAAAAGCTTTGAAGGTACCGTAATAAAAAGGACTATTGTGTTTAAAAGGAAATAAGAAAATACAGAAGCAAAAATTATTAAATGTTTGGCCTGTAGTAAAGGAAAATCAATTTATATTCCGTCAGGATGCTGGTGTTTTTCTGTTATTTTGTCTTTGTGTTCTTTTTTTCCCTCCTTCTGGAGCAGGGTTAGGCAATGCCAGACCTCCACTGCCACTGTCCTGAAGCTTTTACCTGCTCCTGCACACCTGACACAAAAGGCCAAATGACCTCTTTGGCATGTTGGTGACTTTAGCAGAGGCCTGGTGTTATGTGCGTCGGGCACATTAATTATTTTTGTTTCTTTTTTCTTTTCCCTTTTAGTGTTGTATAGACCTTAGTTGAGTCACTTAGATTTTGGAGTTGATAATTATTTCTTTTTTCTTTTGTAAATGATTTGATTACGTTAATTTGCGTGATATTGCTCCGCCTATAAGTAGGATGGGTTTACACCTGTTAGTCTCTCTCTCTCTCCCCCCCTTCGAACCTTCTGTTCGACCCACGGTCACAGAGGTAGCATCTAGACGCGATGCGCACGTCTCCCGTCTTTATAGGCCGCAGCTGACCTCTCCAGCCTGCCATGTGGTATTTTTGTTCGTTAGCCTTTGTTTTTTGCTGATTTTTTGTAACTTTGACCTTGTGGGACCGGTTGTCCTGTTTTTTTTAGGGTTTCAACTGTTCAGTTTGTTACTAGCAGAGGCTTCGACGGCCCTGTATAGGGTTGGCCCTCTGCTGTAACGTCTTGTTTCTTTGGATCGTCTCACCAGGTCCAACTTTCTGTTCATACTTTGGGTTTTTTTTTTTCTCTTAGAGTTTTTTTTGGACACGGGGAACTGGCTAAAAATCTGACTCTCTTTTTTTGTCTCTTTTGCAGAAAAACAAAACAACTGATCTAAAAAGAAGTTCCAGAGATTAAGAATAAAATAATTCTTTGAACCTCATGTTTGTCTCGTGTCCTCAAATATGTTGTGGCCTGGGTGGTCGTAACACCTGGCCATTAACTTTTCAGTTGTTTTAGATGTGTTGAAGAAGGGATGCTCGCAAAAGCTGTAGGTCAGTGGCACTTAGGGACCAACGTTGCCTACCCCTGTACTGGAGGTGTCTTTAGGTGGAACTGCAGCAGTGCTGATAGCTCACCGGGGTGTAATTCCATCCTGCGTCTACTTCTTAAGGATGTGCTGAACAACTATTGTTTACCTGTTGTTCCCGCATACTTGGTAATCAAGTCCTCCTTGTGCTCCTATCTCAAGACTTGACTTTTTTTTTTTATATACTGTGAAAGCTTTGATTAATCAATCTACCTCTTTCCCTTGTGTTCTGCCAGGTTGATGACTTTAAGTGATGGTGAAAACATGGCTCATGAGGCAGAGACCTTAAACCACTTAAGGCAATTGCTTCACCAAGGGGGTTAATTTCTCAGAGCTTCATGAGCACATAAAGCCATCTATTGGCGGAGTCTACAATAATGGTCAACAGTCTGATGTATATCCATGCTTTCTTTTTATATTTTAAGGTCCTTTGAAATTATCTTCAAAAAACAATAACTTTTGATTAGTCTTATGATTATATCGCATTTTCATGATAAAATATATTTGAACATCTTCTACATGTAGAAGATGCAAAATATGATCTTATACAGCAGGGTGTGTTTATCTTTCTGTCCCCTTAATGAGGTAGAATTGGCTTAAGCAGACAAACAGGGAAAGTGTTTTTCAAACTTCATGGAAGGACCTGGTATATTTGTTCAACTTGGAAAATAATTTACAAAAGTAGATTTAATTAAGAAATGCTCATTTTCAACAGTTTTTTTTGTTTTTTTTTACAGTAATCAGGCATTTGAAAACACCTGTTCATTACGTCTCAAAATAAAATCCAATGTTCCAACACAGATAAAATCTTCCTCCTCCCAGGTTCCATTGTCTATCCTCTCCTCAATCTCTCCTTCTTTCACTACTCTCAACTACCCGAGCACTATCCAAAACTTAAACTGACAGCAGCTCTCCAATAAACTGAATACTTAACCCTGCACTGTTAAAACTTTCTTACTCTCTCAAAAAAAGGGATACAGTAGGAGTACATTTCTGTCCCCTGAGGTACAGTTTGGACGTATGTACCACTATAGGGTTTATAATTGGACTTGGCACATCCTTGTATTTTTTGGGGGTCTGAAAGGTACATATTTGCTTTTTCTTTTTTTTTTTTTAAATGGTACAAACATGTACCCCATCAATCCATACAATCATTTTCTGTCAGGTTTATCCCAAGCGGGGTCGTGAGATGATAAGACAGTAATTAGAAGGCAATACAATTACATTTTTAAATAAATGGCTATGGACGAGTATATTTAAAGGACAAATTCGGTCTTATTCGAAATTCAAACTTTGGTAAATACTTTAAATATAAATTTATTACATACTGCTAAATAAATGATAAGTGTTTTAATTAACGGTAATTTTCTTTTGAATGTGCTTTACTGGAAACATACATGTTTGTCAAAGAATCCTGAGGTTCTAAGTTTGAGATTGTCACAGTCTGAGCAAAGACTCTTGACCCCACATCGCTCCCTGGGCGCTGCACAATGGCAGTCCACTGCCAGGGAATGGGTTAAATCCAGAGGGGATGGGTTAAATGCAGAGTTCATTTTGTTGCTCTGTACTTGTGAGAGTGCAATGACAATAAAACGCTGGGGGAAAAAAAACAATATTAAAACTAGTGTTGTACCGATACCGATACCAGTATCGGAGGGGGCCCCGATACTGCCCTAAAATGGTGGTATCGGTATCGGCGAGTACCAACAAATAGGGCACCGATACCATTTTGAGAGCCAAAAGTTTATTCAACTATTGTCACCCACTCCTGGTAGTCAATAAAAAGTTCTACTGGATTAATTTTTATTAGTTTTTTTCCTGCTTCACAAAGGTAGGCAGCAGGTTGACAAAGCCATGATGGCAATTATTTTACATTATTATGGTATCGATATCGGCCGATACTGCACAGCCAGGTATCGGGTATCGGGGCCAAAAAATGGCATCGGCGCAACACTAACTAAAACTGAGAACAAATTTCCTTTCTCTGAATCATCCTGAAAAACCAAACCCTTTTTCTGTCAGGAATCCAGTTTGTGTGGTCTGTTTTTGTGTTTCTTTTTCTCCTCCACCAGGTGGTGCCCCGTCCTCATTGGGCCTCCCTGCACACCTGCAGCTCGTTGCCTCATTACCTAAAGGACTCTTGAGCTGCTGACTGCCACTACCTCGTCACAAGAGTGTTTGCCAATTTGGGGTACTCTAGCCATGCTTCTTCCCCTTCACTTTCCAGTTCCGGTTCGACAGTGTTCAGAGCAGCACTGGACTTATCTCAATCGCTCTAAATAAAAACCTGTTAAACTTTACCCTGGTCTATCTGTTTGGTCTCCTCCATGTGGGTCAGAGCTCTAGATAAAATCATGACATTTTCTCTGTAACTCATTACATCCGCTGTTTTCTCTGGCAGGGCCACAGCTCAGTTCTATCCGTCCACTCTCCAATAATCAAAACAGTCACCAGGTCTTACCAGTCTCTGGATTCCGCCCAGTATGGAAGCAAGTCTTTAGTTACTGCAACCAGCCTATGATGCAAAAACACCAACATCTGGCTTCTCTTCCAAAGCTAAATCTGAACTTTAAAAGTAAGTCTTCCCACTCATTTCATAGTACTCTGTCTGTTGCCTGCTCAAAACTGTCATCTCCTTCTCAAATTAATAAAAGCTGAGCTCTCTAAGTCCAGATATTCCCTTTTTGGTCATCCTTCTCCCCTTTAAGTAAAAAAAAAGAAAGAACTTACTGATTACTCTGGGCTTATTTGTGTTATTGCATGGGGGATGAATACATACCACACAATATATCTGATTTCTTTAAGTTTGAAGCTTTCATGGAACTTTTTGTCTCAAAAACAAATATGTTGTATACAAAAATGTAACAGCTGTATTATAATGCAATATATTGGTGCAACAATATCCAAATAGGTAAGAAGCTGAAAAATACATTGTTTTGCACTGCCTCTACTAACCAAGAAGTAATAAAGACATGTAAGACCAATGTCAAACTAACACCAGTAACTCTGTTTAAAGAAAATGGCAGCACCATAGTAAAACCTGGTAAAAATAGATTTTATTTCTTTTTCGTCAGTTATTGTACTAAAAAAAAGCTTTCCATCTCATTGTTTAGCACACTCTAATGATTAGATTAAAAGGAACCCCAGGGAAAGGAAGTAAATCAACTACCTGGCCTTGATTTATTTTCTCACATCACATCTTAAGACAAGTGAGATGCAGTAATGTTCTCTAAGGACACATCCAGACACATGTCAGAAAGGAGCCCATGCATAAAAGGAAACCGGTAAAGACAAAAACATTTTTTAACAATGTGTATCCCAAATGCTCCTGCCGTAAGCCAAAAACTGAGATCTCGTAGGGACACAGAAGAGATAATTCTGCCCACAGGGTGTGCTTGATCTATCCCATCAAACAAGTGTTTGTTCTCTGAAAAAGGGGAAAGTCAAATACTTTCACATCCTTTTAACTCTGAGGACCACATAAAGGTGAGCTCCAAATGCAGTTTTTATTTAAAGTCACACATTGGAGAATTTCCTCCGGTTCCACTGAACTTATATTTTATGTATTTATTCTGAAACTTGCAAAAGAAGTACAGCCAAATACAAAATGTTGTTTATTTTAACTTAATATAATGTGGGTACACAACACCATCTTATCATACATTGTTTGTTTTAGTTTAAGATCCACTTATCAAAGCCTTTAGGAACTGTTTGTTCCTATGGTTCATTCTGGAATATCTATGATTCACGATTCCAATAGTTGGCTGCAACACTTTTTTAATTTACAATTAGAGACAATATCCGTGTATATATCATATGACCGGAATTAGATAAAGATGTGGACAAAATTGTTGTTATCCCTTTTTATTAACATAAAAACTCTTAATAGGCATAGAAATAATTAGATTATTACCCAAGTAATAAATATACATTTCATGACATTGAAAAAATTAGGTTAGGAGATTATTATTATTTTTCAACTAAGCTTCAATAGCATTACAATAATAAAAATGAAGCTTATGAAACATGCCTGTTGTTCCCACATACCCTATTTAAGGCTCATCTTAAATAAAAGTGTTTCCACTGAATGTTTCCTTATCCACTTACAGCGAGTAAAATAAGTATGGAGCAGGCCACAGTTTCTCTCAGTAAATATATTTCTAGGAGTGCTATTGACATGAAATTTTCACAGATTGTCGGTAGCAATCTATACGTACAAAGAAATTAAACCATAGAGGTCCAGGAATTGAGTTATGTGTAATTAAGTGAAATGGCACAAGGAAAAAGTATTGAACACTCTCACTGAAATGTATTTAATACCTTGTACAAAAGCCTTTGTTGACAAAGACAGCTTCTGTATGAAGAAATTAGTTGCCTTATTAGTCAGGTGTGATTTTGGCCCATTCTTCCAAACAGTCTTCAAATATTGAAGGTTTCAGGCGCTCATCTACACACTCATGTTTTTTAGTTTCCATGGATTTTCTATTACATTCAAGTCAGGTGATTGGTTGGGCCATTCTAGCAGCTCCATTTTCTTTCTCTGGAACCATCCACGAGTTTCCTTGGCTGTGTGTTTGGGCTCATTGTCTTGCTGAAATGTCCAGCAACATTTTATCTTCATCATCACGGCAGATGAAAACAGATTTTGTCAAAAACCTCTCTGTTCATTTCTCCATTCATCTTTCCTTCAATTTTTTGAGGTTTGCCAGTACCATATGCTTCAAAACAGCCCTGGTTCCCTCCTCCAAACTTCACTGTTGGTATGTTTTTTCTGTGGGTGATATGCAGTGCTCTGTCACCTCTAAACATAAAGTGTATTATGAAATCCAAAGAGTTACGTTCTGGTCTCATCTGACCAGAGTATATTCTCCCAGTATTTCACAGGCTTGTCTAAATGTGGTGCAGCAACCTTTAAATGAGCTACAACATGCTTATTCTTCAGCAGGGCAGTCTTGCATGGTGAGCATGCATATAGGCCATGGCGGTTGAGTGCATTACTCATTGTTTTCTCTGAAACAATTGTACCTGCTAATTCCAGGTCATTCTGAAGCTCTCCACTAGTGGTCTTTGGCTCTTTGACAACTTTTCTGATAATTATTTTCACTCCTCTGTCAGAAATGTTGCGAGGAGCACGGTTGTGGTCAGTTTATGGTGAAATTATTGTCAGGTTTATTCAATGATGATTATAAAATTAATGTGTGCTTATGAAACATTTTTGCAAGGGGATGCTCCACTCCTGTCTCATGATTCAGTCAGGAGACCATCCTGCCTTGTCATTCTGATGGAGCATTCTGTCTTCATGAACTGATCAATTGTTCTGTTAGAACAATACTCTGTTTGTAACCATGCGTCATGTTCTGTTAATAAACGCTCTGCAGAGGAGTTCCAGTGGGAGACTGTCTCTCCTTCCTGCAGGAATTGTATCTATAAATCGTGTATTTCAGTTCTTCTTAAGAAAAAACCTACATTTTATGAACCCGACAATTATGTTATTTCCACTTCTGGATTATGACTCCAACAGTGCTCACCGGAACATTCAAAAGTTTATAAATCCTTTTGTAACCAATGCCATAATTATGATTCAGAACAATACACTTGCAAAGGTCTGTGAAAGCTCTTTACATTTACCCATCAAGAGATGTTTGATCTGTGATACGAGAGACACTTTTTCATAGGCCATCATTTTGGAATGAACCAACTGATGGCAATTTGCACCAGCAAGGGGAAGGATTGATTTCTCATTACTGAGAGATTTTGGCTGGTGTCTTGGTTTTCCATGACGTTTTCTACCTAATATTCTTTACGTGTTCAATACTTTTCCCCTGTGCCATTCCACATTATTATACATAACTTCATTTCTGGACAGCTATGGTTTGACTTCTTTGTATGTGTGGATTGCATGGATTATTACCGACAATTATTACCGATTATTTTCTTCATTTTTATTGGGCTATCTTGATGAGTTACAATAAAATGCCCGTCACTTTAAGGGGCAATGATAATTCTAAAGGAACTATTTTTGTTAATCAAAATAACAGCTTTATATTTTATAAAAACGTAACAGATAAGGGAGAGCTACTACATAAATACTGAATACACCATTTTACTCCACAGCAGTAACAAGAGAAGCAAACACTTTTTTTAGAGCTTGAGGAAAATCCTACCAATATTTCAAGAAAACTCTACCAAGCAGTGGATAATGCAGCATCACTGTACCCAGGGAAAAATAAGTGCTTGAGGCCACTGACAGGAAGTGTGCCAAATATTAGCAGCCTGTGTAAGGATGCACATGGTAATAGCTAATGGGCATCACTTGGGAGGAAGAAGGAAGGCCATCAGATCTCCTGTTACAGCTGTTGAGATCCGGCACATAATTAAAGAGCAAGAATTGTAGTGATTATAAAGTATCTTTTTCAGATTGTTCTCCTAAATAAACAAGCATATATCTACACCACAGTATTTGATTTCAGCACCTCAATTTTTACATTCTCCTGAAGTTATAGATTTGCTAAATATTTTAGAAATGAATTTGCTTAAATGGTGAATGGATATGTACAGATTTTTGGCACATTAAAATGTTGTACATGGGCCTACTCCAAAAGGTGAATTTTATTATTTAAAAAAAACAGGTCCAATTTCAGCAAGAAGAGTGAATTGTCAAGAACCGAGGACAGAGGGACCCAGTATTCAAGGAGAAACAGTCAGGAGGAAAGTTCAAAACATTTATTAAATAAACAAACAAAACAAAAGTGGAGCTGTGGCTCGGACACTGCAGGATGGGGAGCGGGGCACCGCCCAATCACAGACACTCTGCAGGAGAAACACAGGTAAGTGACCACGATCATCTGACAAAGGATGATTATCTGAGTTGGCCACTTACCAGGTTTAACAGTCCAGTCCTAGAATGTTCCCAAGTGCTGCAGTTCCAGAGGACATGCTGGAAGCTGATCCTGGTCAGGGATCCAGAACAGACAGGAAGAGAAACAGGTGGCAGGATCCAGACTTCCAGGCATCCACAGGCTCCCAAGGAGGGTTCAGAGCCTGACTGGGACCAGAAGCATGACCAGGTGGTCACGCACAGGAGCAGACAGGATCAGGTGCAGACAGGCAGGCTCAGTGGAAGAGGGTTGCTGAGACAGGACGTAGAACCGGAACTTGATGCAGGACTTTAAACTGGTCTCCTCTCTTGAGCCAGGCTTACTGGATAAAAACTGAACCTCCCCACATATAGAGCTGAAAACCCAGAGGACTCTGCGGGGGAGGAACAGTGGACGATCAGGAGACGAGACAAACACTAAAACCCTCTTTCCACTGGCTGCCAGGATCCAGGACATGAACCAAGGAACAAAACTAACAGACAGGCTAATAGAAAGACAAGTAATGATCTGGCACTGAATGGTCAGGCTGAACTGAATATAACCAAGAGAAAACAGGTGAGAGGAATAAATTATAATTGAGGCAGGGAGGGAAAATGACAGGTGAAAGGAATTACAAATTAAGGGAGAGCTAACAGGCCAGATCATGACATGAATGCATTATAAACTTTACATATGAGCTAAGAAGGGAATGAAATAGGTTATCTGTTAAATGGCCACGTCAAAATCAGCAAAGCAATTTTGAAATGTCTGAAAAACCTTAAATTAAATAAGGTGATATTCTTTAATCCTTGGGAGGGTCTAGTCTGTAATATAAAACTTTTAGAATGGCTGACAGTGGCCTAAGTGTGGCAGTATGAGGCTGCAAATTTGGGAGCAATTCATCACAGTTAACAGGTTAATTATCATTTCTGAAAACTCCATATATTGTACATCTTACTCAGCATACAAACCTGCTTATTGTTCGTTTATTCCAATGTAGCTGATACATTCTTTTTGTAAAAAAAGGGTAATTTGGGAGATTTTTCATGCCACAGTTAACCTGTTATTAACTTAAATATTAATGGCTTAGATTTTTTTGTTGTTGTTGTGGATGGTTATATAAAACATGTGAATAGACATTCATATAAAGTCTTTCTATAAGTCTTTACTTTTCTGTTGGTATTTCAATATAATATAATAGTTTCTTCTTGTGTAAAATAAAAATGCTCCACTCTTTCAGTGTGGAGCATTCCTGGTCTTGAAAATATGCTCATAAAAGTAATGAACTGCAGCCATGTAGATAAATTTTATAAAGCCCAATGTCACTGATTCTGATGTTTTTTGAGTTATATTACAGTCACTGCATTAGGGTAGCTCTTGTTACTGTTAAGGTTATGCCTTTATGAAAATGCAAATTGAGCCTTGCAACCAGTCCTTAATAGGTCATAAAAAAATGAATAAATATATGACAAATACCCTTGCCTTTTATCCAAGATACACAGGCGCTAATAACATGATTTTCCACCTTTCACACCCAGAGATGTCCTGAAAAAATGTGAGTGCACTTTTAAAAATCATGTGACTCCCAATATATAAGCAGAGACAGAAAGGCTAAGGTGAGACACAACGACACAAGGGGAGTGGGAGGGAAACTGTGGAACAAAGACTTCCTCTAGAACATTATTTGCATGTGCAGCTGCTATGCTCCTAAGCTGGTTGAAACCATCATACATGTTATAGGAAGTAAAGTGAAGGAGTAAGATTGAAGGCAAAATAATATGTCACAAAAAATAAATAAACAAACAGTTTTGAAAACTTCCTGTCACTCAGGAGAGGAGTCCGGAACGACAACACCACCTTCGTCGTCGGGGGAGAGAAGATCCCACTCCTTGCAGAGCAGCCCATCAAAAGCCTTGGCAGGCAGTACACTGCCGAGCTTTCTGACAAGCAAATGGGGAAAACCGTTATGAAGCAGCTCTCTGATGGCCTGACCAGAATAGACCAAACACCTGGTCGTGGTGCCACGACCAGGTCTTGAGAAAGCTTGAGAAAGCTAGCCGAAGTGCTGGAGGAGCACAGACAGGGTAGTAGAACACCATCGCCAGCAGAAGACCCCTCTATCTTTGTCGCGGAAGGAGGAAACGGAAGCTTCAAGCAAAGAGAAACCGCAAGGCCCTTCACTACTGGCCAGGAGTGGAGCATGAAGGTTGACCTGGACAGGAAGCTTCAGTTTCCCACAGAAATCACCACCACATCTCTCCGACCAGACATTGTGGCGTGGTCCATAAAGGCAAGAGCGGTAGTCCTCATTGAGCTCACTGTGCCAATGGAGGAAGGGATCGAAGCTGCCTTTGAGCGAAAGAATGCCAAGTACTCAGAGCTGGCTGCGGAGTGCCGGGAGGCGGGATGGAAGACTACCATCTACCCAGTAGAGGTCGGATGCCGAAGCTTCACAGGGTTGTCGACCATACGCCTCCTGAAAGACGTGGGAGTCACGGGAGGAAGGCTGAGGAAGGCAACAAAGGAACTGGCTGAGGAGGCGGAGAAAGGGAGCTTTTGGCTCTGGCTGCGGAGGAAGGACAGAACCTGGGGGAATAAGACCTAACACCCAGATAACAGTTGCAAGGAATAACATCTTTCAGCTGCAGGGGGTGATAAGGAGGCGTCCCTGTCACTGCCCCGCCACCAGGAGACGTTCCAGGATTAAAGGGGCAAAACGTTGGTGACTGATGGTTCCTGGCTAATGACCCTGCAGCTGACCCATGGGCACCGGAGGAGGTGCGACAGGCAGAAATGCCAAGCAGGATTTAACACCCTCCTGTATTATCCTGAATGGCCTGTATATATACATATATATATATATATATATATATATATATATATATATATATATATATATATATATATATATATATATATATTGCGCTTTCTCAAGTCGGAGAACTTGACCAAAGCACTTTACACTACATTCAGTCATTTACACAGTAATTCAAAGCTCTAATTGCAGTCCTTCCTGCTCTGAAGCGGTTAAGAAAACTGAATTTTACCCTTGGTTGACCAAATTATCCTAAGGCAACTGAAAGTTGAATGACCTCTGTATGAGGAGACAGTGTTTCAGTGTGCCATTTATGCCTGTACAGTCAGCGGGGACGCTTTCTGACGACACCGTTGGTTATCTAATCAATTTAAGCCCATCAAATTATTTGCATCAGATTGATTCAAATCTCCCCAAGAGTCAACCCGGCTTTGGATACAGACTGGTTGTGGATTGGATCAGATCAGCTGCCTTCCCCTCATCCCATCTAGAATCAACTCAAAGTGAACATCTGATGCTAAATTAAGGTCTTAAGCTTGGATGAGCCTAGTTAGTTAGGTTTTGCATAGGTTTTATTGAAACTCTTGAACTGTAAAGCTGATGGTTCATCTAAAAGGTTTCTAAACGGAACACAAGTTTTTAAATGAAATGAGAGTGTGAATGAGTGTGTTTTTGGAGATCTGATTGGCTGTGATTGGGTTATTTTCTTCAGTTTGTCTTCCCGGTCCCTCTTGTTCTGAAGTTAATGTGTTAGAAGTGAACTGATTTTGAGCCTCTTTAAATGTTGTGTTCGCGTTGTAAGGAATATGTGCCCCTATTCTTAGCTCACCACTCCTCTTTTGGTCACATGGTAGGAGCGGCCATTTTATTAGTTTTATGACTTATTTGCTCCATTCGAAATCCTGGGACGCGTCCTTAGAAGGCCACATTTGAAGGATGATTACGTCATAGCACGGCGGCAAGGTCTGGTCTGAAGGAAGGCTCCGATGAGTCCTCTGTATCCTTGGTTTACCCAGGATTCATTGCGAGACCAAGCAAGCCGGCTGCTCTGTGATCAGAGGAAAGGTTATTTGGCGCCGAACAGTGGTGAAAATCGGAAGTTAAGTTTAATATAATACAAGTCTGTGAATAGCTCCGTCTGAAATGAATGAAAATTGTTGTTTTAATGGTTATAGAGTCAGATATGTGGCGGTAATGTTTGATTTATCTAAAGGTTTTTATCTGTTACTGTGTAAATGGGTTTGGCTGTAATTTAAGGACAGATTCTAATATATCTGCAATGTGGGGACTATAGATCTGATAGGAGTTTATATTTTTTTATTGCTGTTTTGCACAATATGCTTAACTAAGTATTTTTTGTTGTTGAATATTAGAGATTTTGTAGATATATTTTGTACATACATTGTTTAGATTTACTTATATATTTCTAACCCTTTTATAGAATAGAATAGAAAATGTCTTTACTGTCGCACAATGGGCAAATTTACTGCTGCAGAAAGATTATTGAAAATGGTCACACAAATGAGAACCTTAGAAATATGTGTAAGAATAACATAATAGGGAAGAGTTACAATATAAACAATACAATTCCGTAAAGTGCTTTAACAATATAAAACTGGAGAATAAATAACTAATATGCAGCTATGGACATTTTTACAGGAATGGATATTTGAAAATAGCAGCAACATCAGAGATGTGCAGAATGACAGCAGCAGGTTATTTAACTGACTAAGGTTTCTATCATTACATTGATTTTATTTGTTCCTGCTCCCGGTGGTTGGAACCTTTATTCCACTCTGGATTCTTGTGAGTGTAGTCTTTGTTCACTTTATAACAAAAATAAATAAATAAATAAACAAACAGTTTTGAAAACTTCGGTTTTTATTCTTTTCCTGCTTTGTGTGTCAACTTTCACGGTTGCTAAGCAACAGAGCATAGGCGGTAAAACCTGCCAAAGGGTAGACCTGTTTGAATTCACAGCCGAAACACTTCTGGTCTCCTTATTTTCACGGACTTTGAAGGATCCAGTCTAGGTAGACCGCGTCCTTGGAGCCATTGTGCATCCCAGCAATGTTAACTCCACCTACTTTAACCATATGGTAGGTGCAGCCATTTTATGGTTTTATGACTCTCTGTCATAGCAAATCTCCACCCTCTAGCTTGTTCTTGGGTGTTATCTAATCTAACCATCATTACAAATACAATGTTGTAGTATTTAATGCATTTATCTGCAATCACAATTACCCATTGTAAGCTGAATGAAACAACACTGTTTAACTGCATTTATTGTTATTCATATATAACTGCTGCTACTTTGAACGCATGCTACTGAATGCATTAATACATCTAGCTTAACTTGGACCGTCCCTATGAAATTCTTTGATCCAACCCTTAGATCCCCTTTTCCCTCTTTTCAAGTTATTCGTTTGATGGACCTCATGTTTATTTTCTAGTAGTATGTAGTGTTTTGCATAAAAGTTAGATTTGCTATAATCCTGGATTATTAGAAAAAAAAAACATCAATATTGTAACCTGTAGTAGTTTTTGTTTATTGTGCAGTGAATGATTTATCACTCAGGTCACAGACACCCTTCTCTCAGTAACATTTGAATAAACAGACTGTTTTCTTTGGTTGGTGATTAAAAGCTCTAATGATAGCCATAGTCTGCAATTGGATTTTGAACAGTCAGTACAGAAGTCCACCTGAGATGTGAGAGACCAAAAATCCTGGTGAATAAGCAGAATACAAAAATAATCATTCAACTATTAACAATCAATTAGTTTTACCCTTGATTTTGAACGATCTATTAAGTAACTACAACTTAAATTTAGTATAGACAGTATAGTATAGACTTCCTTTATTGTCATTGCACAAAAAATAAATATCTAGTTAATCATATACTCATAATCTAAAAATTAAAATACAACAACTCTTAACTACTCACTAGTTAAAAGAGGATAAAGCTTCATGTTGTATAATATTGGACATACATTCTCGTGCAGGTTGATCTGGTAGACAGTTTGGTTCCATTAATTAGTGACCTGGCCTTTAAGCAAAAAAAAAAAAGAAGAAAAAAAGATGTTAGCTCTATTTCCCAAACTTACAGAAAAGCATAATTTGAAAAAAAATAAATAAATGTGTGTAATTTGTGTCTACTAATGGCAATTTCTTTCTGTAAAGGCCTGCAGATGTGAAACATTTAAGTTCATTTAAAAAGTAAAAGAAGCAAAATGTTGGAAATATGTTTCCATGGCATTGTAAGAGCATCTTTATGCTCAGAGATAATCCTTTGCTTTCACTCACCTACACTTTGTTTTTTAAAGGATCAGGCTTTTAAAGTAGCTGTAATTAAACCTATACATAAGAAACCATCTAAATTGGTCAATTATAGACCTATATTTAATCTTCTTTTCTTATCTGAAAATAATAGCTAACAAAATATGTGACCACAATAATTAACTTTTTGAAAGTTTTATTCAGGTTTTAGAGCTCATCGTAGAAGTGAAACCGCTCTAGTTAAAGTCAGTAATGATATCCTCATGCCTTCAGAAATTAGAAATTTATCTGTATTTGTTCTACTCTTTCATCTCTAAAATATTTCACAAAATTGAAATATCTTTTCCAGGGGTGATGTTCAAGGCTGGACTATTGTAATTGTTTACCATCAGGAAGTCCTAAAACAGTCATTAAAAGCCTTCAGCTGATCCAAAGCGCTGCAGCCAGAGTTCTGATGAAAATGAAAAAGAAAGATCATATTGCCCCCATTCTAGCTTCCTTTATTGGCTTCAATTTAAATCCAGAATAGAATACCTAACAGAGCACTTCACGCTGCATCTGCATGTTTACTTGTAGTTCCTCTAATTTCTAAAAGTAAAACAGGAGGCAGACCTTTTAGTTATCAGGCTCCTCTCCAGTGAAACCAACTACCAGTTTTAGTCCTTGAGGCAGACATTCTGTCTATTTTTAGGCTAAGCTTAAAACTTTCCCTTTTGATAAAGCTTATAGGTAAACAAAGAGTCCTGACAGACATTTCTCCTTGGTTCTACCTTTATCTTAATGTGACTCTGCCTGATCCAAAACCAGTGATGGGACTAACGGCGTTGAAAGTAACGGCGTTACTAACGCCGTTACCTTCTTTTAGTAACGAGTAATCTAACTAATTACTTAGACTGTAACTATAACGCAGTTACCATTGCAGACACCCCGTTACTGCGCGTTACTCAGGTCGCACAATGAACCTTTTTTCATGGTAGGACTCGTGCGCAGCTGCGTGAAGCTGACACCCCACCCACGTCAAAAAACTCTGCAAATAGACTGAATGGTTAGTACAACGTTAGTGCAGATTTGTGCAGAAAAAAATATTGTTTGTGCTACTTTTGTTTAAGAGATATTAAAGATTATTTTTTAGGTCATCCAGAGGTGCGCGCCTTGTCATGAGAGAGGGGAGGATGAGAATGGCTGATGTATAGTGAGATTCCGTCTGTCAGTGGGTAGGTGGGTGTTTCTGCTGGCGGGTGTTAACGTACAGCACACACAGAGAGATGGAGAGTGAGGAGGATCCAGCAGCAAACAGCGTTTTCCTGATGGAAATACCGGTGTTACGTCGAGCTGCGTTTCCCCATCAGATGCGGTTTCCTCTGCATCTCCGCACAGCGCAGTCACGAGTCATCGCGCAAGCGACAGGAAACGCGCATGCTCGCTAAAGGCACGCACCAGTCGCCCTGTGCTCGCGCCACAGGAGAACTATGGAGAGCGTGAACGATCAAATGAAAGGGAGAAATCTGGATGGATGGATGGATACTCTGCCTTTTCAACCTACTGTATTTTTTATTTTAAACATTATTTGATGGCCTTTGTGGCAGGGATGGAGATCCATATTTTATGTCACACACAGAGTATACATCTAGATAGATAGATGGATAGATAGATGTTGCAGTATCTATAACAACCCAAACACACAGGATTTCAGAATTAGACATCCCCAGTTATTAATTTCATATACTCACCAGATCTGAACGCCCTGTTAAAAAACTTCACATGGCGTTCCCCCCTGATGTCATTTACATTGAGTTGCAATAAATGCAAAACTCTCTGCAGGTTCTTGTCTTTGTCGTCCGCTCTATTCAGCTGGCTTTTGAATCACACCGCGAGAAGGTGGGGGCTGGGTGGGGAGGGTTACGGGGGCGAGAAACGCAAAAGTAACGCAATAGTTACTTTTACTAGTAACTAGTTACTTTTATTGTGGAGTAACTCAGTTAGTAACTCAGTTACTTTTTGGGAGAAGTAACTAGTAACTATAACTAATTACTTTTTCAAAGTAACGTGCCCAACACTGTCCAAAACATGCAGTTATCCAGAGCCATATTCATGTCATTATTTCAGCCTTTTAGGCTGCTATATGTTTAGGCTGCTGGATGACATAAAGACCTCTTTTCATCATTCTGCTTCATTCTATCCTGATTCTCCCATTCTGCACTACAGGTCCTTCTCAAAATATTAGCATATTGTGATTAAGTTAATTATTTTCCGTAATGTATGATAAAACTTGAACATTCATATATTTTTGATTCACTGCACACTAACTGAAATATTTCAGGGCTTTTATTGTCTTAATACAGATGATTTTGACATACAGGTCATGATAAGGTCTCTAAACGAGCTATGCACCTAATCATCTGAATCAACAAATTAACTCTAAACACCTGCAAAAGATTCCTGAGGCCTTTAAGACTCCCAGCCTGGTTCATCACTCAAAACCCCAATCATGGGTAAGACTGTCGACCTGACTGCTGCCCAGAAGGCCATGATTGAAACCCTCAAGCAAGAGGGTATGACACAGAAAGATATTTTTGAACCAATAGGCTGTTCCCAGAGTGCTGCTGCATCAAGGCGCCTCAGTGGGAATTCTGTGGGAAGGAAAAAGTGTGGCAGAAAACGCTGCACAATGAGAAGAGGTGACCGGACCCTGAGGAAGATTGTGGAGAAGGGCTGATTCCAGACCTTGGGGGGACCTGCGGAAGCAGTGGATCGAGTCTGGAGTAGAAACATCCAGAGCCAACGTGCACAGGCGTGTGCAGGAAACGGGCTACAGGTGCCGCATTCCCCAGGTCAAGCCACTTTTGTACCAGAAACAGCAGCAGAGGCGCCTGACCTGGGCTACAGAGAACCAGCACTGGACTGTTGCTCATTGGTCCTACGTACATTTTTCAGCTGAAAGCAAATTTTGCATGTCATTTAGAAAATAAAGGTGCCACACTAGAAAAAAACAAAATCTAGACAAGTCATTTTTTCTTAAAATAAGTCCATTTGTTCTTGGATTGAGGAGGTAAAACAGACGTTTTGCCAATAGAACAAGACAATTTATGCTTAAAATAAGAAAACACAAGTGCATATTATCTAGTTATCTTATTTTAAGAGTAAAAATACTCATTCCATTGGCAAACTATCTTATTTACCTACTGAAATTAAGGGTAAATACACTTAAAGCTACAGTGTGTAATCATTAGAGGGATATACAGTCAGAAATGTAATAGATTATACATAACTATGTTATTTATCATCATCTATGAGCTCAGCCTCTTAACCTTAATATTTGCGTTGCCTTAGAATTCGTTATTTATAATTACATAGGAGCGGGTCTCGCAGCCATGGAGGCAGACATCTTTGCGCTACGGCAGCGCAGAGCCAACAAACTAGCGATTGCGAGATCGCCCATTACGCTCGAAAGTAACTACGGCAAGTTGAGAGAGATGAACTGAGACGGTACTGAACAATAGATACTAAATACTACTATAGATACTAATGAAATACTATCTGTAAAATTATCTATGTAAACAAACCTCATCACTTGAGAAGGTAGGTGATGCTGGCGTCGTGGAAGACATTTGGTCCCGTAACGCTCGCCGTACTGTTGGGGGGGAGAAGCGGTGGGGGGGAGATGTTCATGTTGCTGCGGTCTGCAGTCTGGACGTTAGATGTCGCTGAAAATTACACACTGTAGCTTTAATCTAAGAAATGTTTACTTATTTCTAGTTTTTCCAGTGCGGGGTCTTGAGGAAGACTGGGGAGAAGGAAATACCAAAATGCCAGAAGTCTATTGTCAAGTCCCCACAGTCAGTGATGATCTAGAGTGCCATGTCAGCTGCTGGTTTTGGTCCACTGTGTTTTATCAAGGGCAGGGTCAATGCAGCTAGCTATCAGGAGATTTTGGAGCACTTCATGATTCCATCTTTTCAAAAGCTTTATGGATTTTCAGCACCACCTGGCACCTGCTCACAGTGCCAAAACCACTGGTAAATGGTTTACTGACCATGGTATCACTGGGCTCATTGACCTGCACGCTCTCCTGACCTGAACCCCATAGAGAATCTCTGGGATATTGTGAAGAGAAAGTTGAGAGATGCAAGACCCAACACTCTGGATGAGCTAAAGGCCGCTATGGAAGCATCCTTGGCCTCCATAACACCTCAGCAGTGCCACAGGCTGATTGCCTCCATGCCACGCCACATTGAAGCAGTCATTTCTGCAAAAGGATCCCCGACCAAATATTGAGCGCATAACTGTACTTAATATTTGAAGGTTGACTTTTTTTGTAATAAGAACACTTTTCTTTTATGGTCAGATGAAATATGCTACTTTTGCGAGATAGGGATTTGGGGTTTTCATGAGCTGTATGCCAAAACCATCCGTATTATGTAAAATGTACAGTATAACCTATGCAAATATATGTTCAAAATGTTTCTCTAATGTCTCTAATGGATTAGGCCAGCACCAGTGCCGAGATCGTCACAGGTTTGTAACAGCCTACAGACGTCTTATTGTGGACTGCAAACCAAATCTAATTGGCCTCCTTTCAGTGAAAGGAGATATATTCAGTTGATGACCTTGATCTATAAAACTCTGCTTGGCCTGACTCCATCTTGCTTAAATTCTCTGCTTCTAAGATCTAATACAGTCTATTCCTTTTGCTCCAACAGTATTTTTCTTTTGTATTTTCAACTCGCTCAGACAAGGATAGAGAAACAAGCAATGAACCTTAAGGCTCCTGCAGCATAGAATCATCTCCAGTCTGATCTCAGGATATTGGATCTTATTAATTCCACATTATTTCTAATCATTCTTAAAAACAAACAATGTGACTCTATTAATCAATGCAAAAGCTCTTAAATTGTTTTGTTTTAATTTATTTACTGTCGTTTTAAAGTGTGTTTGATTTTATTTTTTTCTAAGTGTGCAGCTGATTTGCCGCCAAAGTTGGCATTTCAAATGAGATCTAGATATTGTTGAGATTTTAATCTTAATTCCATTAGGAGTTTTTAGATTTTTACCCCTTTGCTAGAGATACTTTCAATAGAAGTTAAAACAAACCACACAAAAGGTTGATTTAGAAAATGAAAACTTGAAAAGTTGAAAAGTTGCATCAGCTGCCGGTTATTTGTCAACCTTTGACAACTGTTTTTATTTACCTAGCTTAAACCATTCTAAATCCATAACACACTTTCTTAAAACAATCCAGAGGTCCTAAGCTAGTGAAAAGGGGGGGGGGGGGGGGGGGTAGTTTTTTAAACTTAATTAAAGGTTCTTCATCCTGTATAAAACTAAATTAAAAACACTTTATAAAGCCTGGAGCTGAACCAGACATCTTTGATAAGGAGAAAATAGGGATTTGCCTAAGGGCCAACTATTACCTTTGTTCAGTCCCACATGGCTCCACAGAGATATTGCTGCAGAACAATGTCAGTGTGCCCTGGCCATTTGGTAACAGTATGTTCCCCTGTGTTCCGAAGTAGTGTGAGAATGAACATATAAAAGACAAAGTCACAGCAGGGAAGTACTGATTATATTCATCCTCTACAAACAACCTATCCTAAAAAAAAATTAACCTTAAATCAGAAGATCCTCAAATCCTATCTTCATTGCTGACTATAGTTTTAAACTAAAAAAAGATTGACTTTGCTTTGCAACATGTAACAAGCCTTAAAATTTAAGTTTTCTTTTAAAGTCAAGTAATCTTTTGTTAAAACTAACAGGAGCTCAGATAAAAATTGTTAAATTCATTGTATTACAGATTTTATTTAACTAAAAAGTTTAAAAAGAAACACCAACAATTAATAAATATGTTCAGCCTGAAAGGTTGTTAAAAAAAGGCAAACTACAATTATTTAGATGAAAAAGAAGTATTTCCCCTTAAAAGAACTGCTGAACTACATTTCCCATGCTCCTCTCTGATGTGACCAGAACTTCCTGTCAGTGAAACTGCTTAAAAGCTGTATTTTGACATGCAGGATGCTGAAATTATAACCATCCATAGGATAAGGAGCAAAAATATTTCCCAAAATGAACTCTAACCTATTATTGAGGGTTTTAAACATCTGATGATGTTTATATTGTTGTAGGAAAGCGTAATCAGCAGACAACGGCTGACAGCAGCAGATACAAACCTCCATAAGTTAAATAGCATTTAACATCAGGCTTTAAGAATATGTACTGGCGCCTTTAAAACATCTTCAACTGCAGCATTAAAGGTTGAAATGGGAGAAATGCCTCTTAGAGTTAGAAGAGATCACTTATCTTTAACCTACTGGTCAAAATTTCAGGGACAAAGGAACGATAATCCAACATTAGAGGTGTTTAAACCTGGATGGGAAAAGGAAAAGAAACATTTAAAGAGCTTTGGATGAGTAATAAACACTGAAGTTAATGAAATTAATTTAAATCAATTAGATATATGTCAGACAGTTCCATTAACAGCAATACCACCTTGGATACTTCCTGATGCTAAAGTTGATCTTTCATTATTAGAAAAGAAGGAAAAAGATAAATATCAAATTATGAATAAATATATAGTACAAGAACACTTAAATAAATATTATAATTACATACAAATATATACAGATGCATGAAAAATACAGCTAATAGGGTAGGGATTAGTGATGGAGTTTCGGTATATACCGCAGAAATGCTAGCTTTGCTTTCAGCAGTTCAATGGGTGAAAGAGGTAAGACCATTAAAATCTATCATTTGCTCAGATTCTAGTTCGTCATTAGTCAGTTTGCAAAATAATCAGTCAGAGAGTAGACCAGATATATTAATTGAAATACAACACTTTACAGAATAAATATGATGGGGATAGTAGTAAATTTTGTTTGGGTTCTGGCACATAACGAGATAAAAGGAAATGAAATGGCAGACAGGATGGCTAAAGAGAGTACCAATAAGGTAAGGGTAGATATTAATGTTAGTTATGGTACAACAGAAATAAAGGGTATAATTAAATAAAAAGCAAAAGAGAGGTGACAAAAGTTATTGAATGAAGAAAAGAAAGGAAGGTGGCTTTATAAAATACAAAGAAGAATTTGACCAATGAGAAGATCAGAAAGGAACAGGAGGGAAGAGAAGATTATTTCTCGACTTAGAATAGGACACTACGGAGCCCCTCTGATGACATGGTCAAAAAAAATGTTTAATTGTGGCCACGAAGTAGTATTTCCTGCGCACAAAGTAGTATTTCGCGGCCACGCAATAAGTATAACGTGCGCACGAAATACTACTTTGTGGCCACGCAATAAGTATAACGTGCGCACGAAATACTACTTTGTGGCCACGCAATAAGTTTAACGTGCGCACGAAATACTACTTCGCGGCCCTGCAATAAGTTTATCGTGCGCACGAAATACTTATTAATAATATCAATAAATCCGCCCCTGTTTTCAGGCTTATGTTAGCTGTAATGACTTATCTTGGACAGGCTGCTATGTAAACGGGCCTTTAGTCCTTCGTTTAGCTATGCTGCGGTTGTTTACACTACGCCTTTTCCACCTAAAATGGCGTCTTAGCAACAAATGTCACGTGGCTGGCGGAGACCGACTGGGTAAGCAAATCGAGCGCGCCTTAGAGAAGGTGCGCTCGATTTGCTTACCCAGTTGTCCAGGAATTATATTAATATTATTAATAAGTATTTCGTGCGCACGTTAAACTTATTGCGTGGCCACGAAATACTACTTCGTGTGCACGAAATACTACTTCGTGGCCACAACTAAAAATTTTTTTTGACCATGTCATCAGAGGGGCTCCGTAGGACACACTGGATTGAATAGATCATTATTTTTGAAACATCAGACAGGGAAATGTGACTATGGGGAAGATGAGACTGTGGAACATGTCATTTTGAATTCTATTAAATATTGGATACAGAGAAGGTTAATAAGGAAACTTAGTAACATGAAAATGAAACTTGAAATTGTCTATTTATTGCAGAAGGAATCAGGAAGCAGAGGATATCGGGTTATATTTGAATTTTTGAAACAGATTAGGTTGTATAATAGGATATATTTATTTATTTTTTTTGTCATGTGGTTCACACTCCATACCAGTTGGTGGCAGTGATGCTCACCTAACGTTTTTTACCAACCGCCTATAAAACTCAAGAAGAAGAACACAACTGCAAACTGGTGAAATGCTTTAGAGACATATTTCAACGGTGAGTGAAACCCTCTGAGATTGGATCAGTTACCTGTATGATACTAATTGTGCTATAAATGGTAACAACTTGAAAATAAAATTTGTAATTGGCTGCCAACAGCTGTAGCATTTGCTCAGTGCTGTGCAATAATGCCAACATTGCTAAGTTATAAAGGTTAGCATTATTGCTAACCTTGCTAACCTACTAATTGTGCTATAAATGGTAACAACTGGTGAAATAAAATTTGTAATTGGCTGCCAACAGCTGTAGCATTAGCTCAGTGCTATGCAATAATGCTAAATGGTAACAACTCATGAAATTAAATTTGTAATTGGCTGCTAACAACTGTAGCATTAGCTCAGTGCTATGCAATAATGCTAACCTTGCTAAGTTAGCAATGTTAGCATTATTGCTAACCTTGCTAACCTACTAATTGTGCTATAAATGGTAACAACTGGTGAAATAAAATTTGTAATTGGCTGCCAACAGCTGTAGCATTAGCTCATTGCTGTGCAATAATGCTAACCTTGCTAAGTTAGCAAGTTTAGCATTATTGCTAACTTTGCTAACCTACTAATTGTGCTATAAATGGGAACAACTGATGAAATAAAATTTGTAATTGGCTGCCAACAGCTGTAGCATTAGCTCAGTGCTGTGCAATAATGCTAACCTTGCTAAGTAGACCTTGGCTAATTTGTTACCATGGAAATTGTTGCTATATGTGCAGCTTGCTCTTTCTTTTCCCTTGTTATAAATGCATTTGTTTTCGCTAGAGTTTATAAGATAATGTAATTATTAGTTCATGTTAATTTTCTGAAAGATATTTTCTTATATGCGTGGAAAAAAGTGCTAAAGCACCAGTTACGTATCTTTTAAGTGATTCAAGGATACATTTTTAGTGCATTCCCCAGTGTTAGCGGTGAGCACTTTAGATTTGATAATTGATATTTTTGTTGTACGACTAAATAATTTTTTTTAAACACAATTGATATGGAGCGAAATGCTATTGATTGGTGATCTATGGCGTAAGGAAAAATGAAACTAATGGACTTTCTTCTGGCCAATCTATAGGTCCGGTTTTTTGTTACCCAGATTTTCCAGTGATATCAGTGGATTTGGAGTCACATCCATCCCAGAGCTGGAGGTCTTGAGTTAAGTTGAATCCTCAGCGAATGTTCATCCCCTCCATGCAGAGATTCCCAGTGTGAGCTGGGTGGCGGAGGATTTGATGCAGTCTCATCTCCCGTCCCACACAGGGTGTGAGGTAGGACTGATGAACACTGATTTTTGACACTGGTAATGGTACCAATATATTACAGACTCAAGGCAAAAAGTAACCTGACTCCGCCAGATGGATTTGCTCCGCATATCCATCTGGAAACCTTCCGTTGAAGTAATTTTGGGAAGGGGCGAAAATACTGGTTAGCTGATTGGCCTATGTTGGTGATAGACGGGCCAAATAAACCAATCAGATCCACTAAGCATATGACGTACTAACAGAGCGACGACGAAAACACAACCACAAGCCAGGCTACTCTTGCCGAAACCAGTCAGGAGAAGAGCAAAAACATATTTTCCTCTGAGAAAAGCCTCCAGAGCAGTGTTTTGCTCTTCTTTCAGTGAAGAAATACTCTGTAATTCTGATAAAACTTGCTCGATAGCCACGCTAACGCTAGTTTCATCGGCTGAACCCGCCATGTTCTTTAGACTGAACTGTCGCGCTTCTCGTTGCGTCACACCTCAACCCGCCTCAAAGCCAACGCTGATTGGACGTTCGTTTGGTGAACGGCTCCAAATTTTCTTCAACGGAGAGTCTCCAGACTGATTAGCGAGTGAAACCTTGAAAGCTCGCGAGATCAGGATGGTCTCACGAGGCTAGGCAAAAAGGGCCACAACGAGCAAAAGAACTGTTTATTTTATTCTTCCTGAGAACTCTTGCCGGCTTTATTATTAAATTTTTTTTTGTATTTTTTCATATACATTTATACTGTTTGAATTTAAATGTAATTTTGTATGTGAAGCTTTTCTTGTTAAAAGAAATCGTTAATAGAGCAGCTGTGATCACTGTTGTCTGTCATTATTGAGGTCAAACCACAGGCTCTTAAGGCTTAGCATCTTCTGTTACTGGTCCTGTTATTGTTACAAATCACTTATTGCCTGTTTCTCTATTACCAAATTATGATAAGAGTTACAAACAGCTGCAAAGAAATCTGACATCCAAAAACTATCATATGAAAGGAGATGTTTATAAATGCCTAATGGGTCCTTCACCCCTCATACATAGAAGATGGTTAAAAAGCATTTATTCCCCTTAAGAATTCTTCCATTTTGTTATGCCCACAAGTTTGAGATGATCATACACATTTTAAAGGTACAGTATTATGCAAAATTCATATTATAGACATTTTGGAGCAGTCATGTCTCATTAATCCTGAGTGTGAGGTTCACAAAAACCCTTTCACCTCTATGATTGCCTTCCTCCACCTCTTAGCTAATGTGTACTCAAAATGGTTTGAAAAGCATGTCCTTTATGATGTCATATTGTAAGTTAAAATGAGCTGTCCAGAATGGTCTGCACCAGCCCATCGGTTAGGCTCTGGCTTTTATTTTATGTGTTATTCAACGCTACTATGCTATGTTTACAAACTGACTGGTTGTCATGGTTTGGGGTTGTGGGGGCTCGGAAAGGTGGCATAGAAAGCCAAAATAGCTTGCTAAAGGAGAGCATTTTTTCCCCCACATCTGTCCCAGTCTGGCCATCCCTATAAAATATTTCTGGGTTCACCACTTGACTGGACAAACTGAAACCATTGGGGAGTTCCCAAAACACTGTTGATCAGAAAGAACACAAAGGTCTGATTCCCATCTAGAAATTACCTTGTTGATCTGTTAATACTAGTGATGGAACGGTTTATGAAAACCGTCCGAACCGTTCGGTTCGACTGTCTCGGTTCGTTTCGCGTGTGTTGCGTTCGGCTCATGTGCTGCTCCTTTTTCTCATAGGCGAAGCGTGTACACTCGAGAGCAGAAGGTGGCGGTACTGCGACCAAAGCCAACCACCAGTAGTAAACAAGAAGAAGAAGCAGGAGGTGGAAGACGCGCCAGCAGCACTTTATAGGTCTGCTGTATGGGACCACTTTGCATTTAGAGTGACCTACGATGACGGCGGAAAGAAAGTTGTGGATAAAAGTGCAACAGTGTCCAAGCATTGTGCAACACGTTTGTTTATGTTAACAGCAACACGACCAACATGTCATGTTAACCCCGAAATCCCACATACTCCGTCAGCGCTCCGCTCAGCCCCGCTGCGCTCCAGACCGCCTGCACAAAGCAAAGCCTACAGCCTCCACTGTGGCTCCCGTCCGCTCCGCTCTGAGTTCCTTGGAGATCGTAGAGGGCATGCGCCAGATGATTAAATTCAAAGCAGCAAATCATGCGGGAAATGATCCAGGGTTTCTCCACGGATCATTAAAAATAATTACAATTCATAAATTTTTTTGGATTAGTTTTTATGGGATTTCGGGGTAAAAATCAACATATACCGACCCGAAAACCGTGACCATGAAACCGTGAACCAAACCGTGGATTTTGTGAACCGTTCCACCGCTAGTTGATACCAAGAAGAATTCCTTTTGTGAGCTGATGAAGCAAATGGAGATTATTTCTAATCAGTTTGAGTTTCATTACACCTGCCATAAATCTAACAGGACTTAACAAATAAGCTGTCACAACAATTCAAACAATGTAGTGATAGTCGATTGTCTTGGGTTGTTTTACTGCTTTAGGAAATGGACAACTTGCTGTAATTGAGAGAAACATATTATTGTCTTTACAAAAAAAACCTGAAGAAGAAATTTCAGCCATCAGGTTGTGACCTTAAGCTCATGATCTCTTGGTCTGACGGCAAGGCTATGACCTAAAGCACGCCAGCTTTACCAAAGCACTTCAGGGTTATGGAGTGCCTGGAAAAAGTAGAGCTTTCTAATCATAGCAGATTTAGCACTGTGACCTTCACATGCTCAGAAACTTTCCCTCTATTCAAACTATTCTGCAACAAAGAGCTGGCTAAATGTTCTTCTCAGCAACATGAAATATTCATTGGCAATGAAAGCAAACACTTGATGGGATTTAATCTGGGGTCCTCAACTGAAAAAAAAGCTACAAATAAGCACTAAGCCATACATTTTACTAGAAAATCTTATTTTTCCGGAATCAATTAGAACCCAGCTAATGATAAATTGCTGTCTCGTACGAAAATACAACTTCTCCAAGAACTCTAGCAACATTAAATTGAATTATTTAGAACCAGTCAGAGCTGGATACCTCAGAACAAAGCTGTCCATACCTTTGTTGTTTTCAGTTTGTTCCCTGCTGAAAAACATAAGACCTTTACTTTTAACCGATTTAACCCACTTGGCAACACATTGTGCTCTCAAATTATTTGAGACGCTTTGCAATTTCTTTGATACTTCCAAAGCCTCCTATAGCTGAGGAAGCAAATCTTCCCCATAGACACCTCCACTACAGTTATCTCAAGGTAAGGTTTTTTCATCCTGCAGATTTTTGTTGCCCTTAAACAAAACCCATGCACTTTACTTGCCCCACAGCTTGTGTTCCCATTAAAACTAATATAAAAACTAGTTTAAATACATATTTCATGTTTTTTTAGTTTTTTTGCATTATCCTAGTGTAGTTTCTTTGAAAAATTTTGTGGTGTTTACTTTTTGAGTAGCTTGGCACAATGGCTCTAATATGGGCAACAATAAGAACTTTACACATCCCAACATGAACCTAAAAACAGAACCTAAATACAGGATCATTACAATTTACAGAAAGTTCAGAAAGAAATTCAACAACAGAAAAACTTACATAAATTTCACTCCATGGCAGCTCTTGGTTTTCTTACTGCATACAATGTGAAATATTTGCAGTTCTAGTTCTAATTGTTCAACTGGAAAAAAGGGCAATATTGCTTCTTTGGATTGTAAAGCTTAATAGCCTTCTATCTGTCTTTCTTCTACAGAAAAATTAATTATTAAAAATAACTTTAGTAGTGGTAATTATTATCTGTTATTTTGATGTTATTCTAAAATCGAAAATAATAGGGCTTGGTCATCATGACGTAAGCACTTTCCGTCGCCGCCATCTTGGATGCCTCTTTTACCGCTGCTCATACTACTGCCCATGACTACCGCCTACTGTACTCCCTCTCAGCCGTGTTTTAATTTGATTAATTTCACCTTAACTTGATTTCAACCATGGTAAACCGTTGCTGTATTGTGGGCTGTAACAGCGCAACACATGATCGCCATGGGAAAAACACGGAAAATGGGTTAACTTTCCACCGCTTTCCTGCCTGGAGGCGCAACCACGGAGACCAGGTGTCAGAGATAAAGAGTCGTCGGCTAGCTTGGATCGCGGCTGTAAGACGACCGGACATAACTTTCCACAGTATCCCGATGTCAATGAGAGTGTGTTCCCTGCATTTTCATTTTGGTAAGTTAAAGACGCACGGTTTTATTTTATAGCCTACATTGTTTCTTTCCTTCAAAGTTGGGATCTTTTACGGGAAAATAATAAAAAGCGGCAGTGGGAAAAGGCTCAAATACGTGAGAAACCCGGAGGGTTTAGGGAGGGTTGGCAGCTAACGTTACTAACTACACCTTTGAAACACATAGCAGCTAGTTAAAAGAACATTACATGCGTGAGTGGTTGTTAGCACTAGCGGTTAGCAATTACTAAACTAGCAGGTTCCAGAGCCCGTGTGAGCACAGCTTACCTTCGTACGGATTACTGTGTTCCCACTGTTTGCTGGCTTTATGATCTGCAGCTTCTGAACCCATCCATTCATGAACTGCACATGAGACTCCAAGGACTTGTAGCTTCGGAACTGTTTTGAAGTATAGGCGCTCACTCATCGGTGCTCCTCTCATTGTTAGGAACTTAATATGGATCCAAATTATTAATAATGCTATTTTTTTTTCAACATACCGGTCCCTGGCTTCTCTATTTAACGTGTCCCGGTAAATTCCAGATCCTTTTCGGGATTTTAACATCTTTTTTTTTCTCTCACAACGTTGTGTCGGAGCTGTGATTTCGGAGCGATGCTACCGGAGCTACAGTATAAGAGCTATGCTATCGGAGCTATGCTATCAGAGCGTAGCATTCAAAATGGCCGCCACTTCCCACAATGCAACGCGGATCCCGAGCCCTATTCCCTTAAAGGTTTATAAGCTATTACCCCTTGCTCACACTGGCTCCTGTGCGGTTACCGAGCCGACGGAGACCGCAACTCCCGCACACCCCCTCTCACACCTCCCTTTTGACTACGGTGCGGTGCGGCTCTGCGGCTCCGGCAACAGGTCTGGAGATTTAACTCGCGAGAAAAGAAGTTCACGTAACTTCATGCAATAACACGGCCCAAATAAGGATATTTGCGAGAGCTTCTTGCGGAATTTTCTGCAGCGCCGGAGTGTCTCGGTAACCGTAGCCGGACAGCTCAGCAGCCGGTGAGAGAGGTTTACGTCTTTTTAATGACTTGGAATCACTGCGGCTCCGCACCCACCGCACCGCAACGGTAAGACCGGAGTCGGTGTGAGCCGGGGGTTATACATTTCTTGCAGTAGATAACTTTCTAGGAACATAATTCATTAACGTTTCCTATTAATTTTTTCAGTTAGCTGGATCTAACACTAACTGAAAGGAAACAAGTTTAAAGTGGACTTCTACAGTTATAATACTGTATATCATCAAATCTTACAAATGAAATCAACAGTTCGTGCAAACAGCATCTTATGTGACAGTTGAATGTCATGATTTTATTTTCAAAAAGGCTTTACTTTTGTCGTTGGCATTTACTGTGACAAGAAAAATTTCTCAGGTTTGCTTTCCGAGTAAAGCTCTTAGACTATCGAAAAAGAATCAAATTTACAATCATCCTTAAGAAATTGAGACTAGGTAGCGTATCACAGAGGCATCACAGATAACAAAATGAAACAAATGCATCCGCACACTAGTATATAACCACTCAATACAAACATGAAAAATAACTCGAAGGTTTCTTGCTGGTGGTTTTTGCCTTTGGAACTAAGTAAACTGGATTAACTCATCTGGATTTACATTTGTTGCAGATTTAAGTATATCCCAGTTATTTATATTTGTGGATTTTTTTTTTTCTTATTTGCTTTTTGCTAACCTGGTCCACGTTAAGATTCTACATGTTGTCTGACCTGTATTAAATGGATAGTTAAAAGATTTTCAGCTTGGGACTCTTTAAGGGTATACTTGTCCTCTCTCCCTTTGGCCTCAGGGCCTCCCATAAGCAAAATTTGGCCCTGAATGCAGCACATTTTTTCCTGCTCCTGGAATTCGCACCTTGTTTTACAATGCAGCTGGGCCACCTTAAATCTTTCTTCTGTGTCTTTGGAAATGCCTCTAATTTTAGGCTTCATAGCTGTTGCATAATTTCCTCTCAAAACGTTTTCTTCCTTCTCAGGCCCTCCTTTAATATGAATGAGCTAGTGAAGTGGAACGAGCTGTTTCAGTCTCGCTCAAGAAATTTGTTTACACCGCGAATCAGTGGACATATATCCAAACAGGCATGATCACTAAGTAAGTATTAGATCATAGAGAAAGACTGTAGGCACATCTTAAACTCTGGTACCACAATACTAAGAAAAAAAAAAACAAAAACAAGTAATAATCAGCTAAATGTGCTGTTGTGCTTGATTTCTTACAAGCTAAACAGTATCACCTGTCTGAATAACAGAGGGGTGGGGGGGCAGCTTTACATCTGTGGCAGTGATTGTAATAAGTTGATTTAGATGGTGTTTCTGTTTTGGTTATATTACAGTATTCTTGTTGTGTTTTCTTAAAATTGAATAAAAAAATCTCTCTTTAAAGAGCAAAGTCAGATAAAGGAAGGCAGGTTTATTTATATTGTCCATTTTAGTAGCAGGATAATTGAAATTGTGTATTAAAGGATCAAATGATCAAATGCAAACAACAATAACATATTTGAATGTGACAGTTTTAACAAGTTTAATTAAAATCCTCAAATGGGAGCCAAAAGCTGACAGTTTAAGTGAGGTTTTTTTTTTGGCTGATTGTTACTATTTGGCTTTCAATGCCCACCAGGTGATTGATTCTAAGTGTAGTAAGTTTGAGATAGAGACACAGCATGTGGTGAATGGTCTCAAAAATATTCACAGGCTTCTAGGTTGACTCCTACTGCGAGTGAGCTTGCAGGGGCAAAGGCCTTGGATTGATTACAACTATTAATCAAGAATCAGCTCTATACACTCAGAAAAAGGAGAGAAAAAAAAGAACTTTCTCTCAGACCCCGTGATCCGACTAGGGAACTTTATTCTGAGTAAAAGACAAATGAGAAGTTCCAACTTTTCTGCTAACTTTTTCTAATCTGTCCTTTATCTTAAGTATTATACATATATCATTCACACTAAATACTATTTATTGTACTATGGGATGTTTGTTTCTTACATACAACAGATTGCAAATATTCAAAAAACAAACCTTAATTTTAAAATGACTAATTCATGTACTACAACTTACAAATTTACACTGCAAAAAATTTAAATCTCAATAAGTCATTTTTTCTTAAAATAAGGGAATTTTTTCTTGAATTAAGGAGGTAAGGGAGACACTTTGCCAATGAAACAAGACAGTTTACGTTTAAAATAAGAAAAAAACAAGTACATTGTCTTATTTCAAGTGCATATTATCTAATTATGTTATTTTAAAGGTAAAAATACTCATTCTATTGGCAAATCATCTTATTTACCTGCTCAAATTAAGGGTAAATACACTTAATTTAAGATATTTTTACCCATATTTAGATCGTTTTTGCAGTACACCAGTTGTTCACTCTGATTGCTAAAAGACATTCTATTAAAGTTATGGTGTCCCTATTGGCTTATTATGTTTTATTTATTTTATACCAAGTTTTTACTCTGTTTATTAGTAAACCAGGAGCTCTCTCAGGTATATCGTGCATGTGTGCAATGAGTTAACAAGGAAGTAATGAGACAAGCCAGTTTGCAGATCCTCAGTAGAGGTACAAAAACAAAGAGGGAAAGTGCAACAACGTTCATGTCTGCTGATTACACCCGGTGCAAAAATTCTTTACAGATTTAAAAGGGACTAGGTAAGGTTTTTTTTAGGTTTTTGGTGTTTTTCTTACAGTAATAGTACTTGACAAAAACCTTTTTTTTCTTTTAAGTCCCATGTTCTGATGAAACTAAGCCTTACTGTAAATGTTACATTGAAAGGAAAAAATGTGAATGCTTGCAAGCCACAGAACCCCAACTGTGAAGCACAAGGGAGTGTTTTTTTTTTGTTTTTGCCATAAACACCATGGCAATGTTTTATATCTTTCTTTACTTTTGTCGTTGGCATTTACTATGACAAGAAAATATTTTCAGGTTTGGTTTCCGAGTACATCTCTTAGACTTTTGAAAAAGATCCAAATTCACAGTCATATATGAGAAGTTTAGAAGTTGATATTTTTTTATATATTTCAAATGAATTAATTTAAATTTAGAGAAGAAAATTCCTTTATACTGTTGTATTTTCTAGTTCTGTTGATAAAAAAAGTAAACTGTTCCTGTGCTTTATTTTGATTTAAAAATAACCCTGGTGGGCGGTCCTTATGACATCACCAGGTGGGCGGTCCTTATGATATCACCAGTCAGATCATGGAATTATTTTACTGATGATGTCATGGAATCCTTTATATAGGTGGGTTTTTAGAATAGTCATTTCATTCTAGCTCAGAACTCTTGTGAGTAAGCTGTGTTTATTTTGCTCTCAAAACATTTTTGGATTTAAACTGAAAAAAAAAATCTCAAGATGAATTTCTGGCGTAAGAAAGGAGATGTTGCATCGTTAAAACAAATGCGTAAAGCAAATAGGTCAAATATCGCAGAACTATGTGCACTCAACAAACATCTTGAAAAAGGTTTTTGTGAAATTGGCTCAAACCGTGGAGTGGAAAAAAAGATGAAAGCTGAAAAAAGGTTAAACAAAGAATTTGAAAAACGGTTCAAGGAGTTTCAAAAGGAGTTAAGAATCCAGGATTCTTTCATGGAGCAACTCAATGCAGAAACTGAAATGGTAAAGGCTTTATCCTTAAAAAATATTGAGTTAAAACACAAGTTGGAAATGATGAAAGAACAGATAAAGGATATAAGGATATTGGAAAGTCAGGCCAATATTGCAAAACATCAACAGAATTTCATTAAGGAAAATAACCAGTATTTGAAAAAACAGATTAAGAAGTTGATGGAAGAAGTTTCAGAGAAATCTAAAGAGGCTGTGAAGGAAATTAATAACTGGTTGCCAGTGGACAAAAAAACCAAGGAACAAACATTTTCAGTTTATGAGTTGTCAGATGTGCACACAGATTTTGATGAACGTTCATTCTCAGAAATGGACGAATGTGAAACAGGTCCCAAGCCGGCTGACCAACAGACCAAGAAACAAGATGAACTTTTAGAGTCAGGTTGTGAGTTGTCTGACAAAATATGTGAGGAACCAGGTCAGATAGAGAGTGAGACACAGAAACAACAACATTCAGAGGACATATCAGATGTGGACACAGATTTTGATGAAAGTTCATCCTCAGAAACTGGCAAATGTGAAACAGGTCCCAAGCCGGCTGACCAACAGACCAAGAAACAAGAAGAGCTTTTAGAGTCAGGTTGTGAGTTGTCAGATGTGGACACAGATTTTGATGAAAGTTCATCCTCAGAAACGGACAAATGTGAAACAGGTCCCAAGCCGGCTGACCAACAGACCAAGAAACAAGAACTTTTAGAGTCAGTTTATGAGTTGTCAGATGTGGACACAGATTTTGATGAAAGTTCATCCTCAGAAATGGACGAATGTGAAACAGGTCCCAAGCCGGCTGGCCAACAGACCAAGAAACAAGAACTTTTAGAGTCAGTTTATGAGTTGTCAGATGTGGACACAGATTTTGATGAAAGTTCATCCTCAGAAATGGACGAATGTGAAACAGGTCCCAAGCCGGCTGGCCAACAGACCAAGAAACAAGAAGAACTTTTAGAGTCAGGTTGTGAGTTGTCTGACAAAATGTGTGAGGAACCAGGTCAGATAGAGAGTGGGACACAGAAACAACAACATTCAGAGAACATATCAGATGTGGACACAGATTTTGATGAAAGTTCATCCTCAGAAACTGGCAAATGTGAAACAGGTCCCAAGCCAGCTGACCAACAGACTAAGAAACAAGAACTTTTAGAGTCAGTTGATGAGTTGTCAGATGTGGACACAGATTTTGATGAAAGTTCATCCTCAGAAACGGACGAATGTGAAACAGGTCCCAAGCCGGCTGACCAACAGACCAAGAAACAAGAACTTTTAGAGTCAGTTTATGAGTTGTCAGATGTGGACACAGATTTTGATGAAAGTTCATCCTCAGAAACGGACAAATGTGAAACAGGTCCCAAGCCGGCTGACCAACAGACCAAGAAACAAGAACTTTTAGAGTCAGTTTATGAGTTGTCAGATGTGGACACAGATTTTGATGAAAGTTCATCCTCAGAAACGGACAAATGTGAAACAGGTCCCAAGCCGGCTGACCAACAGACCAAGAAACAAGAACTTTTAGAGTCAGTTTATGAGTTGTCAGATGTGGACACAGATTTTGATGAAAGTTCATCCTCAGAAACGGACAAATGTGAAACAGGTCCCAAGCCGGCTGACCAACAGACCAAGAAACAAGAAGAGCTTTTAGAGTCAGGTTGTGAGTTGTCAGATGTGGACACAGATTTTGATGAAAGTTCATCCTCAGAAACGGACAAATGTGAAACAGGTCCCAAGCCGGCTGACCAACAGACCAAGAAACAAGAAGAGCTTTTAGAGTCAGGTTGTGAGTTGTCAGATGTGGACACAGATTTTGATGAAAGTTCATCCTCAGAAACGGACAAATGTGAAACAGGTCCCAAGCCGGCTGACCAACAGACCAAGAAACAAGAACTTTTAGAGTCAGTTTATGAGTTGTCAGATGTGGACACAGATTTTGATGAAAGTTCATCCTCAGAAACGGACAAATGTGAAACAGGTCCCAAGCCAGCTGACCAACAGACCAAGAAACAAGATGAACTTTTAGAGTCAGGTTGTGAGTTGTCTGACAAAATGTGTGAGGAAACAGGTCAGATAGAGAGTGAGACACAGAAACCACAACATTCAGAGGAAACATCAGATGAGGGCAAAGATCTTGATGACAGTTCATTCTCAGAAATGGATGAAAGGGAGGAAATCACCAAGTTGGTGGAGAAACATCAACAAGAACTGCGGGAGCAGGCCGCCATGCTTGAGCACATTGGTAAAACAAAGGAGAAATTGCAACAACAGATCTTGGATTCCATGCTGACAGAAAAAGATGGAGAGATTGCGATTCTCACAGCAAAGATAATTGAACAGGACCGTGAGCTTGTTGCTCTGCGACAGGAAAAGGAGTCGCAAGAGCTCACCTTCAAAGAGGCAGTGCAAGAAAAGGAGGAAGCCGTGGCATGCTATGCTACCGAACTAGAAGAAGCTTCCCGCAGAGAGGAGGAGCTCGCGGAACTCCTCAGGACCCTAAAAGAGCGTAACGCATGTGATATGGAGCGAGCAAAGCATGACAGTGAAGCTCTTCTCATCTTGGAAGATGCACTGGCCGAAAAGGACAAGGAAATAACAAGGATGGTAACAAAACATCACCAAGAATTGAGGGATCAAGCCAACCGGCTAACTCGCCTGAGCAATACAAATGGCGAGTTGAAGCAACAAATGTCACAGGCAGCGCTGGAGCTGACCTTCTCTTTGCTGAAGGTAGATAGCTCAAAGCTTTGGAAAAAAGCATAACTACTATGAATTGGAAAAACCAGCATGTCACTTCCTTTAAACTTTTCTCAGTCACCAACACAGACACAACTTCCAAGACACCAACAACGTATCAATCAGCAGACACAAGACTCTTTTGAGAGGATTGTACCTGCACTGAGAGCCAGGGGCGTGACAAGGCCTGATACCTAGGAGCCCTCACAGGGCTACGTTCCCAAACCAGACAGACCGCCTCTCTATGAGCTTTTTTTTTTGGACAAAAGATAGGGCTGCACGGTGCGACAGTGTGTAGTACTGTTGCCTCATAGTAGGAAGGTTCCGGGATCAATTCCTTGCCCGGAGTCTTTCTGCATTGAGTTTGCATGTTCTCCCCGTGCATGCGAGGGTTCTCTCCGGGTGCCCCGGCTTCCTCCCTCACGCTAAAAACATGGTAGTTAGGTTAACTGGCTCCTCTAAATTATCCTTAGGTGTGATTGTGCATACTTGTATGTCTCAACATTACTCTGTAATGAACTGGTGAGCTTTTTGGTAATGAACGAACGTACGAAAGAAAAAAAAGAGCAACATAAAGTAGTTAAATTCATACTTCTGGTGAAATATAATAAAAATAATTTGTTTTTTTACTGTGCGGAAGCTGCTAAGCAAAACTTTGAAAAATAAGTTATAATTCTGGTAACATTACTTCATAAAAGTTTTGAGTGCCTTTTACAACTGTAATAATTTGCACAGAAGCAGAGAGCGGACGTACCCGACTTTTTCTTTTCCTTTGCCTTCTCGAGATAATGACATACTGTAACTATCTCGTTATCACCGTTAAACCATTAATTGTTTTCTTATTGATTTCTTGAGATGATTATCCTGTCTGAGTAATGGATGAGGCTGGCCAACAGCCCTGGATTCCCAGTCCATCCATGCCTGTCGGGACTGTAGTTGTGCAGTCATGGTACTCCGTCTGTGCAAATAATGAGTTTTTTAGTTTTTCCGTAAAAGTTTAAAAAACAATCCACTAGACTTGGTTTCCAAGATTTGAAGACGTTTCGCTACCTCTCCAGGAAGCTTTCTCAATTCAAATGTCTGACATGAGTGATTTATTCAAAACAGGTTGAAATGGTCTACAAAGTATTCTCTATATCATCAGGGGGCGAGCTAATCTTAAATAAAGGAATAAAAAAGAGGATTTAGAGATGTTTTACTATATTATAGAGTGGACTGGGTTCTTTGATAAATAGGTTGGCCAGTTTTAATTAGCAGAATATTAAAGGGGCAACAAATTGAAACTTCAACATTTGGGAATAATAAAGTAGCATCAACAAAATGCAATTTAGGAGAAATTAGAACATTTGAGGAGCAAATTTTTAAAGCAAATGAAGACATCTTTCAATATAGGCAATATTGATGAAGACTTAATGAGTTAATAGTGCTTATGGAAGTTCAATATCAGGCCCAGGATCTAAACTTTCTCCATTTTTCAGCTGCAAGCAGGTTTAACGATAGCATTTGAGAAGCTATATACAATTTTGGGGATGGGTAACCATACTCTTTATGCATGAAGCAATAAGAACACCTGAATTTACTTTACCTACAGCTGCAATCAATACTTTAGAGGGAATGCACACTTAATACGGTAGTTTATTTGAGATAACAGATATAAGAGGAGATTATGTTTCCTGCACATTTTTTGATCTGGTCAGGGGTCCAAATAAGAAAACTATTGACTGGTTCTGGGGATGTTAGAATAGGGTGACCATATTTTCATTTGGGAAAACCAGGACACCTTAGAGCGGGGGTGGGGTGGGATCTCTGTTCCCATGCATAGAGATGTCTGTGGCATGCATTCACTTAACGTAGGCCTACGTAATCCTACAATAACATGATATTTACAGTTGATTTATTAAAAATGCTTTTCAGTAAAAGTCAACAGCAATAACTCCAATAAATAAACGATAATTTTATTCAAAATGTATTTATTAAAAATGCTTAACAATTCCTCTAATGAATAAATAGCACAATGAAAGAAATAATGTCTCATCATCGGAATTTGCTCCGTGATCAGAGGAAATGTACTTGGCGCCGAACAGTGGTGAAAATCGGAAGTTCAGTTTAATATAATACAACTCTGTGAATAGTTCCGTCTGAAATGAATGAAAATAGTTGTTTTAATGGTTATAGAGTCAGATATGTGGCGGTAATGTTTGGTTTATCTAAAGGTTTTTATCTGTTACTGTGTAGATGGGTTTGGCTGTAATTTAAGGACAGATTCTAATAGATCTGCGGAGTGGGAACTATAAATTTAATAGGAGTTAATTTTTTTTATTGCTGTTTTGCACAATATGCTTAACTAAGTATTTTTTGTTGTTAAATATTAGAGATTTTGCAGATATATTTTGTACATACATTGTTTAGATTTACTTAACTTAACTTAATATTTCTAACCCTTTTATAGAATAGAAAATTCCTTTATTGTCCCACAATGGGCAAATTTACAGCAGCAGAAAGATTATTAAAAATGGTCACACAAATGTGGACCTTAGAAAAATGTATAAGAATAACATAATAGGGAAGAGTTAAAATATAAACAATACAATTCCGTAAAGTGCTTTAACAATATAAAACTGGAGAATAAATAACTAATATGCAGCTATGGACATTTTTACAGGAATGGATATTTGAAAATAGCAGCAACATCAGAGATGTGCAGAATGACAGCAGCAGGTTATTTAACTGACTAAGGTTTCTATCATTACATTGATTTTATTTGTTCCTGCTCCCGGTGGTTGGAACCCTTATTCCACTCTGGGTTCTTGTGAGTGTAGTCTTTGTTCACTTTAACTTTAAAAAAAAAATAAATAAATAAACAAACAGTTTTGAAAACCTCGGTATTCATTCTTTTCCTGCTTTGTGTGTCAACTTTCACGGTTGCTAAGCAACAGAGCATACGGCGGTAAAACCCGCCGAAGGATGGACCTGTTCGAATTTACAGCCAAAACTCTTCCGGCCTCCTTATTTTCAAAGACTTCGAAGGATCCAGTCTAGGTAGACCGTGTCCTTGGAGGATGCAGCCCAGGTTTTCGAACAGAGCCTCTGATTAAGAATATGGCTGCCCGCACTGACGCGGCTCAGGGATTACCTCACACGCAGCGTCGTGCACAGTGCCCTAGTGGCTGTAAATTTAATGGTCCAATTAAGGTAATTTAAAAAATCAGGACATTTCCTCACTTTCTAAAAAAAAAACGGGACGCCCGGGACAGGACGTGAAATACGGTTATGTCCCGGGAAATACGGACGTTTAGTCACCCTATGTTAGAACAGATTTTGTTTTTGTTTTTCTTTTTTTTTTTTCTTTTTTTTTTTTCTCTCATCGGAGCACTTTTTTTTGGAGAATATTTTAAATGGACTATAGCTGGACACTTTGCATAGAGAGGGTGCAGTTGAATTCAACACCTTCAGGAACTGTACTGCTGAGTTTTTGGAACGCAACAGCAAGTCAGAGTACAATCCTGTGCTCTGAGCAGATGAATGACATTTCCTCTTGAAGGCAGGAAAACCTTTGACGCTCTGTTTCCTTCTGCCTCTATGTGATACTGCTGATGACACAGGTAAACACTTATCCTTCAGGGTGTGTGGGGACACATGGGCCCCAAGACTTATGGTTCAAAGCTGCTGTGGTAAAAGAGGGAAACCTGATGGACTTGTAGCTTGCCACCATCAGTGTGTGAGTGTGTGCGTGAATGGGTGAATGAATGTAGTGTAAAGCGCATTGGTCAAGTCTCCTGACTTGAAAAAAGGCGCTATATAAGTACATGCCATTTACCATTTACTTGTCCTAACATCGAACTGTTTTACATGTTGGAGAGGATCGCTGCTCCAAGATACTTTCTCTTCCAAGACCAGTAGCAGGATGGCTCCTGACCAGTTTCCCCACATAGATCCACTCACATAGATACATACACACGTACACTTACTCACTAACTTGGTTAATGACTCGAAGAACACACAAGGGTCCACATGGGACTGATGTTGTCTGCACCAAGCTGGTTTTTCCTAGAGATTAAAGAACTTTAATCATTTTCAATGGGGAGGGGATAAGAGTAAACTTAAAATGCAGTTATAAGTTTAGACGAGTATGCTATGATGTAGAAATAGTTTTAAAAGAATTTCTTTAGGTAATCCATGAATTAGTGTTAATTTCGTTAACGAAAACTAAACGAAAATATCTTCGTCAACGCACATTTTTCACCGAACGAAAACTAGACGAAACGAGACAAAAATCCCCACTAATAAACAATAACCGGGAGAAAATTAGAAATAATTTCCGTTGACTAATAAAGAAGAGACGAAAATGCAGTTCGGTAAATAAAGACTGGGCTAAAATCTATGGACATTTTAGTTCACGAACAAAGATGAGACGAAAATTACATATTATTATTTTATGTTTTTTTCGAATCCTGTCTCCTCTTCCGCCTCCTTCTCGTCCTCCACACGGCCACTTTCAAACCGGGAGCGGGCGGCACAGAGTAGCCTACACAACACAACAAACCTGAAGAGACACGTCGCAGTTCGCCACAAAATCATTACGGTAAGTTAACAGAAAGATTGGTGGTGGTTGTTTAAAATGTAACACTAAGTCAACGGCTATAATGTCCCAATGATAAACTAACTAATGTTGGCTAACTTTCATAGCATTTAGTATCCAGGCTGGCTACGTGACGTTAGCTTGTTAGCACGTAGCGACCGTAGCCACTTGTTGCTAGAATTGTATGTGAAGTTAAATTTATGCTAACTTAGATATGTTATACTGGCCGGGCAACTATCGTTTCTGTTAAATTGCAAGTTTGATTAAAGCAGACAGAGCTTGAGGTAATCTAGGAGCTGCAAGTGAACTATAGTTTACACAAAACACCTCGGCAGCTACACATGTATGCTAAATGCTAAAACAAACTGAAACTATTTATCAGGATAAGACAAAATTAAAATAATACGCCACACGTAATTCAGAACAACTTTAATCTAGATTTTCATACACAAAATAGCCATTGCTAAGGGAACCACTGCAGGGATGCAAACACCCAATGTCTTTATTTGGTGACATAAATGCTGCTCTGTTTATCTGCACATTACTATTACAAGGACATTTGATTTGAATTGGCATCAATATTAATACAACCAAAATGCATGCACACATAAAAATGTCTGCAATTTATTCCTGCATAAAATGATAGTTAGGTTGTTTGTATGAGTTTGAAATGGATTGTCAAATGTAGTTTTTACAGAGACTTAGTTTTTGTTAAGGAAAAAAAAACAGACCTATATGCTACTTATACACTTGGAATTCCTGTTATGCTGTTTATCTATCCTGACATTGTATTCCAGATTGAAGCTACACCACCACCAACAACCACTCAGAAACAATGACAGGCCAGCTATACAAGCTTCCTTAATTACCCACACCAAATACAAAGCTGACTCTCAGGACTAGCAAGCTGTACCTTGTTTCACCTTAAATACTGTACCTTTATATACCATGTGAACTAGCTGGCAGGGAAAGACTTTTGTTGTATCAGTTGGAGTTTTTTCTCTCTCACAACATTGACCTCAAATCTATTTATGGTATTATTCTATGTGAACTAGCTTTAAACAGCCAGCACTTGTGTTAAGTTCATAAAACACTTTATTTTATTTATGTGTTACCTTTGCCAGGTGTATTTTATTTGTTTTTAATGCAAGCATTTGTGTTTGTCTTTGAACCTTAACAATGTTCAAAAAAATATGCAAATATTGTCAGAACATCTTCCATGTCTGCATGTGTTCCTAAAAATTGTGGGTTGTTTTTTTTTTCAAAAAGATGAGAGAAAATGTTGAAATGTGAAATAATTTTTGGAAATTTAAAATATTATCTGCTGACAAAAAAGTAAAAGGTTAAAATTATGTCCTGACTAAAACTAGACTAAAATGTTGACAGTTTTTGTTGACTAAAACTAAACGAATAAAATTATGTTCTCTTGGACTAAAATAAAGACTAAAATGCTCGACTTATAGTCGACTAACACTAGACTAAATAAAAATGGGATGATGTCGACTAAATGTGATAAAAACTAACAAGCGATGCTGAAACTGGACTAAAACTGAAACTAAATTTAAAAATGGCTGGTAAAATTAACACTACCATGAATTGAGTGTTACAATGTGTAAAACAGGGTTAGGGCTGGGCGATATAGAAAAAAAGCTTATCGATAAAAAAAAATGCATATTGATCGATATCGATAATTATTGAAAAGATTTGAAACCATATTTTATGTGCAGCTCTGCCTGGACTTTTTATCATATTGCTAAATGATTTAATTTTAATAAAAAACACAAACACAGACTTCGAATTAAATCTTTATTTAACCAACTTTTTTAACCATAACAGAATTGTTTTAAAGAAAAATAACTTAAGAGACCTGGGTTATGTTATTAAATACTGACAAAGAATAAACTAAAGTGACCAGAAAAGTGACCAAAATAAATATAACAAATAAATAATTGCCGCCCCCGCTTCCTGCTTTAACCTGAGTTATTACTTTGAAGTTTCTGGCCCCTCAGCATTTTTATCTCAATTGTTAGAACTACTTGGGAAACTGCCCAGAACTGAAAATATATATATATTTTCCTGAAGATTCCTCGGAGTAGAGCCGCGCCGGGGCCTACACAGCTCGTACTCCTGCGGGTGTGAGCGGCTGAGATGATAAAAAAAAATAAATAAAAAAAAAAGTTGGTTGTGTTATCAGACGTGGTTTTCACTGGTTCCCGACACATTTTACAAATGACTGTGGTTTGTTTTTGGTCCGACTTGCCATGACCGAAATACTGCCAGACTGCCGAACTACAAAAACCCTTCATTGAAACAATTTCCTCCGCCTCTCCTTGCTGCGACATTTTCATGTACTCTGTGTTGTGTTTTGAGAGGGCGGCGCTTGGTGACGGCTTGCCTGGGTCCGCGATTGTGATTGGTTGGGAGGAAGCAGTGACTAGCATAAACCTACATGCTAGGCTACAATGAGAAGGAAGGAAAACTGCGTTTCTTTTTTATCGAACTTTTATCGACCCTCTTTTTTTCTATTGTGCCACACGTCTATCGATCGATATATATCGTTATTGAATTATCGCCCAGCCCTAAACAGGGTTAAATGTTTTCTAAATATCTACAGGTTCCTTGAATAAGACTATATTAGTTGCAGTAGTTTTGAGCTAATATGAACAAAATAATGAGTCTGAAACCGCTTGCTGAATAAACATACAGTATACAGATAATTGATTTAAATGTAATGAATTTAATGATGATTTAAGGGATAAAGTGAAAGTAATTTTAGATAAGAATATCTTGTTGTGACTGCACTTATATTTTGAGTAAATAAAGAATTTCTGATTAAAGACACTGCTCATTCTGATAAGAACACTGACTACACTCTCTTGTGTGCCAGAGGATCCCGAAGGAAAGGATTGTTGAACTGTGATGAGAAAACACCATGAGAACCACCACATGGATTCAGCATCTATCTGCCATTGGGCTGCATGGAGACCAAAGGGGGCTGTAGAGGAGGCCATACGAGACTCTGATTGATTAATTAGCTTGAGGAGTGATAGAGACACTGAAATAATTCATTAGCGACAGTGATGTTCATCATTTGCCTTCAACTCGGACCAGGATAATTCTTGATTTTACCTAATTGTGATTTATGTGTTTTGATTTATTTTGATTTTGTTTTAATGAAAAATGTGGAAACATTTTGCTCCAGACCCACCAAGATCAAGTTTTATGCCATTTTTTCTTTGATGTAGAAAAATTCAGAAACTGATTGGCTTAAAGGTTCTTTAAGTAGTTGGTAATGATAATTGTCTGATTCAAAACAGGGTTTCCTTGCTCAGATTGGCCGAGAGTGGGATTTCCCTGGGGTCACCCCGGTTTTTACTACCTTTTAAAGAAGGTAGGGTGTTCCGGTGGAGAACGGCCCGACCTGTCCTGTGACTTCCCCTACTGTGACTGAATGATGGGTAAATTGGGATGGATGGTTTATCCATGATGAGCGGTCACATTTAGGAGGCCTCCAGGTGGGAGTGAGAGTAGATGAATTTGGCCTTATTAGATTTATAGGCTTAGGTTACCTAGTCTAAGGTAAATTATAATAATGTGTGCATTGGAAACTAAAATAGCCTTCCTTTAATTAGATGAAACCCAAATTGTAGTTAAATGCTGAAACTGGTCTTGAGTGACAACATTTGGTGTGTGAAGTTTTTGATTGTGATTACTTTTGATCCCTAATTAATGATACATCACTAATTGTAGATGCTGTCTAAGTCACCTGGTCCTTTAAAGATATGTCGATATCAGAATCAGAAATATTTTAATAATCCCAGAGGGCAATTACTTTTGTTACACGCTCCAGTTACGGTTTTTTTTATATATATATATATATATATATATATATATATATATATAAAAAAACTGTTTTCTCACCCCTCGTGGGGTGGTATGTGTCATCCTCAAGCTCGGGTCCTCTACCAGAGGCCTGGGAGTTTGAGGGTTCTGCGCAGTATCTTAGCTGTTCCTAGGACTGCGCTCTTCTGGACAGAGACCTCTGATGTTTTACCTGGAATCTGCTGTAGCCACTCTCCCAGTTTGGGGGTCACAGCCCCCAGTGCTCCAATTACCACTGCCACCACTGCTGCTCTTACTTTCCACATCTTTTCTAGCTCCTCTTTCAGCCCTTGGTATTTCTCAAGCTTCTCGTGTTCTTTCTTCTTGATGTTGCTGTCCCTTGGGATTGCCACATCTATCACTACTGCCTTCTTCTGCTGTTTGTCGATCAACACGATGTCTGGTTGGTTAGCCATCACCTGTTTGTCAGTCTGGATCTTGAAGTCCCATAGGATCTTAGCTCGGTCATTCTCAACTACCTTAGGAGGTGTCTTCCATTTTGACCTTGGGACTTCCATACCCATACTCATATATATATATATATATATATATATACACACACACACATCCAACTACACAAGATAATAAAAATACAAATAAAAAAGATCAAATATATACACATATAGCTCTTCTGTATATATATATATATATATATATATATGCATATGTAACACTAAATTCTGTGTTTTAAGTTACCTGTAAAAATGGTAACTTATCAGGGGGAGTTGTTAGGTTTATTCTTTATACATCATGTGCATTGTTACTTTGTTACCCAGATTAGAGAGAGTAGAAGGCCTTCCTTCACAATGTGGATGTCACTGTGTGTAAGGAGGTCATCTAAATAGGACAGCCTTCTTGTCTTTTAAAGATACACAGGATATGGGCACATCTTAGAGCCGGTACGGAAGTCCCGAGGCGCAACTGCCTTCAGGGGGACATAACTTCCACATTTAACAACCCGAAGCTAAAACATGCAGCGCCATGGCCAGTCTTTCGGGAACACTCACTGGTGAACTGTGTATCACCCAGCGTTGGATGAGGGGTTGTAGACGGCGAACAAGCTTGTCAAACCAACACACGGAACCCACAATACTAGCTAGTTGGTGATTGTCCCTGTTGCGTTGTGGCGTGGAATAAAATAGCGCAGACCACACTCAAAATTGGGCATAAATCAAAAATCTGCTTCATACCTGCGACAAGCTAACTGCGACACACTGGTGCGGGAGTATACACAGCCCTTTTGGCAGAATGCTTGTACCTATCAGCTATTTATGTAAAGCTCAGTACAAATGAGCTGCAGTACAAATGAACATTTTGCTAAACAAAAATATAGATTATTTAAAATATTAAATGTATCAAATAAATATATTTCAATTATATGTATATATTCTAAAATGCATTTTTTTAAATATATAAAATTTTTGTACTGCTGTCATTTTAATTATATCAATAATAATTTGTATAGGTCATCGAAGGTTAGTGAACGTCTGTTCATGCTGAAACTGTGAATTTCATATAAATTAAACGTTGCTAACCTATGATTATGTATATTTAATTTTAATTTGGAAAAAAATGACATCAGCACAAACGTAGGACAGTTGATTGACAACAAATTTATTTGTTTTTGCAAATGTGAGCAGGGCTACGAAAGTGGTTGACCTCTGATGACCCCCGGAGACATTTTCTTTTTATCTTTAGAATGATAGGAGCACAAATGAATTTTTTTCCTACATAAACCAGTACAAACATAGCTGATGGGATTGACGCTAATTTTGTCTGATTTCATAAAAGCGTGGGGGCTGATTCACCTTTTGATCTTTAACCTTTCATTAATATCTTCAAAGCCAAAGCAGCAAAAATGACGATCTTTACTGCACGAACCAGCTCAAACGGAGTTAAATTAATTGACACCCATTCCATCTGATTTGAAGAAGTTGGGGTGGGGTGGGGTGGGGGCTGGTTGACCTTTGATGACCTCTAGAGACATTTATTTATATCTATAACACGATAGTGGCACAAATGAAAATTAGTTTCTGCACAAACCAGCACAAAAATAGCACAAACGTTTGACACCAATTTTGTCTGATTTGAAGAAGGTGGGGGGGCCAACTTCACTCGTTCTGTCAGCAGTTGAAGGTCCAAAATTTCTCCAAACTACTATGAAAAACTACTGTTAAAATACATTATTGATCATTTTGTGTCTGAGAGGATTAATGGATATGTGTTTTATTTTAAACCTATGTAAATATCTACTTTCAACTTTTGTTACCAGGGAGTCAAAATGTTTGATATATCATTTTGTGCTAACTAAGCACATTTTAAGGTACACGTGTTCTATTGTTTGGCGAAACAAAAAGTAAATCAAGCAATCACAATGCATGTATTAGTGCCAGAGAAGGGACGATCCGAATATTTCAAGGTGCTCTATAAAATTTTGTCAGACACACTCATCTATTGAGTTGAACGATCTGAGAAATAAGAAATATCCAGTACGGTGCAGTTGTGTGCTGACAGAAATGCATTGTTAAGGTCAGAAGCCAAAATTCACCATCTGTTGAGGCACAACACCACAAAAACCTACAGCAGATGGGCTGAAATGGCAAAAGCACTTTGTATTTAAATCCCATCAGATAAAAACAGGGAACAGAGGCCAAGTTTTGGAGAGTATTACCAATACTGGACAACAGCATATCAGAAAAATGGCCTGGTTCAGTAGTTATCGATTTTAATGTCAAGATTCAGACAATAGGCTCAAAAATCTGTGTGAAAATAAAAGCATGGATTCAGCCTGCATTGTCACACTGGTTCTGGTTGGTGTAGGCAATGATTAGTTCTTGTTTTCAACCACATAGGTAGTTTTCTATAGGCATCAGCTTCTAAGGGACATGAAGACAACATAATAGAAAAAAGAAGAACAAACAAAACAAAGATTAAATAATTAATAGCAGCAACATGCTCCTGACTGAGATGAGGTCTTAATAAATCAGTGATCACTTTCAATGACAAAGTTATGCTATAATATTAGAAGAAACGACAACATCAAAATTACTTGTTAATATTCATTTTCTATACACATTACTCTGTATAACTTTACTCTCATAATCCCAAACAGGGACACCTAGGATTTTGAGTTGGGGAGTCAAAGTAGGGCAGAGAAAGGAGTTGACTGACAGGTAATAGTGGGTATCACATTACAAGAGCCAAATCTACATACAGAGTTGCCAGTGAGGCTCTGACCTTGTCTGTTAGATATAGATGTTACTTTTTCTTAAAAACATTGAAAGCGAAATAATTTTTTATATTACTCAGGTTTTTATGTCAGAATGTGTTTACTTGGAAGAACCAGTTCAGCTGCCAGTTAATCAACAACATTGCATTTTTTGACTAAAAAAACAAACTGAAGCATTTACGGTAGGGCTTAGCGATTTTGCATCCATCCATTTTACGTCACACGTATCCCTGCAAAGGGTGCTGGTGCCTTTCTCTGGCTGTCTATGGCCGAGAGGCGGAACCTACACATACTCAGTAGAGACTGACACAGGAGTGGATTTTCACTCCTGTCCCATCCCACTCCCACAAAAAAAAAACTGGGTCCCATCCAGAAACCAGAGTAGAAATTTAAATCCTGTCCCATCCCACTCCTGGTGAAATTAATCCCACTCCCATTCAGAATGACTCCCGCTCCTGCACCACTCCCATTCTTGTTGTCTTCAATAAGATTTCTGCCAATACATTGAATCTGAATTTCTATGAAGGGTCAGTTAAGTTAAAATTAAACTTTTCGAAGTCGAGTTCGCCACTAACTGTTTGTCCCTCCCTTGGTTGTTTTTGAGCGCGGGTGAAAAACTCAGAGCGGAAGCACTGTTGCTTTTTGGGTCGTGTAGTTTTTTTGGCTTTAAGGAAAAAAACTACCAAATGGCTGCGCCGGTACTGGATTTTTTTTCTTTCTATTTTATTTTCTTTTTTGGCATCAATCCTAGTTTTTTTTAGTTACTATTGGTTTGCTCCTGCTCCCGTCTGCTCCCGTTAATGTTTAATCCTGTTCCGTCCCAATCACGTGATCGTTACTAATACTGATTCCCATCCCGCGCGAATCCCACGGGAATCCCGTGACCTGTGGGATTCCCGAAAAAATGTCAGTCTTTAATGCTCAGGGAGAACATAAAATTGTAAATCTGTTTTGTTTTTAACCAGCCTTTTAAAATGTTTAAAATGTTCAAATGACTCTGGATTCAAAATTAGAATACAATCACGTTATCTTATATCAATATCTAAAAAGTAACTAAGGAATAATCTGAAATCATACTGCCTGCCTTACACACCCTGTTTAGAATTAGCCAATTTACAATGGAAAGATTTATAAAAGAAAAAGATTTCATAAAACATTTCACACTGTACAGTCATGGAAAACTTGCTCCTCTAATGAAACACAATAAAGTCTGTTCTTTACCATAAAGTAGTTTAATTTTCTGAATTTGACTGAAGTTCAGTTTAGCTAATTGGCTCATTTTCAGTATAAAATCTTCAGCTGTTATTTAGCATTACACTGCAAGGATTGAGTTATACACAGTGAAAACAGCTTACACAAAACCTGAGTGGCTGACCTTTATTTAATTAGCACCTGATAGTAAATGGCTCATCCTGAGCCCTCATGAATGTTTAATCAAAATGCAGTCTCCCCTTCTGCTTCAAAATAGCCATCTTCCTCTCAACACATCACTGTACACACCAGATGCAAACCTTTCCAACATGTCCTCTTTGCAGGAGTACACTAACTATGGCATGCTCTTTGCATTGTCAAGCAGGTTTGGACAACTGGAGATACTGTAACAAGTGTTGTATGCCACCGGCAAAGCCTTGCAGATACAATTACCAAAGTGCTAGCAAGTCTCCTCCAAGTTGTTAGCTGGAGAATCAGTCGAGACATCTGGCTGCTGCACCCACGTGTGAGGCATGCATAAACATGATGCTCACATGGGAGGAAAACATGTGAAGGGGGAAACAACAGACATTTTGAAGCAGACCTAGATCAGGGATTCTGTTGCACCCTACTAAATTTTTGATGGGGGGACGTCTATATATAAATTATTTTGAAACACATTTATTTACAGGAAATAGACAAGGGTATTATTGTAGGGAACTGTATAAATTTTAACAAAAAAGCAGCAGGACAAAATGTTATGTTTTTCTACTGCAGCAATCTATGTTATTTGATCATTAGCTGTGCTGACAGAAGTATTTTATTGGCGGGGGGGGGGGGGGGGCTTAGTGTGGCAGCGATTTACATCAATGTACATACACAGGAATCTCACTGCAGCAAACAGAAAGTGGCAGGGAAAACAACCAACATCTTTGGAATAGACGCCATTTCAGGATTTCTTTATGGAGCAGTGGCAGACCAGAGCAAGAACCCAGACAGAGAGGGGAACAGAGTATGGCAAAGAGGCAGACCTAGATGTGGAGCCAAGCAAACTAACTCTGGGAGATCGGAGGGAGACAGCCGTAAATCAGAGCCAGACCCTAGTCAGAGTATACCAGACTGGGTTAGAGGGAGTGGCTAGCTGGTCCAGCTCTTGAACCTACAAGAGGAGGACAAAAGCTAAATGATTTAGATCTAAAGCTTTCAATCAAAAAACTTTTAAAAAGCCCACAAATCTCTTAAAGGATCATTTCTATTTTGAATAAAAAAAGTCTTGTCCCTGCTGCACTCCTTCACTCTATGTCTCAACAACTTTTTTACTTATACTGTAGTTTTTATATATTATAATTGTAACCCTGGCTAAAAAACAAAAACGATCTGCAAGATAATCACAGGTTTATGTTCTCTGTATTAAAAAATACAGGTGAGAGTCATGTATTGTTGCTTTCAGGTTTTTTGTTTTCAATGTGTAATCTGAGTGATTATATACTTATCGTGACTGATTATTTTTATTCATAATGTGAAAAAAAAAAGGTAAAAAGAAAAAAGCATTTCTGAACAAAACATGTGTATTTACATATGTGTAATGTTGTTTGTCTGACTGGATTCCTATTAGTCTTAAGACTATAGAAGTAGTAAAAAAACTGAGGGGCAAGTGAACTCATCTTGGAGTGGGGAAAAAAAAGTAGACTGTGGGATGATGGGAAGAAGGAGAGGAGAAAGAAAAAAGAAAGAGAATGGTGGACGCTGATGGAGACTCAGTTCAGGACAGTCAATAAATTTGGAGAAGGCCCCGAACTGTTCCAGGGTTTTTCCCACAAGTGGACTCAACCATCACAGTCTATGACTTCTGAGGTGTGTGTTGGGGCGCGACGGAGGTGAAGAACCAGAGACGAGAACCGTGGCTGAACTGAGATAAACTGCGGCTGATCGTGGGAGGCGGGGTGACAGTGTCAACCTGGCGACCGTAGCCCCAACGTTGCTGCGGAGGTTCTCCGGGGTTAAGGTGGAGAAGAGAAGACAAAGGGATGACCGGAGTTTTCGTGCGCTGCCTGAGTTTGCACCTGTTGGGTGAGGGAGTCCGTTCCCGTTATATTCTGGGAGGAGAGGATTTTGTGTTGCGACGCACCCTAGCTTCAACAGGCCTGCAACGAAAAGTTAAACCGGTACCGTGTGTGTGTCTAGAGACTGACTCCCATCCCAAATCCCGTGGGATGGGAGTCAGTATTAGTAACGATCACGTGATTGGGACGGTACAGGATTAAACATTAACGGGAGCAGACGGGAGCGGGAGCAAACCGGTAATAACTAAAAAAAAAACTAGAATCAATGCCAAAAAATAAAATAAAATAGAAATAAAAAAAATCCAGTACTGGCGCGGCGCCGCCATTTTGTAGTTTTTTTCCTTTAAGCCTACACTATAATGCGAGTCAAAAAAACTACACCACCCAAAAACCAACAGTGATTCCGCTCTGAGTTTTTCACCCGCGCTCAAAAACAACAAGAATGGGGCTCTGTTCGAAAACCTGAGCTGCATCCTCCAAGGACGCGGTCTACTTAGACTGGATCCCTTGAAGTCCATAAAAATAAGGAGACCGGAAGAGTTTTGGCTGTGAATTCGACCAGGTCTACCCTTCAGCGGGTTTTATCGCCGTAAGGTCTGTTGCTTAGCAACCGCGAAAGTTGACACATAAAGCAGGAAAAGAATGAAAACCGAAGTTTCCAAAACTGTTTGTTTATTTATTTCTTTTTTATTGTAAAGTGAACAAAGACTGATGAGAATCCAGAGTGGAATAAAGGTTCCAACCAGCGGAAGCAGGAACAAATAAAATCAATGTAATGATAGAAACCTTAGTCAGTTAAAAAACCTGCTGCTATCATTCTGCACATCTCTGATGTTGCTGCTATTTTCAAATATCCATTACTGTAAAAATGTCCATAGCTGCATATTGGTTATTTATTCTCCAGTTTTATATTGTTAAAACACTTTACAGAATTGTATTTTTTTTTTTAACTCTTCCCTATTATGTTATTCTTACACATTGTTCTAAGGTCCACATTTGTGTGACCATTTTCAATAATCTTTCTGCTGCTGTAAATTTGCCTATTGTGGGACAATAAAGGGATTTTCTATTCTATTCTATAAAAGGGGTAGAAATATATAAGTAAATCTAAACAATGTATGTATTAAAAACATATCTGCAAAATCTCTAATATTCAACAACACAAAATATTTAGTTAAGCATATTGTGCAAAACAGCAATAAAAAGATAAAACTCCTATCAGATTTATAGTCCCCTCTCTGCAGATCTATTAGAATCTGTCCTTAAATTACAGCCAAACCCATTTACACAGTAACAGATAAAAACCTTTAGATAAATCAAACATTACCGTCACATATCTGACTTAATAACCATTAAAATAACTATTTTCATTCATTTCAGACGGAACTATTCACAGACTGGATTATATTAAACTGAACTTCCAATTTTCACCACTGTTCGGCGCCAAGTAAACTTTCCTCTGATCATGGCTTGCTTGGTCTCGCAATGGTCTAATCTAAAAATCTAAATCCTGTCCCGTCCCACTCCCGGTGAAGGAGTGGGACGGGACAGGATTTAGATTTCTACTCTGGCCCGGGATCGGGACGGGACCCAATTTTTTTCGGTGGGAGTGGGACGGGACAGGAGTGAAAATCCACTCCCGTGTCAGTCTCTAGTGTGTGTGTGCGTGTGTGGGCCCACGTGTAGTGTTTAGTGATGTGTTTCTTTTGTGGTAAAAGACTGGAGTACTGTTAGTGCAAAAACTTTGGACTACGGTTTTGAGAAAAAGTGTTTAATCAGTTGAAAAAAAGAAAAAAAAAACAGAATTGTTGATAAAGGAAAAGTGTTCAAATTTTATTTCACATTGGTTTGAGGGATATTTAGGTTCAGAAGTTAAGAGCCTAGAGGTGGTTTATTTTATTATTTTTTTATTTTTGCAGGTAAAAAAAAAAAAGGATAGCCTGAGTCTGGGCTGAGCATTTATTTTTATTGATTGTATATGTTATTTTTGAGTTTTAATTAAACGGAAATATTCTGTAGCAGGTTGTCTGGAATTATTTAAGTTATTTCCCTTATCAGTCAGAGGAATAAGTTTGGATTTAATTAAGGTAAACCTGAAGGGTATCTACCAGAAAATAAAGAACCCAAAAAGAAAAGAAAAAAAGGGGGCACCCCACTAGTTTATTTACATTTGGACCTCAGTTATTTCATGACAGGGTAGTGGGGTGCTACATAATGTTGATCTACTGTGTCTTTATTATAATGATGAATACAGATTATCTTTGAAAATGTAAGATACCTTGGCTAATGCCTGTGTAAATTCTCAGTCATCTGGTCATGGGCGTAGGTTTGCATAGGGACCATAGGGAAATGTCCCTACCAAAATTTCCCAATTTAAAAAAAAATGAATATCATTCACACTAAAAAACAAAAACCTTTTTTTTTCTTTTATAAAACAAAATATTCTGAGTCAGCCAGGAGTTCCGAAGACTGCTGGAAAAATGGGCAAATAAAGGCTGTAAGCCATCAACATTTCTGATTCTTAGCCACAGCCAACTAAAAATGAAAATGTGAGGGTTTCCTTTTGAACGATATTTAGTATTACTTTTTTCATTTTTTGATGACTCTTTGAGGAAGTTCAGGTATAATTATTAGCAGGTGTTATTTCTTTTATAGAGTATAAGAACAAGAAATGGCGTCTAAACATCTGCTATTTTTCGTTTAAAAAGCATAATTAGGGTTCCACAAAATGATAGTGATTTAATTGACTATTTATACTTCTAGAAATAGGATAAAGACAAGAACAAACAGAGGAACACTATTAACATTGATTTTATCTTACATAGATTTCCGGACAGTCTATAAGTAAATTAGTACAAACATTAATGTCTGGTAAAAATGCTTGAATCTTGCTGTTTATTTTGGATATTAATAAATTACAGATAAGATTATTGTCTTTTATAATTGTTAAAAGTGATTTTATATTTTAATACACTTAGGGCCGGATTTATCAAGATCCAATTTTGCGTGCAGTAATTTGCGCTCACACCTTGGTATTTTGCGCGAGGGGCTGAACCATGGTTTGCGGGTGATTTAACAAGAGTGATTGCGTAACTGTTGGCAGGCGCAAAACTGTTGGAGACGCCCTATTTAAATTATGGTTTTGCGCGTTTTGTGGTTTGCGGCAAAGTAGTTTGTAGTTTGTACAAACTAGTGCATTAAGAAATTAAATCTTACAGTGACACCCCCACCCCCTCCAAAAAAAAATAAAAAATAAATATATATATATATATATATATTTGGCAACCTTTATTCCCTAAGGTGGTATATGGCTGAATTTCTACTTCAATGCAGTAAAAAAAAAAAAAAAAAATTGTATTGGCCTGTAGAAAAATGCACATACCAAATGGCTCACAGGAAGTGACTGTGGATGAGATGACTGCGCGTACGCATCCCCGCAGCATTGGCATGTTGCTCCACGGCGCAGGGGGGAGGTTGGGGTTCCCCGGTAGGGCGTCAGGGCGACATGGCATTTAGAACGTCGGACAGCACTTCTGAAAAACGAGATTGGGAGATCCCAGCTCTCGCTGCAACCGTACGCTGGAATGACCCAGATGCAAAAAAGTGCAATCTTGCAAGGAGTTTTGTGATATCTGGTATTGCGTGGGTCCTCCTTGTGGCTGGCTCCAAATCCATTCGGAGTTCCCCCAACAGCTCCAAAATGGCAATGCTGGATAAACGATATGTTTTGATGATCGTTTCCATGTTCATTCCAAAAATATTCACACGGAGTGAAAAAATGCGTTCTCTGCGTCTCCTTGCTTCATTTCGATGTCTCCTTCTTGCGACAATAACCGCTGCCATGTGTGCGCAATTATGCATACAGACCATTTGCACCTTCTTTTGAAACGTGCTAAATATAGAGTCAGATACCATTAGCAAAATTGCTTTCAGGTTTAATAAATCACTTTGCGAGTGCTAAATTAATATATTTACATGTTCTCCTCCCACAAGACGCACTTTTGCATGTAAACGCATATTCATTGCAGAAAAAGTACTAAATGGATAAGAGGCGCTATTTAGCACGTTTTAAAGACCAAATCCTTTTAGCACGCTGTTGATAGATCAGTTTGTACATTTTTTAGCGTGCGCAGTGAAATAGCTCACGTTTTTATACACGCAAACCTTTGATAGATCCGGCCCTTAGGCTCATTCTTAGTGTTGTGTTTGTAGATGATTCCACTAAAAAAGAAAATAGACAGAAGGAGCTATTTAAACAGTCAGACAGTAAGCAATATAGGACGATGATAAAAAGTTGTGTTACATTTAATCCTTTACTATTAAAAATGCACTTATACTTTATATGATTATAGGAAACACAGATATCCAGTAAAATGATGCAGGGCAGCTTGTAGGTGAAGCAGCTGCCCTTCAGTGCTTCAGATAATGTCTAAATAAACCAGGTGAAACTAAAATATTTCCACATGAGGAGTTCTGGATGGAGTATATTGACAGACAAAAACATTTTTTTAATCTTATATATTATATATATATATATATATTGTATTTTTACAATTTTGGTATAATTACTGATCTAAGTTGGTTTCTCTGTAGGAGAAAGGCACATTTTACATTTATATTATGTTTTAGAGTCTCTATTCTCCAGTTAATGATGAATCACTTACTAAATTAGTTGATGATTATTGAAATAATCAATTATTACAGTTCATTTTTACAGCCCCAAATAAAATACATAAAATGGGCGACACAGAGTAAATACAGTACAGATGTTCAACTTTTATAGTGAAGTTAATATTTTAATGAATTGATTATTTTGCTTGATACAGAGAGAGCATAGTAGGTAAACATATAAGAGTGGGGTTTAACTCTGCACAATTCTTTATCTTCAAAAGAAAATGCTGTATTTACCTTCTGTCTTAGTTGTTCAAATGAAACAGGGATTTTGCCATATTTTAAACTTCTGTCCCACAAATTGAAACAATGTCCCCATTTGACTGGGTCAAATTAGTTTGTCCTCTTCACTGTTGCTAGATTCATGCTTGAGTGAGGGATTGCTGAAGGGTCAACAAAGAAAATCAAGCAAGTATCTGTCACCACATGCTTATCCAGGAGGAGCTTGTTCTGGAAGTCAATGATTAGAAGCAATCAGCTGCTTTTCCTTAGAGAGAAACTTTTTAACCACTCTGACTGCATGATCAGATTGAATTATTTCTGTAATATGGCTTGAGATGTAATGTGTTTTGAGTTGCTGCAATTGGCAGCGCCGAAAAAGCTGTGTCTGTCCTGCATTGTAAGCATCCTAGTTTCCCAACTTTTTTTTTTTTTTTAGATTTGATCAACGTGAAGCGAGTATTTTGTTATATCTTTAGTATTTCTCAAGACTATTTCTTTTTTTCCATAGTTTATTAAACATAATAATACTGTGTCAGTATAATATGGGGTATAATATAATATTTTAACATTTGTCTGTGATTATTCGTAATAGTGACTGAGTCAGATCCAAACTTTTTGGTTGTCACTCACAGAAACAGACAGTTTCTTTGGTTTGCTGATTAATAATTTTACTGATAACCATAGTCTTAATTATTTAATTTAATGGTGGAGAAGATAAACTGAATTCCAGTCGTTACATTAATTCAAAGCTACATTTAAAGGACTAAAGAATCTTGTTAGGTAAGCATATTTTAATTATAATCATTTAACTAGCAATCATTACTTGGTGTTACCTTTGATTTGAATAACATATAATAATTGACCATGACTTCCAGCTTTAGTTATCAATATGTTCATAGTCTTCAGGTAAATATACACAACGCTGTCTATATAAGATTAAAATGTTAATTTTTTTTTTTTTTTTAGTCGTTCTTAGGGTTAGGGTATTTATGTGTGCATGGCTTTTAGAACCTCAAATACTAAGCAATTTTATTGTCTTGAGGCAAAAGTGTCAGGAATCCAGTTTGTGTGGTCTGTTTTTGTGTTTCCTTTTCTCCACCACCAGGTGGTGCCCTATCCTCATTGGTCCTCCTGCACACCTGGTTCATTACTGGAGGAGTATTTAAGCAGTGGGCTGTCACTACCTCGAGGCCAGAGTGTTTGCCAGTTTTGGGTACTCTAGCCAAGCTGAAATTAGCTGAGTCTAACCTGAGCCTTTGTTTCACTGAGTTTAACGATGTTTTTTGTCTTTGCCTATCGGCAGGAAGTCTTCCTGCATACTGGATGTTTGGCCTTCTCCCCCTAGAAGGATTATTTGTGTTCACACTGACCAGGGGAAAACCTCCACATGTCCCGTTCAAGTTCCTGCGGAAATCCAAGTGGCAATCCGCAGCATTGCTCCTCAGGTTCCAACCCAAACCAACCTGTCCGCCCTCCAACGAGTTCCCCCTTCTTCGGATAAACCCACACAAACTGGATTCAAGGGCAAGAAAAAAACTCTCCTACGTGAGTCCCGCTTCCACTGTTTTCAAGAACTCAATCAAATTTCCTACGGACCCTGAACTAATCTTGGTGAACTTCCCCTCTCACTTCCAGTTCCAGTTCACCAGCTCTCTGAGTTCCAGAATCCTACTCCTGTAGTTCACCTCAATAAACCTGTTAAGCTTTTTCCCTGGTTCTCTGAGTGGTTCTCTGCATTTGGGTCAGATCTCTTAAAAGCATCATGACAAAAAGTAGTAATCTAGGTTTACATGGTATTGATTTGGCCTATAAATTCCTTGCATCTCAATCTGGTCAAGAATTTGTGGAGTGACCTCAATAAGCAGGCTTGATCCGTGGTGGATGTTGCAGCATATAGGACTGGGTTAATGCCTTTTTACTAGATACCACAGTATACTTTCAGGGGTCTAAAATATCGGTGGTTTGGCCTGCAATGGTAGAATTAAAAAACAATTACAGTGGTGTTTGTATAGCTATGCCTGAGCAATAAACTGTATTAACCAAGCTCTTTGTATTAGCAGATCTTTGTATCAAACTAAACTAAATAAACAGTATATTGCTTTTAAAAATACAATATTAATGGGCTATGCTTAATTTTAGTTCTCATTTTGGACAGATAGTATAAAATGATTAGATTTATTGAGTGGAATATCCTTTATTTTTTTTGTAAATATAAATAAAAACCCCACACAGTTCTGAGCTATTTTGAGTTTTTTGGATTCATACTGTATTGTTCTAACCTTTTATACAAACACTTTCTACTGCTTGGTGCACAAAAGGTTAAACTGAGACACTCCAGGTTCCATCAGGGAACAAATTACCTACGTGGGGGTAAAAATAAACCAACCAAGATATGAATTTGCATTGTTTGTGAAGTCATTAAATTACTTTAATTCCTAATGATTTTGAAAGCTCTCCCAGCGGTCCAACGGCAGGTGTCTTTATCCCAGCAGTGCCATGTGCTTCTCCTGGAACATGGCTCGCTTCCTCCAGACGCTCTCCACATGTAGCCATAAACAAACCCAAAACCGGTCAAGGTCTCAGATGAGAAGGAACACAGGAAGAAGCTGCAAGGGATATTCACACACAAACATCCAATTCTCTGCACACACATTTAACACAGCAGGATTTGTTTTACTGTAGGCACGCCAAGGAGACAGCATAAAGTCTGAGAAGAGGCTTTTAGAAAGGCGCGGGTGGGCCTTGGAGTGTCCGAACATCATTAAAGATGGATTGGGTCACAGTGTGATTGAACTGTTTCCTCAGGTGGCGACTGGGACAGTGATGGAAAGAAAAGAGGGAAACTGATTGGAGCATTGTGTGGTGCAATAAAGCAGGCTGCTACACTGGGAGGCAAGGTCCTGCTGTCCAGGCTGAGGAAGGACACCACGAAACCTCAGACTGGTGTTGAGTGTAAGGGGGCAAGCATGAGATGGTCTCAGCATGTTCAGTGTGCATGATGTTCAATGTGTGGAACACAGTTACTTTACTTAGTCCATAAATACTTGAAAGCAGAGAGGGAAGAGTTTATTTTTCTCTGTTTTAGCAATCTAATCTGCTTTAGTTTAATACTGTTTGTGTTTTTACTGATTTCAGAGAGGCCATGTTGCTAGCTTTGATCTTTATTTGCATATTGAAATAAATAAATAAAATATTTGTATTTGATCATGCAATATATGTATTGCTTTACAGTAGTGTCCCTTTTCTTGAAAAGAACAAAAGAATAAAAGCAAGAATAAAAACAGTTTTATAATTAAGGAACATTTTCGCATTTTGCCAGATTAAAACCATGAATTAAATAGGATATTATGTGAGAAACCATAACAATTTTAGTTAGTATTGTTGAAGAGGTTTGTTGAGTTGTAGAAAATGTAGCTGAAATTATGGCTGCAAGTGTCTCTACAAACTGAAATGTTCAATGCTACTTCTTGATGAGCAGTGCCATCTATATTCCATAAGATGATTACATGGAGAAGGCAACTTTCAAGTCTTGACATATTTCTAATTGGATGTAGGGCTGGACTTTGACTGGGCCTTTCTAAGAAATGCATTTGCATTGATCTAAATCATTGCAGTGTAACTTTGGCTGAATGTATATGACATTTACTCTTCTAGAAGCTAAAATCTCAATTTATCTGCAACCTCCTCACAGAATAATCTCCCACACATTTTTTTGTTCGGCATGGTGTGTTTAGATTAATGTGTTATTAAATAAATATGAATTATAATTACAATTGGAAAATAATTAAATAATTCCTCCCACCCCGACTTCTTAAAATAAACGAATAAGAAATGTTTGTTATCTTTTGAACAGAAAATGTAAGTGAACACATCCACCAGAGCCAACCACTTATAGAACTACCATATTAAGTATTTTTTTTTGAAAATGGGTTATGATTACAACTTCTTAATTTTCACAACCATATTGTGCCATTTGTTACAGATTCTCTCTCAGTCCATTGAACAAAATGTTCTTTGAAAAGATACTTTAACCCTTTAAAGCCTGATCCAAGAATAAAACAAAACAGAAAATTACTTTTTTTTTGGGTTTGAAGTCCTTATTTGGCCTTTTAACAAAATATGTAAAAAGAAAAAACAGAAATATATTTTTGATATTAATAATTTATTACTATGCGATAAGTCAAGATTATTTTTTGTGTAGTCTTCTGCCCTCTGTTATCAGGCATATCTGATTGTGTAAAATAGGATTTTGAGCAAAGTTTTTACCATTAAATTATGCAAAAGGTGTCAGACGCAAAACATTTCAGACACCGTATGTATCAAATATGATACATTTGGCATTACAGGGATAAGGTATTAAAGAGGTGGTGCCTACAAAATATTAGCCAATCCACTTTGGCTCTTTGTGTATCAATCAAACATTTTGCATATGTGCCGCCATGATATTATTTATGTAGGCTCCAAGCGTAACTTATACGCTGTTTAGCTAGCAGTCCGCCATTATGGTGAAGCAGGAAGAAATACCCCTACACTTGTTTGCTGCTGCAGCTTTTTTGAGCTAATTGTTCACTATTTTCTGTAAATGGCTGACAAATCTAACGCAAAAAGAAACATAACCCCCAAAAAATGTTTTTAAGCTAGTGTAATTAGCAAGACGGTTACCATTAGCTTTAAGGATCAAACTTTTCTGATGGTAAAAAATGGACTTTATGTGGCCATTTTCTTATCATGGAATGTTTTTATTACGAATATGCTGCATTATTTTTTATCTGTAGACCCTTACGGACAAATGGAATATAAACAATATAAGATTGGATTTATAATACAGCCTCAGGATCGCTTCAAAGGTAGAAAGTCAGAGCTTTATTTTAGAAATTACGATTTAAAATGCTGCTATATCTTTTTTAATTTTGCTTTTGTGCTCATGGTGTCCATAAATTGAACTGGAGAATCTAAGCTTTCTAAGCATGTATAACATGTCTCTATCGTTAAAAGTTTATTTTTAAGCATAAGCTCAAAATACAGAAAACGGAGCTCCGTTGGCAGGCAGTTTTTTCTCAGCATTTATCTGTCCACCAAACTCAACCAATTTTAGGACATTCAGGCATAAGAAATATCAAATCATTAAGAATATGTTTAAAAGTTCCCTTTTCATTCATATTTCAATCCGTGTTTTCATCAGTATGCGAGAGGGGAGGTCATTTTCAGCAGGCAGGTATTTCTTGGCATAACACCGGCTGAGACATTTCCATTGTGCAGAATCTTTTGGAAGGAGGGGGCACTGATGCATGTGAACAATTCAAAGAAAAAAAACTGCCGTCGAACATATCTTCCACCACAGAATCTTCTTTCATGCCTTCAATCATTCAAGGCGCTTTACAGAGACAATTCAATCAGGTAATACAGTCACAACAGCCCACTTTACATTCTGCCAGCCAATGGTATGCTTGTATCTCAGCGGTCTCTCAAAGATCTTCCGTCCCGCAAAATAGAGAGTACTCACAAGTTAAAGTGACACGCTGCATTAGGTTGCAAGTACAGTGTACATGTTATCAATATTTCAAAAGTAATTAGATTACTCTGTTATTAAGAAACGCCCCACTCCAGTGTAAGTCAACCTATTGTACAGTAATGTTGCTGCAATTATAGTCACAGCAATTGTTTTAAAAATCAGATAATGCCTTGTGATAATGTTTTGATCTTCATTGTAGATCAGACAGAAATAAGATTATAAACACTAGCAAAAAGAAATCCTGAGTATTTCTGAAGTACATAGTTAAAGTGGAGAGAAACTCTTTTTAGAACAAAGATAGAATAACCAAGTTTCCACTGCATGATGTACTACTTTTAAGGCTAGGCTTAAAACTTTCCTTTTTGATAAAGCTTATAGTTAGAGTGGCTCATGTTATCCTGAGCTATCTCTATATTTATGCTGCTGTAGGCCTAGACTGTTAGCCTCGTGAGACCATCCTGATCTCGCGAGCTTTCAAGATTTCACTCGCTAATCAGTCTGGAGACTCTCCGTTGAAGAAAATTTGGAGCCGTTCACCAAACGAACGTCCAATCACTGTTGTTTTTGAGGCGGGTTGAGGTGTGACGCAACGAGAAGCGTGACAGTTCAGTCTAAAGAACAAGGCGGCTTCAGCCGATGAAACTAGCGTTAGCGTGGCTATCGAGCAAGTTTTATCGGAATTACAGAGTATTTCTTCACTGAAAGAAGAGCAAAACACTGCTCTGGAGGCTTTTCTCAGAGGAAAAGATGTTTTTGCTCTTCTCCCGACTGGTTTCGGCCAGAGTTTGATCTATCAATTGGCTCCTCTTCGTCGTCGCTCTGTCAGTACGTCATATGCTTCGTTGATCTGATTGGTTTATTTGGCCTGTCTATCACGAACATAGGCCAATCAGCTAACCAGTATTTTCGCCCCTTCCCAAAATTACTTCAATGGAAGGTTTCCAGATAAATATGCGGAGCAAATCCATCTGGCGGAGTCAGGTTATTAGACTGCTGTGAGTTGACACTATATAAATAAACTGAATTGAATTGAAAATAGAATGATATCAGATATTCAACCAAGACAGGGGCGACAGAGGCAGACATGTTGCATATCAGTCTTTTTAAGAGAGAGAAGGTGGGGTTCAGCTTTGCAAGACAAGCACAGGTGCATAGGATATCACCAGTGCCATAACTGGCATGATGAAAAGAGCCTGTGGGGAAGATAAGTTGCAGGACAAGTTTTCAGGGGAGAGAAGAAGAGCGGTTAGTAGGCTTAAAGCGAATAAAATTAGCCATATCCTGGAATCCACTGTTTCTCATCACCTGGGGGTCACCTTTAAAGCCTCAGTAGTTGAAATGTACAAATCAGGTTGAAAGTCTTTTCTGAGGATTGCATGTGTTTTATTACAAATGTGCATTTAATAGGAAAATCTAAGGCTAATTTTATGCTTCCAGGCCAAACCTGTTTTACACCCACAATGGATGGAGGCCCAAATGCTTCACTCATATGTGCAGGGATTTTGATCGTCTCCTCTGAGGCCATCAGGGCCTCATAACTCATAGGACAGTTATATTGAACTAATAATAATATGTGGTCAGAGAAACACTTTTATATTAGACTGCCTTTAATACAGTGTCAAAATAAAATAATGCCTTTGATGAAAGTAGTCTGAGTGGTGGGAAAAAAAACAGTGGCTGGTGATTAGAAATTTTAAACATTTCCACTCCTGGGTCCAGTGCTTCCACTGGAGGAGATGTCTCGAGATAGAGAAGACTAAGCACCTTCACTGTCCCAGCGATAAAACGGAAGATGCCAACAATGACTGTGAATTTTTTCCTAATGATCTATTCTATTTTACACTAAGCTGAGCAGAAGTTCATCCAAAGAGACACAGTTACTTCAAAGACATGACCTTACTTTTATTTCTAAGATATTTTTTCTTTTCTTTGTTATTACTTCCATAGTGTTAAGTTCAAACCACTTGCTGACTTGGAAACATATGTATTCACTTTTTTATCATTAGTTGCAGTAATAGCAGTAACCTGAATCTGGATCTTATGCTAAAGAATTCTGTTATTAAAATGGAAATATTTCAGATTCTTTTAGGATCTTTTCTGTAAAATCTAGGAACATGAAATGAAGATTTCTGCTGAAAGTTCTCTATAAAACTTCTGAATGTAATAGTGTTCTGTATGGTGCTTTGCACTCATTGACTGACAGGCTGACAAACTGACAGAAACAACAGACAAATCAAGAGGAGTACACATCATAGATAAAAAAAATGAGATGACAACAGAGGGAAAACATCCATAAAATTGTTCTCAAACTCTTTATTGAGGTTGTATTAGTGCAATCTATCAATGATGTACTAGAAAATCTATAACTCTACAGTGGAATCTTACCCCTGTGTGCTGTTCCCCTTTATGAAGTGCAATCTCATAGCAGGGCTGTATGCCTCCACGGAGCTCATTTTTCAAGCAGTGTGATGTGGAATGGCCATGTCACAAACATAGAGGCGTTGACTCGAGGGCGGTGGTGGGGATGGGGTGTGCTGGAATTCTTATTCCATTTATCCATCAGACTGTCATCTGACACAGTTGAATTGGCCCTGCACCGTTAAATAAGAATCCGTGGCGTCACAAAGTCAATTTGTGATTTATTATGTGCATCTGCTTGGAGGCAAAGCTTGTTTATAAGACACATTTACAGTGAAAAAATGCAGATTTAAATTGGAGTTGCAGAGGAGTTTTATTGGCTTGTGCGCAGAGCACACTTGATTGCAAAACCTGTTAAAAAATTGTTTGACAAATCCTAAAACACTCTGCGATAGACTGGCCTTCATGCCAGAGTTAATCTACCTGTCATTCACTCAACACTGAAATGGACAACTGCTAAGCAAATGTTACATTAGCTCTGCCTTTTTCTGCATCACTACTTTGTTTAAGTCACTAACCTATCAAAGTGAGTTAGTTTATAGCTGATCTTACATCATGAAGTGAAGAAGACTTTCTTTCTTATAACATATCAATTTTCAGGATCAGAAATGCTTTAATAATCCCAGAGGGAAATTACTTTTGTTACACGCTCCAGTTACAGTTTTATATAATATATACACATATCAAACTATACAATATAATAAAGATAAAAAAAAAGAATAAATAGAGATAAAATATATACACATATAGCTCTTCTGTATATATATCTGTACGTATATCTATGCATATGTAAAAACTAAATCCAAATAAAGTGAAAATCCAAGTAAAGTGATAAATCCAAGTAAAGTGATACGTGGCATGCAAAAATAGTGCATAAATGTCAATTATGGGGGGGGGGGCTGAATCACTTGAGGGAGGCGTTATAGAGATTGATCACTATAATATAATGTCAAATATAAAAAAAACAGTAAAAGTTCTACCTTGTCTAAAAAAAATAAAAAATTTGAGAAAAGGAAAACAAAAAAGGCAGTTTGATTTTACCGGTTTCTTGTTTTTCCACTTTACAAAAAAAATGACTTGGGTTGAAATATAAATGAATGAATCAATGACTTGAATTAATTATTAAATCAATGCCAATAATTGGTAATTGGTAAGTGTTAGCAGACATGCCTTTTTAACAAATTGGCACAGTTCTGTTGTCTTTTAAGCATTTTATGCCTTTCCTGTTTACATACTGCTTCTTCCCTTCTTTTTCTACCTTCTTTGCTTGTGTGATAGCGTTTGCACGCCCCTCACATCTGTGGCATTAATATTGGAATGGCTATTACAGCTCATCCACATTCAAGATGTTTTATTTTTATTCCCCGGCTCTACTGTGCAAGATGACAACTTTTTATTGATGTAGCCTTTTGTAAAATTGACTACTGCCCCCATAAGACAGTTGCACCTTGGAGCTTTCCTTTCAGTTATTTTCCTGGTAGCAATAACTCTGAAAAACCACCTTAAAAAAAACATTTCAGATGTATATTTTCACTAACTATTAAACATGACGGCAAAGTTGACAGAATTTTATTTTACCCAGACCAGAGAAATGGCTTTAGGTTATAGCAGGCCTTGCCAAGCTTGCATCATCAAGAAGAGACACCCAATAATAGTTAAAAGAAGTTTTTTATAGGTCACATCCTGCCACATCTTAACATCATAAATATATTGTTTGTTAACAATGATACATAACAAGCTCCAACAGTATCAAGATGATACAGTGTTCTTAAATTAGAGTCAATGCAGTTGCACACCAAAAGAGTTTTATCTGAGAGGAATTATAATCTCTTTCTTTATGCTCCCATTTAAATTCAGAACCCTTGTCATTATCTAAAAAATCCTGTGTGATTCTATTTACCCAAACGATGGGTTATGAAAGTCTTAACTCGCTATAAGTGATATTTAGGGTCGTTGGGTTACTTTCAAGGGATTTGGGTTTTTTGTGAAACCCATGCACTCGGTAAAAATCTATTTCAAATCCATCAACCCAATATTCATTGGTTGACCAAGCACCTGAGTTGTTTGTGCTTTGAACTCATCCCCTGGTGCCCATGCTCCACCTATAAAACACACCATCCACCTAGTCCTATGTCCACCATCAGCTCACAGTAACTGTTTGCCATTCTTCCTTACCCCCAGCATGGACCCCTGCTCACCACTGCCTCTATCCACCACAGGTGCTTTTTGCCCCGCTAGATACAAAGAGCTACAGCTAAATCCAGAGGTCATCCAGACGAAGCTCTAGATGAAAAAACATGGTCTACTTCTTTAGTGCTTTGTCATTGCAGATGTGTACAGTTAAAACATTCGTTTTTGCTGATTTGTTTGTTAAGATAATTATTTTAAATTTCATCCATCCAACCAGAGTGCTCCGAGACAAACCAAAGTGGACTATGTTCTTAGTGCTTTCAAGGCTTTTCCAAAAATGTATAGTCTTATGAAACTGATTTTAAAAAAATGTGCATGGAGAAGATTTAGCTGCAACTTTATATTTATAATGCAGCAGTGCAGGTTCAAAATCAAAGTTAAATGTTCCGTATTTTCAACATCATAATATGACATTGTTTCATCAAAATTAGATTCACTATCATCTGTTCATCTCTCACACAGCCACTGGAAACTTAAATATAGTTCAATCAATCTGCAAGGGACTGGGAGATCATTTTCTTTCCACACAATGCACTGCTTCTCGTGGTAAATGGGATCTTTCTTCAGACAAAACAATACAGCTTTTTTCCATTAGCCAAAAGTTCTATAGTACTGCATTAACATATGTTTACACCAAATGCAAAGCAACAGTATAGGAATTCCATCTTATCTCTAGATAGAGGGCGGATCAGGAACAATGCCAATCTAGGTGAAAGTGGAAAATTTGGTCCAGGAAATAATACGATTTTGGTGAATTCGGAGGAATTTTATTTTTGCTGCCCTGCGCAACTTTTTTTTACATACAGGTGGCAAAATCCAATCAGTAATTAGGTGGCTGTGAGCTACAGTAAGGGAGGAAGTGAGGAATTTTAAGATAAAATAAAGATAGAGATAGGTAACCTCTATAGGCTAGCCATAGCTGGAGCCTCTTCTAGATGTGTCTCCATTGCAAACTTCTCTGATGTATGACTGTATGATGTATGACCTTGAGCATTTTGTCTGGCCGGAAGACTTATTAGATCTATCCCATTGCGCCTTTGATCTTACAAATGTAGCCTCTAAAGCTACTCCCGGTCAACAGTAGCCTTTCCTTGATAGTACTGTTTACCTGGAGGGCTTCTACAATCCACTGCTCTGCTTCTCCATGCTCTTCCTGAGCTATCACCAGCAAGCAGCTGCCCTCTCCTCCCGCTCTGGTGTGTTGGTTCCCTGGCGGGTTCCTCCAAACTCCCACTGTGGTTCCTTAGTTCCCTTTACGAACACAGCTGGCAGCCTCTGCACGTTTCAGGTTCTCTCTCTCCCGATGTTCTCGCACTGATAAAGAACTGCTCCTGGCTGAACTCCAGGATATTGTCTCACCTTCCTTCTGTTGTCTTGATTATATGTCCCCCCAATGCATTACAGTAGGGCCCTAAACTGGGTCACAAATAGGCGGAAGTACTGTTAAAAGCTACCGTCATCCACATGTACCCTCTGGAGGAGGTAGAGGTTTCCACAAACTGTTTCCGTCTCCAGTGGCACGGGAAGGGGGGTGCTGCGGGGGCTGCAGCCTCCCTCGTCATAGCATCAGCCCCCCATGGTGGGGGGCTGTGGAGTATCATAATATAGGGCTTGGTCATCATGACGTAATTACTTTGCGTGGCTGCCATCTTGACGGCCTCTTTTACCGCGGCTCAGACTACTGCCTTTGACTACCGCGTACTGTACTCCCTCTCAGCCGTGTTTTAATTTGATTAATTTCACCTTAAAGGAATAGTACACCCAAAACATGATTAGCCTTCATTTTCTACTGACCCCCATGCTGAACAACACTCTGGAGTACTTTTTTGATATCTCAAATGCATCTGGAGATCTGGGAGGCTTCTTGCTGTCTGCTGACATTCAAATAATGGAGGTCTATGGTGCCCGAGGCAGAAAGGTCCATAAAAGTCCACAAAAAACGTGTCAATATTCCTCCATACTGCTCGTTCAATGTATTCCAAGTGTCCTGAGTGGGTAGCGTCCATAATTTACTCGAAACAAAGTCATTTAGAATGTTTTTAGAGCATAAACAGTAGTGTATAGGATTTCCTAAAAGCGCGCGCCTGCGAGCTCACGAGCCTACGGAAACTGCGGCAGACTAAGCCAGATGAAAGTGCGCATTCAGCGTCTGCTCTTGATAATGCAAGCGTAGAAGAAGAAATTTGCTGTTTACCTGTGCAAAGAAAGAAACAACGAAAGAAAAATGTCTGAGGACTTCAGTGTTGAGGAAGAGCATGAGTTATTTGCCGAGCTGCATGCGCACTTTCATCCGGTTTGGTCTGCCGCGGTTTCCGTAGGCTCGTGAACTCGCAGGGGCGCGCTTTTAGGAAATCCTATACAATTCAATTCAATTCAGTTTATTTATATAGCGCCAAATTCACAACACATGTCATCTCAAGGCACTTTACAGTTCAACCAGATCATACAGTCAAATTGATACAAAGTTTTATATCTAAGGAAAACCAGTTGATTGCATCGACTCATTGACTCAAATACAATCCCTCACACTAAGCATGCTTGTAGCGACAGTGGAGAGGAAAAACTCCCTTTTAACAGGAAGAAACCTCCAGCAGAACCAGGCTCAGTGTGAGCGGCCATCTGCTGAGGCCGACTGGGGTTCAAGGAGACGGAAGCAGAGACACAAAAAGCAGCTGTAAAAGGCGTCCCCGTCCAGGAAACACACAGCCAGGCAGACAAGCTCCGAGCCAGCTCCCATGCCAGAGGATGAAGAGAGCACATCCACCCAGTCACAGGACCACACTGGAAAACAGGCCGATCTCCAACATCTATAAACAAGGGTGTTGATGGAAGCAGCATAGCTGATGTCTCTTTCCAGGATGACGTCACAGCCAAACAGGAACAGACGAGGCAAAGCTACTCTGAGGAAAAGCAGATAGAGCAGAACGTTAGAGATTGAACTAACAGATTCTGCAGAATAGCAGAACAGAGAGAGAATGAAGCAGAATGATGAAATGGGGGTCCCTATGTCCTCCAGAAGTCTAAGCCTATAGCAGCATAACTATAGAGATAGCTCAGGATAACCTGAGCCACCCTAACTATAAGCTTTATCAAAAAGGAAAGTTTTAAGCCTAGCCTTAAAAGTAGACAGGGTATCTGCCTCATGGACTAAAATTGGTAGTTGGTTCCACAGGAGAGGAGCCTGATAACTAAAAGATCTGCTTCCCATTCTATTTTTAGAAATTCTAGGAACCACTAGTAAACCTGCAGATTGAGAGCGAAGTGCTCTGTTAGGAACATAAGGAACAATCAGATCTCTGATATAAGATGGAGCTTGGCCATTTAAGGCTTTATATGTGAGAAGGAGGATTTTAAATTCAATTCTTGATTTAACAGGAAGCCAATGAAGAGAAGCCAGGATAGGAGAGATGTGATCTCTCTTTTTAATTTTCATCAGAACTCTGGCTGCAGCATTTTGGATCAGCTGAAGGCTTTTAACTACAGTTTGTGGACTTCCTGATAGTAAAGAATTACAATAGTCCAGCCTTGAAGTAACAAATGCATGGACTAGTTTCTCAGCATCACCCCTGGACAGGAGATTTCTAATTTTTGCAATGTTCCTTAGATGAAAGAAGGAAATTCTAGAAACCTCTTTGATATGGGATTTAAATGACAGGTCCTGATCAAAAATAACCCCAAGATTTTTTACTTTATTATCTGAAATCAGTTTAATCCCATCCACATGAAGTGACTGGCTAATCAGATTCTTTTTCAGAGACTCTGGTCCAAAGACTATAACTTCTGTTTTGTCTGCATTCAGAAGCAGAAAGTTAAGAGTCATCCAGGTTTTTATGTCTTCAAGACATGCCTGTAATTTATGTAATGGGTTAGCTTCATCTGGATTTATAGACAGATATAGCTGGGTATCATCAGCATAACAGTGAAAATTAATCCCATGCTGTCTAATAATTCTACCAATTGGGAGCATGTATAAAGTAAAGAGAATTGGTCCTAGCACTGATCCCTGTGGTACTCCACAGGTAACCTTTGAGCATGTTGAAGATCTATCATTAACATGAACAAACTGAATTCGATCAGATAGATAAGATTTAAACCAGTCTAGTGCTGTTCTTTTAATTCCAACAAAATATTCAAGTCTTTCTAAAAGAATATTATGGTCAACTGTATCAAATGCAGCACTAAGATCCAACAGGACGAGCACAGATACAAGTCCATTATCTGAGGCCATGAGAATATCATTAGTGACCTTCACCAGAGCTGTCTCAGTGCTATGATGAGCTCTAAAGCCAGACTGAAACTCTTCAAAAAGTTCATTATTGTGTAAGTGATCGCAAACTTGTTTGGAAACTACTTTCTCAAGAATTTTGGATAAGAAAGGAAGATTGGATATACACTACTGTTTATGCTCTAAAAAGATTCTAAATGACTTCGTTTCGAGTAAATTATGGACCCTACCCACTCAGGACACTTGGAATACATTGGACGAGCAGTATGGAGGAATATTGACACGTTTTTTGTGGACTTTTATGGACCTTTCTGCCTCGGGCACCATAGACCTCCATTATTTGAATGTCAGCAGACAGCAAGAAGCCTCCCAGATCTCCAGATGCATTTGAGATATCAAAAATGTACTCCAGAGTGTTGTTCAGCATGGGGGTGAGTAGAAAATGAAGGCTAATCATGTTTTGGGTGTACTATTCCTTTAAGTTGATTTCAACCATGGTAAACCGTTGCTGTATTGTGGGCAGTAACAGCTCAACAGATGATCGCCATGGGAAAAACATAGAAAATGGGTTAATTTTCCACCGCTTTCCTGCCTGGAGGCGTAACCATGGAGACCAAGCGTCAGAGATAAAGAGTCGTCGGCTAGCTTGGATCGCGGCTGTAAGACGACCAAACATAACTTTCCACAGTATTCCAATGTCATTGAGAGTGTGTTCCCTGCATTTTCATTCTGGTAAGTTAAAGATGCATGGTTTTATTTTATAGCCTACTTTGTTTCTTTCCTTCAAAGTTGGGATCTTTTACGGGAAAATAATAAAAACGGCAGCGGGAAAAGGCTCAAATACGTGAGAAACCCGGAGGGTTGGCAGTTAACGTTACTAACTACACCTTTGAAACACATATAGTTAAAAGTACATTACATGCGTGAGTGGATGTTAGCATTAGCGGTTAGCAGTTGCTAAACTAGCAGGTTCCAGAGCCCGTCTGAGCACAGCTTACCTTTGTACAGATTACTGTGTTCCCACTGTTTGCTAGCTTTATGATCTGCAGCTCCTGAACCCATCCATTCATGAACTGCACATGAGACTCCAAGGACTTGTAGCTTCAGAACTGTTTTGAAGTATAGGCGCTCACTCATCGGTGCTCCACTCATTGTTTGGAACTTCATATGGATCCAAATTATTAATAATGCTGATTTTGTCAACATACCGGTCCGTGGCTTCTCTATTTAATGTCTCCTGGTAAATTCCAGATCTTTTTCGGGATTTTAACATCTTTTTTCTCTCTACTTCTACGTCTCTTCTTTCAACAACAACGTTGTATCAGAGCTATGTTTACGTTCGCGTAGCCGTCAATATGGCCGCGACGTCCCACAATGCAACGTGGATCCCGAGCCCTATTGTACTTTAAAACATGAAATTATTTATGTATTTATTTTTTAAAAGACTGTGTTTGATTTGGGATTAAAATAATGGGGTGTGTATAAGATATAAACTAATGATACATTATTTTAATATTTCATAAAAAACTAGGCTACTCCCCCGGAAGGGCTTCCGCCACCTCACATTCATTTAGGCATGGCTAGCAATAGGCAGCAGAAACATATTTCTGACTATTTCGAGGTAAGAAATGGTTTTAATTCCCCTATACTGCCGCCGAGCATTTATTTAGCGTTATTTATTTCTTATTTATTTCTATATGCTGTGCCTATTTGTCGTAGTCCTGTGGCTGAAGACGTCTACGCTAGAATAAGGCTGCATATCACAAAATATTATGTCTGTATTAAGCTATTTAGTGATAAAATATGAAATTGGTTAATTTTTGTGTGTGTGTGTTTTTTGTTTCAGATATTAAATCATTCCCCATATACATAGTCGAATGGACTTTCAAGACGTTCAATGCTCAGTTTAGGCTATATTTAGGCCATGTTTCATTCAAGTATTCCTGATCCTGTTGATTGGGAGCTGTTGTTTGTTTTGAATGATTAAAAGAGGAGAAATAAAGTTTAAAATATTCATGCTTTGTTCCGAAGCATTTTAAAAGTTTTTGGCGACAAATGTAGGCCTACAATATTATGTTAAAAACGTCAGCCACAGCCCTCAACATAATGACGTCACGTGTTTTCTAACCCAGCCATCAGCACCCCTCGAAACAGCTTCCAGCGCACCTGTCCGTCTCTGAGAATCTGGTGAATGGAGCATCCCTGGGGTCACCAGAAAAAAAGCACTTGTGAACCCACCTTGGAATGAGCAAACGTGTTACGTTCAGATGATATTAACATGTGAGGGTTGCTTGAGTTTCAAAAAAAGACAAGTGAAAATATTAGCCAGGAGTGCTCCAATTGAAATTTCTAGCTTTGCACCATCTTAGCTGCTTGTTGACAGAAAGCATTCAAAAATGTGTAAATTAAAAAATGCCAAAGATAGCTATACTTTTTGTAATTAGTTCATTAGTAATATAAGAATTTAAAGGTACGGCTGGACAGAAGACACCTATGTATATATTTCAAATTTCATTTTGTTGGCAAAATTAACTGCAAGGCAGCAGCCAGCATGATCTCTGTCTATTTTTCTAAGTTTTCCCAAAAGATCCTAACTTGACTGTGGATAATCCTTTCAAGGCTTCAGCTTCATATGAATGAGAAGATCCACTGAGAGAAATCCACTTTATCAGTCACTACCTGCAGAGTGAGAGAATAAGCATATTAGCAAACGTTAATCCTTTAACCAGGTTGAAGAAACAGATGGGTGGAGTCTGTCAGTAAGTAAATCAGGATTATTTTAGTGTTTGAAAAGCAAAAGTACATCTGAGTGATGATAAACTAATGCGTTTTACACTTTTACCTGCTGTGCAAAACAGTTAAAGCTTTAACAAATCTCTCCTCAGAGAAAATTCCCTTCCTCTCCTGACTCATCCCTTCTTCCATGTCATGTACATCGCTCCAAATCCAAAGTCCCATTGTGTGCCCTCTAAACCCTGGCTCTTCTTATCAGGAATGTGCTGTCTTTGAAGCCACCATACAAGAAAAAGAGAGCTTTCTTGAGAAACACTGTCTGTTTATAAGGATTCTTGTGTTAGGAGCTTTAAGTTGATTTGTGGGAATTTAGGAAAACTACGAGGGCTTGAGGTGAATTATGGATTGTCAGATATCACTTCTAAGGGCTTCTCCGTGGGGAATGCTCTAGTCACAGTCAACAATAGGGGAGATGAATAAACCTCTAATAATCCCCACTATAATTGCATTGCCATGTATGATAATTCAATCATTGAAAAACACGACTGTTGTAAATTGACTCCTTCATACATATGCTTTAGCTTAATTCACTTGGTTCCTCCCCACCTGATACCAGGTCCTGTCTTTGAGGCTCTGACATGCTTCTCACTCAACCCACCCCCGTTGTCAATCAGTTCTTTTCCTCACAGCTCTAAGGAGCTCTTAGAAATCTCAGAGGATGAACAGCTGATGGATTAGTCAGTCTGTTTCATCTTTCCCTGCTTTACATTTTCTCTAGGCTCATTACTGTGGCTGAGGATCCCCGCTCCTGGTTAACACTACAACTTTTTTTGCCTCATATGCTTCACGCGGCACCTCTGTGTCAACAAGCTCAGCAGCTAAACACTTCAAACAATGCAAGTTTAATGAGCAACAAAGCAACAGTGTACCTGAGGGTATGGCATTCTTCTCTGTTCCCTTCGTCTCAACTGGCACGCTAATACCGTTTGTCTGAGAGTTGATCCTCCAATCAAGCCTCTGTAATGTCACATTGGATGCCTTAGCATATTTTGCTTGAGCAATTGTTTCTGAATCTATTGGCATGGAGCTTGCTGAGATTTCAAAGGCACGCCACACCGCCAGGATATTGGGCAAAGAAACAGCAAAAAGCTCCCTTGTTAATTTAATTACCAGTTGTTGTTCAGCCACTTCTTTCACAGAGGAAGTGTCGCACAAATGCGCAGAGGATTTTGTAGCAAACATGAAACAGTGTTTAATTACAATGACATTATGTCAGGATCTGGGGCTTTGCCCACCAGAGGGCGCCGTGGATCCATGCCTGGGGGTTTTGGGCTCAGCATGGATCAGCTGTTTTCTATCTGCTGATTAAGGAAGCTCCCTATATAAGCTGAGTCTGAACTTCCCTCTGTGCTGGATCGTTGTGTTTCCTGTGCCACCATGCCTGTCTGATTCTGCAAACCTGTGAGTCTGTCAACCGGTTCCAATAAATTACTGGACTTTTATCCTCCCTCTGTGTCTGTGAGTCTGCATTTGGGCTAGTAAAACCATCGCATCATGACAGAACGATCCAGCCAACAGACTAGCCCAGCAGACTCCTTCTACGCGCTCCTGGAGAGCCCGCTCTATGCCGTCTGGAGACCCCTGAGCCCGCTCTGTGCCGTCTGGAGACCCCTGAACCTGCTCTGCGCCTTCCAGAGACTCCGGATGTGGAGCCACAATCGGTGGATCCCTCTGTTCCTGAGGTGGAGCCACAATCGGTGGTTCCCTCTGTTCCTGAGGTGGAGCCACAGTCGGTGGCTTCCTCTGTTCCGGATGCGGAGCCGCAGTCGGCGGCTTCCTCTGCTCTGGATGTGCAGCCGTAGTGGGCGGACCTGTTGCAGAGCAGCGGGAGCGGAGACGGCGTCCTTCTCGGGGCTTCTTGCTGAAGCGGAGACAGTGTTTCTCCCGGTGCTTCCTGCTGAAGCGGAGATGACGCCCTGCTCCAAGGCCCCTGCAGCTTCTGAGACTCTTCCTGGCATCCCTGGTTCGCCCTTCGCCCTCCATGGGCGAGTTGTTTTCTTTGGGACGTCTGGAATCCGCCCTTGAGGGGGGGTACTGTCAGGATCTGGGGCTTTGCCCACCAGAGGGCGCCGTGGATCCATGCCTGGGGGTTTTGGGCTCAGCATTGATCAGCTGTTTTCTATCTGCTGATTAAGGAAGCTCCCTATATAAGCTAAGTCTGAACTTCCCTCTCTGCTGGATCGTTGTGTTTCCTGTGCCACCATGCCTGTCTGATTCTGCAAACCTGTGAGTCTGTCAACCGGTTCCAATAAATTACTGGACTTTAATCCTCCCTCTGTGTCTCTGAGTCTGCATTTGGGCTAGTAAAACCATCGCATCATGACACATTAACTCTATAATTGTATAGTAATTATGCTGTGCTGAGAAACTTTTTGAACCTCCGGCCATTTCCCTTTAAGCTGTGACCGAATTTTCTGGCTCCTCTTGTCAGGCAGGCATTATTCTCAAAATTAAGTGGAGATGTCAGACAAATTATATAGCGACCACCCATAACAGGCCCTACTTGCCAAATATTCTGAAGCTTCTTTTTTTCTTCCAAAATTGCTCAAACCACTCAGTACATAGTCAATAACAAAAAGATGAGTACTGTCACATTATTTAGAGGGACTTCCCCCCCATATGCCTGAGGTCAAAGAGGAGAGAACATCCCAGGTTTATAATGTTCAAGATGCAAGGTACTTAATTCATATTCAACCTGTATTAAGTCCACTTTGATCTGCAATTGAAGCTGGTGGTAGTGGTGCAAATACAAGTGCAAAGTTAACTCAAGCAGGGCCATATGCAGGGCCCATAAAAAAACTGAGGTCAAGAGTCAGAGCCTCTAGGCAGGTTTGGTATCGTCTTCCCTGAGAGATCTTTTTAATTCCATTATTTAAATAATTTTCAGGGTCTTAAGGAGCAAAAACATCACTCTGACTTTAGAAAATGCTCGGCTGTGAATTTCTCTTCTCCTATCACCCCTGCCAGACATTTCAGACATTATAAACCTGATTTTAACGTCATCCTTCTTTTGAAGCTTCTGTCTAAAACTAACCTGACTCCGCCAGATGGATTTGCTCCGCATATCCATCTGGAAACCTTCCGTTGAAGTAATATTGGGAATGGGCGAATATACTGGTAAGCTGATTCGCCTATGTTGGTGACGGGCCAAATAAACTAATCAGATCAACGAAGCATATGACGTAACAGAGCGACGACGAAGAGGAGCCAATTGATAGATCAAACTATTGCCGAAACCAGTCGGGAGAAGACCAAAAACATCTTTTCCTCTGAGAAAAGCCTCCAGAGCAGTGTTTTGCTCTTCTTTCAGTGAAGAAATACTCTGTAATTCCGATAAAACTTGCTCGATAGCCACGCTAACGCTAGTTTCATCGGCTGAAGCCGCCATGTTCTTTAGACTGAACTGTCGCGCTTCTCGTTGCGTCACACCTCAACCCGCCTCAAAGCCAACTCTGATTGGACGTTCGTTTGGTGAACAGCTCCAAATTTTCTTCAACTGAGAGTCTCCAGACTGATTAGCGAGTGAAACCTTGAAAGCTCGCGAGATCAGGATGGTCTCACGAGGCTAGTCTACAACTGCTTAAAAATCTGACATAAAAGACATTCCAGTACAATTGAAATGAGTTGCTTCATATTTACAGTAGTAGCCACTGGAAATTTCCCCACTTTCCTTAATGTGTCCTTGGCTGGTCCTATGCAATTCCTTTTTAAACATAAATTTTTGTACTAAAATATTCTTTCTGTGGTGACTTGTGGACATTAAATCTAAAGAGAAGCACAATTTCCTGGTCAGACCCTTTAAATCAGCGAAAGGATGGAGAGTAAAAAATTGTTGGGTTCATGGAGGGGATTTTGCTGGGAGTTGCAGGGGAGTGGATTGCCATTCGGCTGGCTTTGACTGGGAAGGGCCAATTTGAATGGCTGCTACTGTACTTCAGTTTTTAAAATAGACACCCAGACCTTACCACACTATTATGCTGATGAGGTTGCCTAATTTAACATTTCTATTATAATCTTCCACAATGCTTCAATTTTCATGAGTCAAACATAAAAAAAGAAAAAAAAAGAAAAGCTCTGCAAACATTTTTAGTCAAACATGACAGGAAAAATTATTTAACACTCTTCCTGTTAGCTCTTTATTTAATGACTGTGATTGCGCGCTTGTTGATAATTTAATAATTATTTGTTAAAGCAAAACACCTGCTAGACAGAGCAAGATTTGGGTTTTCTTTTGCTGATACCTCAGAAGCGGTTTTCCATTTTTAGGTGTTTTGGTAAGAGGCTAGACTCTTTTAGACTTACAGTTATGTCAAAAAACAGCTGTTTGTGTAAAACTGTCTACTTTGTTTCTGAAAATCCCTCCCTGTACTTCTTAAGTTTTAGTGAAATCCTGTGTTACCAGAACAAGTAGAACAGTGGTAAGACTGTATCTGTTCTCCCTTATGGTAATTGAATAAAGAACATCAATTTCAATTTATTCCTATGACTTAGATTTTATATTTCCAATAACACAAATTAGATGTTAACCCCTGAGGTGGAGATGTTCATGTACTTTGAATATACAGGCCTTTTCACCTTAATACATATAAAAATGTTTAGAATACCAAATAAATGCATTCAATTGGACATTAGTGACCGTGGTGATGTGTAAAATTACTGACATACTGGAAGGGACAAGTGTCGATGAATCTCTGAGCAGATTCGAGGCAGAGGTGTGTGTAAAACAACATTTTTACTGATCACTACACTGCTCGGTGAGAGCACTCGTACTGAGCTGTTTTAGGTGTGACACTGACCTGACAAAGTTCCCCAGGCAATAGTTGGGACTGAAATACTGTTCAGAGCAACCAACTGCATGATCCCGCAGTGTTTCTGCAACTGTCTCCTTCTCACAGATAAGTGTGTGGTGGTAGAAGAAACTGCTCATCTTACCCATCTTTTCTCTTTTTTTTTTTTTGTAAAGGTAAAACTCAAGGCAAACTCATCAGATGATGCCATGGCAGTAAAGAAAATGAAGATATTAGTAATGAGAAATACAGAAATTCATATGTTCTACTATGAAGACTGAAATATGAGCTGCATCTACTGACTCCACCTGGCAGATCTGGGGACCTTAACTGTAAAGAGTGTTGTTTATGCAAATATGTAACTTGTTTTTGCTTTGCAGGTGACTACAAGAATTTTTATATCTACTGACAAGGTATAGTCTGTCAGAATGATCTGACATTTAAATATGACTTCCCTACGACTTTAACACTATGTGGTCTAAAACAGACTCGAAAAATCACAGTTCAGGATGCAGACCCATAATAAACAGTGTATTTATGTAAACATTACAGTCAGGACTGCAGCTGCAATTGATTAATCTTTTAATAGAGTACAGTAGCCCAACATAGCGTTGTTATGGCTGAGAAAACATGCAAATTGAAACAGAAGAACAGGTGCAACCCTTAGAAATGGGAAGTTGTTGAGGTCTTTGTTAGCCTGCAATACCCGATACTGGCCAATGCCTCTGAAAAAGGGGAGTCGTTAGGGTCATTGTTGTTCTGGCTCACCTTGCGAGCTGTTTTGGTCCCCTGCATGGCAATGAGGATTGAGATGATAGCGGGAAGGAATTAACTCTATCGCAGCTTTTTAGCAAAGACCTCAACGACTCCCCATTACTGAGGAGTGGACTTGTTCTTCCAGTTCAATTTGCATGTTTTCTAAGCCATAGCAAGGCTTTGTTGGGCTACTCTATAAAGTTTGGAACTCAATGCTAATCCAGACATTTTTAATTGAAAAAACTGCCTGGATGGGAAGTGAAACTTCTTCAAACTTGGAGAATAAAGTCCAGTGTTTTTTTGTTGTTGTTTTTTTTTTTTTTAATGGGGGTTTAACTTAATCTATGTAAAGCTCTGAATGTCATTATCTAATCCTCATAGTTTTTCCTTTCATTGTTTGTGAACACACATTTATTGTGTCTCCATGGTATACTCCCTCTGTTAATGGGTTGGTGTGTTGTTTTTTTGTTTTGTTTTTTTTCTTCTCTACTATCTCATTTCTCTGAAAGTTGAAGCAGGCGTTCAGGAGATATTCTGTATATTATATTTTTTTCCATTTTTTGTATTTTTACTCAACCTTTTCTCTGTATATCTCGCTTTCTCTTTCCAATAATTCTATCCCCACTTTTTGTCTCTCCTTCCTTGCCATCTCTATGTCCGGTGAATTAATGAATTTATTATCCCAAAGTCAGTTCTAATTAAGTTTTATACGGAGTTATCAAGTGTAACCTTATGGCTACAGAAGCAATGGTCCAATTGTGAGAGCCAATCTGTTGGGCTATTATCCAGTACCTGGACAGCAATTGTCAGTTCTATAATGGCAAAAGGACATATAATAATAAACAAAAAGAAACACCAAGGTTGTCAAATATTTTATATATATTTTATATATCTCTATTACAGACTTACAATGTGAGCATTTTTGAAGTGTATTTTTAAGTCAGAATCCATAATTAATATATGTTTACTAAGAAAAACATTTGATATTTTCAGTTGTTAGTTAACACTACTGATTTTATTGTGTTAATAGCAGTACAGTAAGTCCCATATCACAGTGCACAGTCATAACCTTGATAAAATGCTAATTGCAGCATCACAATGTATGGAATTTTTTTTCTTCAGCAGGGGCAGGAAATGTGGGCAAAGTTGAGAGCAATGTCAGATGAGCATAATGTAGGGTAGGACCTGGAAAAAAAACTGCAGAACCTGTTTAGGACTACTCCGCAGGTTCACCTTCCAGCACCACATGCACACTTACTCCAAACATACAGCCAGTGGTACAATAAACTGTTTTACTTCAAAGCATATTCATGTATTGGAATGACTCAACTTCAGACCTAAGTCCAGCTGAGAATCTGTGGGGTAAGAGTTGAAAATGAATGTTCACAGATGCTCTCCACCCCATGAGACTGAGCTTGAGCTGTTTTGCAAAGAAGAATGAAGGGGGGGTGGGGGGGGTCTGTCTTTTGATGTGCAGAGCTGGTACAGACATACCCCAAAGAATTCCAACTGCAAATGCAAAGAAAGGTGTTTCTACAAAGTATTGACCAAGGAGTCTGTATACAAACACACCCTACTTTTCTCATTTCTATACCCCAGGATTTTAGATTCTCAACTTTATTTCGCCGTTTCTATAATGCATTTTTCAGGAATAGAATAGAATAGAATCGAATAGAATACCAGCATTGTACCTTTGTGGGGGAATCTTTGGTGTGCTTTGCTTGTTTAAATTTTTAGTCTTTTAGGTTAGGTTTAGTTTAGGTTTTAGATTAAACCAGCTGGTTCTAAAACTGCCAACCGTAATAATTTTTGATTTATTGATCATTATTTAAGTCAGTACATTATCTTCTTCTTTCTCTTTGGGAACCTAGTTTGTTTCTTTTTTCTTTTGTTTTTTAACCAAACCCTTGCATGATCAGTTTTGACTATATGTGTATAAGAGTTAAGCCTATATAAACACACAAACACACATTTTTCTCAGTAAGCATATTTCTAGGTGATAATCACGACATTTTCACCAGTTGCCTGTAATAAGCCATGGAAAGCCAAGACACCAACTAAAACTTTGAATTACTGTGTAGAGGTTTTGGGGAAACACTTATCAACACTCACTACAGCCACTAGTCATAATGCAAAAAAAAGCAATAAGAATCATTCACAACGCCGGACTTCGGGAACATACAAACGCATTATTTCTAAAATCTAAATTGCTAACATACCAGGATTTAATAGAATACCAAATTGCAGTATTCATGTTCAGATGTTCTCTGAAAGGGAGGGAGGGTACGATTTAAGGGGAAGGGGAAATTTTAAGACTAATAGATGTAGAACAACAAGAAAAAGATTATGTTTATCAATTTGCGGAGTTAAATTGTGGAACAAACTGAATGAGAACCTAAAGCAATGCCCAAACATATTCCTTTTCGAAAAAATGTACAAAGAAATTATTTTCAAAAGGTATAGAGAAGCATTGTAGAAAGTTTTGTTTGTGTTTTTTGTTTTGTTAATTTGTATATATGTATGAAGGTATATGTGTATACATATTTATGTATGTATATGTGTAGGTAGGTATGTATTTATATGGATATATATAGCAACATAATTATAAATATTGTAAATTGAAGAAATACAAGAATTAAAGGGGTAGGAGCACATAAGTTTTACTTCTTCCTACTCCTTTTCGCACAAGTAATAGAGGTATATTAATTTAGGAAAGAAGGGTACCTTGTTTGTTGTTTTTCTCTCCAATGTTTTTAAACATTGTTTTATTGTTTTTTTTGTTTTTCTCTTGCATGTTCGAAATAAAGAATAAAAAAAAACAACAACAACAAACCTCTCAGTAATTAGAAAGCAATCCTGCCGCTTGTCAGTGCAAAGTAATATCAGCTGGTTCAGTCCCAAATGATGGCCTTTAAAAAGCTGTCTCTGGTATTGCACAATAAACTCCTCATGATGGGTAAATGTAAAGAGCTTTCTCAAGACCTTCGCAACCTGAAAGATCGCATTGGTTACAGAATTCTGGTGGACATTCTCAGTCATCCATGTCATAGTCATTCCAAAAAATGTTAAAAAACAAACCACTGGACTTTTTTTTTTCCAAGTTTGAAGACATTTCGCTTCCCATCCGGGAAGCTTTCTCAATTCAAAATTTCTGGGTTAGCGTTGAGTTCCAGGCTTTATAAATAGCCAAACAAAAGCCTTGTAATGGTTTGGAAAACATGCAAATTGAATTCTTAACCTCTGAATGTTTCATTTCACTGTTGGGGCCAGAATCTAGAAGTTAAAAGAACATAATTTAACCATAAACCTACCATGACCAAGTGCTTCTCGCAAGTGAAAACAATTATCAGAAAAGTTTTCCAGGAGCCAAAGACCACTTGTGGATAGCTTCAAAAAGAAATTGAGGAGGTACATTTCTTTCAAAGAAAACAAAGTAATGTACTCAACTAGCCTCGTGAGACCATCCTGATCTCGCGAGGTTTCAAGGTTTCACTCGCAGATCAGTCTGGAGACTCTCCATTAAAGAAAATTTGGAGCCGTTTACCAAACGAACATCCAATCAGCGTTGGCTTTGAGGCGGGTTGAGGTGTGACGCAATGAGAAGCACGACAGTTCAGTCTAAAGAACATGGCGGCTTCAGCCGATGAAACTAGCGTTAGCGTGGCTATCGAGCAAGTTTTATCGGAATTACAGAGTATTTCTTCACTGAAAGAAGAGCAAAACACTGCTCTGGAGGCTTTTTCTCAGAGGAAAATATGTTTTTGCTCTTCTCCCGACTGGTTTCGGCAAGAGTTTGATCTATCAATTGACTTGTGGTTGTGTTTTCGTCGTCGCTGTTAGTACGTCATATGCATGCTTCGTTGATCTGATTGGTTTATTTGGCCTGTCTATCACCAACATAGGCCAATCAGCTAACAAGTATTTTCGCCCCTTCCCAAAATTACTTCAATGGAAGGTTTCCAGATGGGTATGCGGAGCAAATCAAGCAAATCCATCTGGCGGAGTCAGGTTAATGAATATGCTCACAACAGGCAAATATCATCTGCTACTATTTATTCTTCCTTTGAGTTACCAGTGGTTTACCAACGACCTCTTCAACTATGAGTTCCATCAGCTCACCTTCTTCTCCTACGATCCATCCTACACGGTACCAGCCCCAGTCCTCCTGATCTCTTCACGACTACTTTATTCAAACTAGTAAATAGGGGTCTTTCTTCTTAATGAGTGCCCTATTTTTACATGGGTCAGAAGGATTTTGCCAATCATTTTAAAAAACAGTAGTCAAATAACAACAAAAGGCTAAAATAAAAATGATAACAATTTAGTCCAACAAAACAAATACAAAATATGCAATTTCCATTAAATAAAATACATTAAATACAAGATTATATAACATGAACAGACATAAAAACTTTCTTCAGTGGGTGAAGGTGGAGCTCTATCAATCAAAATGAGTCTGGTCTGCAAAACAAAAAAAGATCTCTGATTGTCAGGGGAACATGATTTAACTGTTGTGCAGTTACAGTACAGGAGAAAAACCAAGAATACTCTTTCCCCAGTGGCACACATCAGCTCATTTTCGGGGGGTGCGGTGTCAGAGAACTTGCATTCATGAAAGGCGCTGCCCTTACAGTTTGGAAAAAACAAAAGATAATGTGAGTTAAATTGCATGAAGAGGCAGGAGGAGACCAGTTTCATGTGTGCTCAGTCCATGATTTCAGGATTCTCTTCCTTTTTGTATTTCTGTACATGTTTTAAACCTTACATTTTTTCATGCTTTGTCCCCAACATCCGAGCTGTGTACGTTCCAATTTTTTAAAAATTGAAAAAGCAGTGATTCATCCGGTATGACTAACTAAATCTTTTTTTTTTTTTTTTAGCCTTTTACTGTTTTTGTAGAAAATTTATGTTTGTTATCCAGCTCTACTTAAAGTACAAAGAAAAATAAAAAGGTTTGATTTGTTCTTCGGTGCTGCACTATTGCATCAGCATTTTGACAGGGGTTTCAAGGGTTGTCTAGAGTGAAATGATAGAAAGTCAGATATATAAGATCCAGTGTGCTCCACACCAAGACTTCCTGGCTGAACTGCAGTTTCTCAGCTTGCCTCTTAGATTCTTTTTTTTTTCTTGCAGTCCCCTGTGGATACTTATCCATGGGTGGGCTGGGTAGACTTACTGCCAAACGCTCTGGAAGTCTGCACACTTGAAGTCACCCAGCAAGCCTCATAGCAAGCTTATCAATTGCATAAATTATTTTAAGCAGCTAAGAATTAACACACAAATACAAATATGTGTTACACCTCTAGGTTCTAGATAAGATATCCTTATAATTCTGGTTAATATTTAATTGAAATGATATTGGTGTTTTTTCAAACCGAGTGACTTCCCAAATTTTTGTATGGCTTGAATTTTACCTCTGTCATTTTATGTGAGGTCTTATGTGACATTAGAGAGTATAAGCGGGGGAAAGAAATACATGTATAAGAATACAAAATACAAAAAACAGCCTCACACATATAGTGAACACTGCTGCAAAATAATATCCAGAGTTTCAAATGTTTTTCTCTGTCAAGTTTTCCTTCAATGTGCATTTAGCTCCCTTCATTTTTCATCATATCTGTTCCACTTTACTGTCTGATCTAAGGAAAGTGTACCTTCAGTTTAATGCTCCCAAAATAAACTGTGGTAAAGAATCTGTTTTCTGGTAATGGGCTAAAAGGCTCTCTGGGATATTTATTTAAGGCTTTTTTTTTTTTTAGACAATTACAAAAAAGAAGAAGAAGAAAAAAAAAGCCAGTAGGGAACAAAATAATCATTATTGCCTCACTGGTAGGTTCTCAAAATTTTTTCCATCACACCTCTTAGGCCTTTCTAGGTTAACTCATACTGACAAATTGACTTTTAAATGCCAGTTGTTACGCAGGGTTTTATTTAGGTTTTTCATCATTAGGGTACCATATTTTCATGACCATAAGGCGCACCGTACTAAAAGGTGCAGTCTCAGTTATGTGTGCCATTACTGTATTTAACACACACATAAGGCGCACCGGATTATAGGGCGTGGGTTTTATATACAGGTACATATCCTCTACTACGTTTAAATACCTCTACTGCGTATTTAAAAGTAGAGCGGGAGCAAAACTGAGTATGATTGTTCTTTATTCGTGTATTTATTACAAAGTATTAATCAAACCTGGGAGCTGGCCGTGAGACAGACACATCGCTGATGACACAGAGCTCTGTGATCACTCCTCTGAAACAGTTTATTGATGCATAAATTAACTTAAAATGCAGAAATCTGCCGGCAGAATATGTTCGCTTTTATTATCCTGGTGCCTGCAGTTTAGATTATTTAGATGAAAAACACCTACCAGCCGCCGCGGTGAACCGCGAGGAGGCGAACCGGCCATAGGCTGCTGTTGAATGGGATTCCTACTGACCGCGCACCGCTGGTATGTGGGGGTCTGAGCGGCTCCGACAGAAATAATATTGGAAGGTTGGATTGTAGTCTGGATGAACTGACTGCACTGATTAATTTTTCAGGTGGACTTTCTCACTTAAAAATATAATGAAACTACTTTATTCCCACTGATCACAGCAAATATAGCTGCAAGGCAAAGAAAGGATAGAGTAGCTCCACCCAACGCGCGTCAGACACACTTTTGCACCGTGCAGCCAGAGCAGCAAAGCTGCTTCAGCCGTGTGTCAGCACTAAACTGGTACAAGCAGCAAAAATGAAGCAGCAGACGCTTGAACGTAGCCCTACTTTGAACGTCCGGTTCACACGGATGTCGAGCGGTTGAAGTTCCTTTGTCAGACCTCCCGGAATAACAACAAGAACAGCGTTCATTTGTTTCACCATGTTTTTCACATCGGCTGTGAGATGGGCACGCATGGAGTCACAGAGGAGATGAGGAGTTCTGCATAAAGCACATACCTGTTCTTTTATACACAATCCACACCCACACTTCCCCCTTTAATGTTCTCATGGTGGTCTCAACAACGTCCACAGTAACAACACACATAGGGCGCACCGCACTATAGGGCACGCCGCACATTTTGAGGGAAAAAAAAGACGTTTATATGCGCCTTATAGTCGTGAAAATACGGTACTAAATACCAATTGATTCCCCCTTTTTTTTGTTAGAAATATATAAACCATGCATCATTTTTTTTTCAGTTTCACTCTGCTTTGTTTTGGTTTGTGAATTTTAATTGAAATCATGAAAATAATGTTTTGCTGTATTTATTTTCTGTTATAAAAAATTAGCAAAGTTTTCCTCGTTTTTAGGGAAATCATAAGATAACCAACATATTGTACTCTGGTTTGCTTCGGTTAACTTAAAGGTATACTATGCAACCGGTGTTGATTTTCCAGCGAGGCTCCCCCCAGAGGGTGAAAGTAAAAGTGCACTGTCGTAACTATGCTCAGCTGTTCACCTGGTTTTTCCGTCAAACCAGGCACGGTTGTTTTGAGCTTAGCAGACAGGCGAACGCAACGAATCACCATGTCTACTGCGGTATGTGACTAGCCATCGCTTATAACTTTAACAAAGAGAAATAAATGTTCATATACAAAGTCATAATACAAACAATGACACTTTTTTGGTCGGGGACTCATTTAGATAAAGGACCATGCATTCCGTGGTTGACAATAAATGGTTGACAATAAATCACTGTCAGACAAAAAACACTTCTGGGATCGTCAGTAAACGCTAGTTTATACATAACGTTACTAGCTTCGTGAGGTTTATGGCTAACAAACGCGACTACATTTTGTACTGGTTTCAGATTTATGCAGCTCATTCCAAAACGCGATTCAAACCCAATCTGCGCAAAATAAGGAATTTAGTAAAGTAAATACACAGTCTTGAGATACTTCACATGTGAAGCAAGTTTGCCAAATAGCAAGCGATGCAGTTATCACCTACCACAACAACAATTTTTAGGCAGCAAGCTAATTAACTTGCTAAACATCCCGCTAGCTACTTAGCTACTCAGCAACAGACCACGATCATACAAAAGTCGAAAAAAAAGGCAGTACAAACAATGACTAACACAGTGAAAGTATGAACATGCACACAGAGAGAGAGAAACCATTCCAAAGTTACTTACAATCGCATCAGCAGAAACGCCATTCAGAAAAAGCTTGCCCGAGGTTCACCCGTGTATGACTCCTCTCTCTGTCCGGAGCCCTTTTCCTCTTTCTTGCCTGCTCCGACATGGGCTTTCGCTGTTTCCTCGCTGGTTCCGCCATGATAACTGCACAAAGATCGCCACTGTGCTAGCAACGAGCATGCTTTTAACTGGGGGGGTGTAGCAGTTCTCGCCGAAAAGCAAGACTGACTCTCGCGAGACGTCTGAGCCTGTGGGTGCGGGCCGGTGCTCCTGCAATTGCAAGTACGGTATTTCCCCCACAGACCACCAGGGCGGTCGAGAATACCTTTGTTCAACCTGAAATGAGTCATTTAATCATCCAAAACGTTATGGGACAAATTAATTAACTGAAAAATGTTGCATAGTGTGCCTTTAACTGGAGATAAATAATAGTTTCAGTGTTTTCCAAGCAAGAGTTTGTAATAGTTATTTTTTATTTTCTCCTGTGTGTTACCTTTACTGTTAACTTTACTTCAAAAGCATTTAGTGGAAGCAAATTAAATGCATGTTTAAAAATTTCAACTTCTTCTCCCTCTCCTCACACCCACAAACAAACTATCACCGGCCTTTAGCAGCACTGCAGGCAGAGGACAGCACTCCAGTTTGTGATCAAAGCTGGATATTGGAGCCCGGATAAGGGTGAAGGTTCCATCTCTTCTTTTGCTACGACAGAATGCTTCTGCTTTGAGTCTCATGGCTGCACCTCGATTGCTCTAGGTACCCTGCAGTCTTGTCATCTTCCTTAACTTCTCTGTTATTTATCTGTGTCAAACTGGTGCTTCTCACTTCTACAATCTCAGTAAATTCTTATTACCAGCATTGCCTCCTCTGTGGGGTTGAATAAGTAGATTGTGCAGCGTTCATTCTCTTTCAATAGATATGGGTAGTGGTGGGGCTTGAATTACTCCTTGTGGTGTTATTTTTACAGTCTTTTTTGTGGAACTCCAAAGGTTCAGGTTCTCTCTATTGTAATTGCCTTTGGGCTGAAAAAGGGGTCATGACTATAGGAGCTAGCAGCAAGCTGTGCACATGCCTGCTAGTAGAGCTCAATATTTCAGGCTCTGAGCAGACATTTTCTCCTCCCCTGCGGTCTTAGAGGGACTGTGACATATTCAGGTAACACTGCCATGGCACCTTTATTACTTGTGAGGTACACACGGCCACACACTTCGCTCTTTTTCCACACAGGAAAATAAACATCCATAGACTCTTCACAAAAGCACACCGTCATCTTCAAGGTTTTCTATCAGGTATCGATTGAGCCTTGGCAGAAGGCTATGGAGCTTTTGTTGATTTGCGTTTCAAATTGTTTCAAAATAAAAGCTGACATTTAAAGAAGTGTAAGCTTTTTTTGTTAAAAATCTAACTTTAACCATAACCCTCTCTTTTTAGACTTTTCCAAACTGGTTCTCTGTAATCCAGCTTAGATTTTTTTTTATTTTATTTTTTTTCCTGTGGGCAGAAACAAACTGAAAGAGCGATGATAGTCTTTCCAGGGTTGTGTTGATTTAAACACATAATATTCTTGGTGAGCTTTGAAAGAAGATATATTTGCTTTTTATCTGTGGGTGTGTGTGTACCTGTCTAGCCCTCAAAGTGAGGACCATTTTTCCAATTTCACCATCAGATTGAGGACCAGTTGTTGCAAAGTGAGGACATTTTGCCGGTCCTTGCTAATGGTTAGGTTTAGGGCTAAGGTGTAAATTGGGCTACGGTGAGGTATGCATTCGTAATGGTTAGATTTACGGTTAGTTTTAGGGTTAGGGCATAGAAAGGGTTGAAAATGAATGAAAATCAATGGAAGTCAATAGGAGTCAACACGTGGGCCTCGCTATATATAGCAGAATGTGTGTGTGTGTTTGTGTGTTGTGGGGTGACGACAAGGTTCGAGACATTCCCTCCAATAGTACTGGAAATCAGTGTTTTTAGGCTTGATTTCAAATATGAAATCTCTGTAGGTTTGGTTCCTAATGACAAATAACGTGATTTGTAAAACTGAACCTTCTCTGTAAACTCTAATCCATTTGCCCACCCTTTAAACTGAACTACTACAAGAAATCACATGATGACCGGACTTTGACCATTCCATTATTCTTCCGTTAAAGTTTCAAAAACAATCCACTGGACTTTTATTTCCAAGGTTTGAAGACGTTTCGCTTCCCCTTCCATACTATCTATCTCTGAATATCATGATCACACACATGATCACACACCACTTATTTAGCATAGCTTCAAAACAAATATATTGGTGAGTCATCTTTCTATTCTTTGCCCAAAACAGTTTCAAAACATTTAAGTGCTTTCTGAACACAGCTATACTCAACAGGACGGATGTCTACCGAGGTATAAGCATGTAGTTTAGAACACATTTCTCTTGTACATGAGCCATTTTTCTAGTTTACTTGCTGAAATGTTGCTTTTCCCTGAGAAAATACATCAAATATAATTTTGAGATAAGATTACTTACTGTACTAGCTCACGTTATTTGTGAGATAAGCTTCCCACAAATGTCACTCCGATTAAATATTGACCCCAAAAAAGTTTTTAAATGTTTTTATAGCTTGGATTTCCTTGAACTGATTTTAAACTACAGACCTTTTTTATTATGATATTTATGCTTATTTACACCATGAATTTATAACTGTCCTTTTATCAAAGGCAGGACAGGAGTCATCAGAATACAAATCAGTGCAGCTAGCCCATTTTCTCTGTCTAATAGCCATTAGCCACACATGAGGGTTCAGGACCTTTGTGAACATCGGTCAACGTTGGCTTCTCCCTCCTCAATGTCAGCTGATCCATGTTATGTTAATGACTCAAACACACACTATTTAAAATAGTTTTTTTGGTTATTTATCAGAACCTCATTTGGTTAAATCCAGCAGTGGAAAACCATACTTCATTACCCAGCAGTATTCTTTTTTTGGCAAATGGATGGAAAACATTATAATGCTCTGCCCTGTGTTCCTCGCTGTCTGATTGAATTTTAACTTACATGTACTCTTGCTGCTTGATACTGAACAAATAGATAAAAAAATATTGCACATAACTACAGGGATCACTGTTTCTTCTCCATGCATCAGATATGACCTTCTCATCCTCACTCACAGAGTGTGGGAAGCAGGTGGGTGTAACATTTCATTCTTGGAGGCAGATACTTCTATCTGTGGAAAAGAATGTGTTGTCATCTGCCTTAGTCATTGCAACAGGGAGTATTTATCATCGGGTATCAAAGAGGGATGTAAACAACTTAACATAATATTTCAAAACATTGTTTTTCATTTGTCAATTTATGTTCAGCACGTTATTAGTGTATTAATGCAGGTATTCCATAGAAGGTATTGAGTACATCCAAAGCTTTGGACACATTATAGAATCAATATGGATGTTTATCTTTCAAGAAATCCTTCACAGAATCCCAAAGGTTTGAAACAGAATTGCTTCATGCACCATCTTGTCAGGTAAGCATAGTGCTTGGCAAATACAATGATCATGGCTTCCAGATAAACAAAAATATATATTTATACTCTTAACCACAGTGCTAGAGAATAATACATCAACGAAATTGTTGCTATTTTGATGGACGCGAATTAGGAAGAGAATGGAAAAATCGTCGACAAACTGCCTCTAATACCTTACCCAGAAATCTTTATATGAATAATTTGGCTCAGGAGGCTGGTGGAATAATTATAGTAACATACATACATGTCACTCCTATCTTGCAGATAGAGGCTTCATTGTTGCTACTGACAACCAGGACATTTTTGGGGTGATTCTGGGGAGTGCAAGTGCAGCTAATGCTCAAAAACAATATATCATGGGATCAACACAGGCAGAGCAAATGTTTTCCATGTAGAGGATTCATCACAGCAACCAGCTGAAAAGATCTTCCTCTCCAAGGTAGTTGAGCATTGACTTAGAAACAGGATGAGGAGCTTGGCAAGGCTCAAGTAGCATTGAGGCTTGCAGTAGAGTACACATCGAAAGAAGTTAACTGAGGTGACTCGGAGATCTGTTTAGAATTCCCCCTTTACCCTCACCTCAGGAGGAGGTTTTTCTTTGCATGTCCCACTGGGGGGAGGCCCAGGAGACAGCTTAGGACAGGCTGGAGGGACAATGTCTCTTGGCTGTCCTTGGAACCCCTTGGGCTTCCCCAAGGGGTTCCAAGAGAAACTAGAGAAGGTTTCTGGTAAACAGGAGAAGACTGCAACCTGATAACCGCTTGCACAATCGTTGTTGGCAATGACTGTAATCAAGCACTTTGAATACCTAAAGTAACCATAACCATAAGAATAAACCAACATAGATACACACAAGAACATTCAGTGGATCGGAAACTGCTGCATCCATGTGATTGGACCATTTCTATATTTTTATTTAAGGTCTGGATGTTCAGGCTCTGTGACCCTGTAATTGTGCCAGGCCTCTCTTTAAACCCTCTGGTTTCTCCTCCAATAAATCAGCCCTGTTCAATGGTGGGCAGAAGATCTCTAAATAATTACCTCAGAGCCTTCCTCTATCTCTCAGGATAAGCCGCTATTTACATATGCCCAGGCAGGCAGACCTCTGACACAGTCCCACAATGTTTAAACCATTTTCTAAGGGATGCCCCTGAAGCCTCCATCTGGTACCTTTTCTCCCCTTTTCACTTCTAAAACGCCTCAAGTAGCTATTTTTAAGGACATGTCTAAATTTGCAAATCTGAAATGTGCTGATCTCAGCACAACAGAAGTTATATTTGAAAAGAAAAGGCTTGATGGTCACGATCATTTTTTGCTGTGCTGATTAAACAAGATTAAATAGGATGCCTAGATTAACTGAAGCAGCCACTCAAATAGAGTAATTGTGCAAAGGAAAGTATTGGTAACCCAATTAACAGCACTATAGCCTTTGCTGTATTTGGGTCGTGGTTTGATATGTTTTCTGATTTGATGTGACACAGTAGTTAGAGCAATCATTTCCCTACTGCATGCTGGTGTGAGCAATGTAATTGCACTATAGGGTCGCGAGTTATTGCATTATGTAAATGAATGAAGAGTCATGAGGATGATGGCTTAATGAAGTCTTAGTGTAGTGTGGTTAACATGACAGGTGTTGTGTTGAAGCAAAACGAAGTTTGGGGATAAACTTTACACTGTTATCTCTGACAAACAAAGACAAACATAGTGACTTAAAGAAAGACATTAAGAAAAATACATATTTTTAAATTTCCTAGTTTTACTATGCCCCTAGCCAGTGCTAGCCAGTCTTTCATCCCCGGACCCCTTGGGCACAGTTACCCGCCCTGTTGCAAGCCTGAAAATGTAGGGAATGAAAACTACAAAATGGAGAACAGGTGAGCTAATTTCAAGAGTATTTAGAAACATGGCTATCATTTATTTATTTTATATCATTCCCTATGTTCATTTAGATTAGTAGAAAACTCAAATATATAAATTTCTAGATAATATAAAGCAAGTTTCAGATGTTTTCCTGCTTCAGCACAGCTGAATTCCATTGATAGCTTATTAACAGGTTTTAGCTGAAGTTCAATCATCAGCATCAGTCATACTGAAGCTGTGAAAGATTGAAAAAAACTGTTGGTACATTATTTTATTCAATTGTGATTATTGAAGGAAATGATGTAGTTTGCCAAAATTCATGTAGAGGGAGAAATAAAAGGTGCTCTTTAGAGGTGCCGTAAGTAGTGAATAATTGCTTACAGTTGCTGAATTCTTAAGAAAAAAAACACTTATTTCAGGGTTTTTACTGCACTGTATTTTTTATCTCTTAAATGTAACTAAACCGCTGTAAAAACATAAAATTGCCCCAGATAAAAATATAAAAAATCCACCAAAGTGGCCAAACAGGAGGACATTAAGAGTGGCTGTGATCAGGATGAGAGAGTGACATTGAATTTGATATGACTATGCTTATCTAAGTACAGTATGCTAACGGATAGATGGTAAAAGGTACAACTGAACCTGAAAACTATTATGAGGCAATGCTCACAATTTTAACATGTGACTCGTCCATTAGTACTTGAAGATTAGAATACATAATCAATATATTTATATTGATATGACTATATGTTATTTAACTGAATCTTCACCTGCGATAGACTGGCGACCTGTCCGGGGTGTGCCCTGCCTGTCATGATTTTATCTAAGGCTCGGACCCACATGCAGTGAAGCCAAACAGAGAGACACAGAGTAAAAGTTCAACGGGTTTTATTGAAGAGATATGAGCTCGATGCAGAGTTTCTCCGAACTCTGCTCAGCCGGAACTGGAAGACGAGGGGAAGACAGACTGTTAGTTCAGGCTCAGTGGGAAATATGATTCGTTGATCTTGAAGGAGAGGATCTGTTCGTTGACTCACGTTTCCAGAGAAGTGGAGAATCCTTGACTCCAATCTGTGTGTTGGTTTACCAGAGTTTGTCTGATTCAGTGGAGGGCGGAACAGGGTTTACCCAGAGCTCGGACGGTGATGATGGATGGAGACGCTGGTTGCCAGTCAGATTTCCTGTGGTACTTGAACGGGTCTTGGTGAAGATGATTTCCTTGCTCAGGAGACTGGATCCAAACGCTCAGTTTAAGACTCAGTTGATCCCTACTGGGAGAGGCGGTCCGAAAAGGTCCAGTTTGCAGGAAGGCTTCCTGCCGAAAGGCAAAGACAAAGCAAAGTTGAATCTCAGGGAGACAAGCACTCAGTCTAACTCAATGAGATCTCAGCTTGGCTAGAGTACTGAAAACTGACAATACAAAAACTCAGGTTTCACTCAGAATAAACAAAGCTTGGCTAGAGTACCCCAAACTGGCAAACACTCTGGCGTTGAGCTAATGGCAACCAACAGCTTAAAAGCACTCCGGTAATGAGGTAACCGTCCGCAGGTGTGTGAGGAGGCAGACCGGAACCAAGCGCCTCCTGCTGGTGGAAGGGAGACAAACACACAGACAAACATAAAGACTGGAGTCCTGACACTGCCTTTCGCCCATAGACCGCACCGGCCCCACAATGACCCTGATGGATATGGATATGAAGATGGATGGATGGATGGATCTTAATCTCTGTTGAGTTTTCTTATGACTAATGCACCGTTACAGACATGCACAGTTACACACAAAAAGTCTGTGTATGTTACTACAGCTACAGATTTCATTTGTGGGCATAAAAAGAGCCACCAATTGTACACTGCCTGCTGTGTGTGTAATTATCATTCAAAACTCCAAAACCACTATTTAAGATTTTACAGAAAATTATAAGTAGACCTAGAGAAAATTGTTATAATCATAAAGCCCTTGTTGGTTTAAGTCAGCTTGACCATGTTTCTGAGACAGGCTACAAACAGTGTCTTAGGCCTTCTTAAGTTCTAAATGTCTTAAGACAAAAAAAAGAATTTCTTAAGCCGGGCATACACTGCAAGAAGGTTTCATAAATTTTTTCCAGTTATGGCTTAAACTGTACGACCAAACAACCGGTTTAAATGTTCAGCGATCACATAATAGGTTATTACAGAATACAGGACAACTTTCTCGGACCCGGAGCCCGAGAGATGGCGCCGGTTGGACTCGTCAGTCAGCAGGACAAAGACCTCACAGCAATAGCTAAAATAAAAAAAAAGAGATTTAAGCATTTTTATGTGTTAAAATGGCCTAGTCAAAGTTGAAGCCTAATCTAATTGAAAAGGTTTAGCAAAATTTGAGCTGTATTTTTGCCTCAGTGGGAGAATATTTTAAGGTGTTAAGTCTTATGATTGAACTAAAATAAGCAACTCTAATTACAGTCAAGGATGGTTCTACAAAGTGTGGACTTTCATCTTCTCCTTTGTATTGAAGTTAATCAATTCAGATCAGGTCTTATTAGTTAAATTTGTGATAAAATGTATAGTAGTTTGTTGTTCTAACATGTCATGAAGTAAAAAAAAAAGCCCTTGAGTTTGAAGGCTTCTTAGGTACATCTTTTGCCCACTTCTTTGACAGCATTAGTTTTATTTGCAACTTATAAGATTTCCTTCATTATTATCTTTATAAAATTGGAAGGTTTCAGATGGGTGGATTAAATCAGGTCTTCCGTATTCTGAATAGATGTGTGTGGGTGTGTGTGTGTGGGTGTATGTCTTTAAATCTGCATCATTCCTCTTATCCAAATTCTAGTGGACTGGAGCAGTGAACTGTGCTTTGATTAGTTAAGTTGATGAACTTTGGCATGCCAGATATGCATAAAAGAAGAGAAGAATCCACTCCCCTCTAGTCTTGGTCTATGGTTATTACAGCTGCTCCATGGTAGGCCCTCAGTCTAAATCTACATCAAAATCTGTCTGATCAGAGCAGCTGCTCTCAGCAATGGTCAATTGAAGGTATTGTGTGTCTGCTGGGGTCCTTATGCTGGCTGGCAGATGTTCATTAGCCGGCTCGCCTTTCATCTCAGTATGGAGAACAATGGTCTGGCACGCTGTCCTACTCTTTCATGAGCTAATAGGCATCATATCTGACCTCAAACCAGGCAATAATCCATTCAGCTCTGCACACCTGGGATCGAGTCGAAGTTCAACAGTCCAGTTTTATGTGAACTTGACAAACTTTGGTGGAAACACACACTTCTTCACCACTAGATTGCTGTTTGTGTGTTTTACCGTTGTAATCACACAAAGTAAATTCATTAACCACCTCTACATCTGCTGTATTTGGTGTTTTTTGTTTTTTTTGGAGGGACATTACAACCTGGAGAAAGTAAAATTTCAGGAGATTTTATTAAGATGATCATTAGTGTCTTTTAAAATGTTATTTAGAAATTAGTTTAATGTTCTTACACTGGTTACCTGTGCTGTAGTTCACAGAATAGACTTTAAAACAGAAGATTTAATTTATAAACCGAAAAAGTTTAGCACCACAATATATTTTTGTATCCGTATAATTTTGTAAGACAATAGCTTACAACACAACAAGGACATAAAATTCATTGAAAAATGATACATCTGTATATATATATATATATATATATATATATATATATATATGTATATATATATATATATATATACATATGTATATATATATATATACGTTGTGACGTATATACTTCTGTCCAGTAGGTGTCTCTAGTCCTCTACATGTTTGTTCTTGTTTTTTTTTTAGGAAGCAGGCAGATGGACTGTTAATTGCACACACCGGTGAATGATAAAAGGGGACGACTAGTCAGTCACTCTCGGCTTGTTTGCCCTCCGGACCCGGCCGGAACGAGCAGCATTGGTCCACACTTCTCTCCGACTGGCTGGCCTGATCTCACCGAGCGTATTTTTGTAATCAATAAATCATTGTTGCTACGGATCCGCTCGTCTGTCTCCCTTTTTGTCCTCGCCTTTGAGATGGGCGTGACAAATGGGGGCTTGTCCGTTTGGACCCGGATTGGAGATCAGCTTTCAGGTAGTGTGTTGAGTTGTGAACTCTGTTTTGTTGGGGGACGTTGACGAGCGTGCTGGGTTTGGTGAGTGAGGCAGCCGTTGTACATCTGTTCTGAGAGAGTGTGTTTGTGTAGCAGTGATCGCTCCTTCATAGCAGGTCGCGGTGGTTCTGTCCCTGTCAGGCTTAACAACGATTTCCCTTATGGAGTTTGTTGTGGGGGGATTTTAGTGTGGTGTGAACGTGGGAAGAGCAGTTGTCTCGGGAGCACATCCGGAGTTGCAGGGAGTCGCCATTTATTGGTTGCTTTTTCGGACTCTCGGGCGTTAGTGCATAAATACCCATCACAAGTAACACCCGAAGACTAGCAGGGGAGATTAGTTAGATTCTGGTTAGGCAGTTAGAGGGACGGGGTCGCTGTGACGTTGTGGTTGTTTTGGGAGCGTGGCAGCTCAGAGTGCGACTGGTTGGAATTCAGGTGTTGTGTGGATAACTGTAGATGTTATGGCTGCTGTTGAGGATTTTTTGCGGGATCCGTCTGAGGTGGGCTTGGAGCGCTGCACACGCGAACAGTTACTAAAGATAGCTGAACATTTTACGTTGGAGGTCAGTGACAAGCGGTCTAAGGAGAGTATAAAAGCCGCCATTAAAGCTAATTTAACTGACTCCGGTGTGTTAGGACCAGCTAAGTTGCAAGCTGGCGCGACGTGGTTGGACACTGACGTTTTTGATACTAGATTGACTTTTGAACAAAAGCGGGAGCTGCTTTTACTGCAGGCTGGGATAGAACAGAAAAGATTGGATGTGAAAAGGCTGGAGTTGGAAGAACGCAGACTGAGCTCAACTAGTGCGGGCGACGTCCACCTTGATGCTTCCGGTAGGGGAACGTCTAGCTCGTTTGATGTTGGGAATAATCTGCGTCTAGTTCCTCAGTTTTCTGAATGGGATCCGGATACCTTCTTTTCCCTGTTTGAGCGTGTTGCTGATAGTCGAGGTTGGTCTGATTTGGACCGGACACTGCTTTTACAGTGTGTGTTCACAGGCAAAGCACAAGAAGCATACTCTGCCCTCACAGGGGAGGAAAGTAAGGTTTACGCCACTGTGAAGAAGGCTGTTTTAACAGCTTATGAGTTGGTACCAGAGGCTTACCGACAGAGGTTTCGGACATGGGAGAAGGCTGGGAAACAAACCCATGTTGAGTTTGCCAGGGAGCTGGGAATCCATTTCAATAGGTGGTGTGCTTCCTTACAAATTAGCACTTTTGTTGACCTCTGTAATTTGGTTGTCCTGGAACAATTTAAAAACTCTGTTCTGAGTCACCTTGCGGTATATATCAGTGAACATAACGTGAAGACAGCTGCTGAAGCTGCTAAGCTGGCAGATGAATATGTTCTTATACACAGGGGTGGCCGTGAGTATCAACCTCGCAGTGATTTTGTTTACAGGAGTGGCAATCAATCTTTTGTGGGAAGTCATGCAAAGGAGGAAGGCATTGGTTCTGATGTGAACAGTAGGTCAGAGCGGATTTCCAGTGGGCACGTGTATGTGGATCTATCTGATGTGTGTCATTATTGCAAAGCCAGAGGCCATTGGAAGCGGGAATGCCCAAAAAGAGGTGCTCAAGTGAAATCGGTTGCTTTTGCTGCCTCTGAAACGCATGGTTTTGTTTCCTCTAAACAGGTGGACACAGGACGGAAGTATACTTTGGATCAGGAGTATTTTTCACCTTTTCTTTCTGACGGCCATGTGTCCATGGTGGGGAGTGATGCTACGGTACCGGTAAAAATTTTGAGGGATACTGGAGCTTTTAATTCATATATTGTGAGCTCCGATGCACCAGTTCCGCTGCATAAGTTGACTTTGACGTGTGGATTGGTTCAGGGGGAGGTTATCATGGGGGTGCGCCCTGCACTTCCGCTGGAGGGAGTGGATGTAATCTTGGGCAATGATCTGGCTGGTGGCCGGGTGTGGGCTGATTGTCCACTACCTGCTCCCATAGTAACTTCTTCCCCTGTTCTAGGGAAGTTGGATAAGAGTGCTCAGTGTTTCCCTGGGGTTTTTACAGCTTGTGCGGTGACGCGAGCTATGTACCATGCTGAGTCGGCATCCGTCCCTGACCATGAAGGTGGAGGTGCCGAAGATGGTGATTTTTTCTCTCTTTATGTCCCTGATTCTCTTTTGTCTGTTTCTCACAGTGACCTGGTGGCGGAGCAGAGAGCGGATTCTTCTCTTCGTCATCTTTTTGACCAGGTTGTCACTGATGACGAGAGTGTGGCCTGTGGGTATGTGTTGAAGGATGGATTGTTGGTGCGGAAATGGTTGGTACATGGGGAGGATTTTGTTGGGGGTTCCCTTTGTCAGACTGTTGTTCCCTCGAAATTTCGCAGTGAAGTGTTGCGGGCTTCCCATGATCAATCAGGTCATTTGGGGGTCCACAAGACTTATCATTATATCCTGCGTTATTTTTTTTGGCCTCGGTTAAAAAGGGATGTGTCTGAATATATCAAAACCTGCCACACATGTCAGATGGCAGGGAAGCCAAATCAGAGCATTAAGCCGGTTCCCTTGTACCCAATCCCGGTGGTTATGCAACCTTTTGAACACCTCATTATTGATTGTGTTGGTCCTTTACCTCGTTCTAAGGCTGGGAGTAATTATTTGTTGACGGTAATGTGTCAGACAACAAGATATCCAGCTGCATACCCACTGCGGACCATTACTGCTAGGTCTGTGGTAAAGGCTCTGACTCAGTTCATTTCTATTTTTGGTATTCCAAAATTTATCCAGTCTGATCAAGGTTCAAATTTTTCTTCTCATTTGTTCGCTCAAGTTTTGAAACTTTTACAGGTCAAACATAATCAGGCTTCTGCATATCATGCTCAGAGTCAAGGTGCTCTGGAGAGGTTCCATCAGACCCTCAAGTCCTTGTTGCGTACTTACTGTGTGGAGTTAAATCAGGATTGGGAAGATGGTTTACCATGGCTTCTGTTAGCTGCTCGTGAGGTGGTGCAAGAGAGTACAGGGTTTAGCCCAAACGAGCTTGTTTTTGGACATGCAGTGCGTGGGCCACTTAAACTGTTACATGATGCTGTGAGTCCTTCAGAACCTCCGAGTAAGTTAATTGACTATGTCAATGGCTTTAGACATCGTTTGCATGTGGGGGTGGAAATGGCTAGGGAGAAGTTGACCTCTTCTCAGGAGAAGATGAAGCGCATCTATGACCGTAAGGTGGACCATCGATGTTTTAGTCCTGGTGATCAGGTACTTGCATTATTGCCAGTTGTCAGCTCCCCCTTTCAGGCTAAATTTACAGGCCCATTTACAGTCCTGCGCAAGCTGTCGGATCAAAACTATCTGCTGTCCACACCGAGGCGTAGGAAGTCAACACAGTTTTGCCATGCAAATTTGTTAAAACCCTATTACACTCGGGAGTCACAGGTATACAGCAAAGATGAGGAGGTGCAGGTTGATAAGACTGTCTCTGTGGCTACTACAGTAAGTGGATTAGGTTTCTTATCTGCACTTGAAAACGATGGGGTGATTCCACCTAGTGAGAGTTTGTTGACTGGCGGCTGAAAAATTCTGATGTACTGAGGAATTTGGATTCTTTGTTTGCACATTTGTCTCAGGAGGAGGGCACTGAGTTGACTGCTATGTTTAATGAGTATCGTTGTTTGTTTGGTGATGTGCCCAGTCGAACTCACTTAGTTCAACATGATATCGATGTGGGTGAGGCACAGCCAATTCGCCAGCGCTTTTACAGGATTTCTGAGGAGAAGCGGAAGGTAATGGAGGGGGAGATTCGGTATATGCTTGATAATAGTATTGCTGAATCCTCTGCATCTAGCTGGGCATCACCTTGTTTGTTGGTGGAGAAAGCTTATAAAAGTTTTAGATTTTGTACAGATTATCGGAAAGTGAACATGGTTACAAAATCTGATGCTTATCCGATGCCACGCATGGAAGATTGTGTCGATCAGGTGGGTTCAGCTCAGTTTGTTAGCAAATTTGATTTATTGAAGGGTTATTGGCAAGTTCCATTGTCTGAGAGAGCTAGAGAGATTTCTGCCTTTATAACTCCCTTTGGTCTGTTCTCTTACTCTGTAATGAGTTTTGGATTGCGAAATGCACCTGCAACCTTTCAGCGTCTCATGAATATGGTTGTGTCTGGGTTGGAAGGGTGTGCCGTATATTTGGATGATGTGGTGGTCTTTAGTGATACGTGGAAGGAACATCTGGCTCACATACGTAAGCTGTTTGAACGACTGGCTGAAGCACACCTGACCATTAACTTGGCGAAGTGTGAGTTTGCTAAGGCTACTGTTACCTATCTGGGTAAGGTGGTGGGGCAAGGGGTGGTGCGTCCAGTGGAAGCCAAAGTAACTGCAATTTTACAGTATCCCGTACCAACAACAAAAAAAGAACTCCAGCGGTTCCTGCGTCTTGTGGGGTACTACCGCAGTTTTTGTAAGAACTTTTCTACAGTGGTTTCCCCATTAACAGATTTGCTGAAGGATAAAGTGAAGTACACCTGGACAGCTTCCTGTCAGAAAGCTTTTGATGATGTCAAATTTGTCCTCTGTTCCTTCCCTGTTCTTGCAGCTCCACAATGGGATCGTCCTTTTGTACTGCATGTGGATGCAAGTGATGTAGGTGCAGGTGCTGTCTTATTTCAACAAGATGATGATGGAGTTGATCGACCTGTGAGTTTCTACTATAAAAAATTCAATCATTTTCAGGTGAACTATTCTGTCATTGAAAAAGAGACATTGGCACTAATTTGGGCTTTACAGCATTTTGAAATATATCTGGATTCTGGAAGTGTTCCTCTGGTGGTCTATACTGATCACAATCCCTTAACATTTTTGCATTCATTGCAGTGTCCAAATCGCAGACTGATGCGATGGATGTTGTTTTTGCAGCCCTATTGTCTGGATATCCGCCATATTAGGGGCTCGGACAATATTGCGGCAGATGCTTTGTCCAGGGCACCATGTGCTTAGGTTTAATGTTCAGTCCCCTTTTTCTCCAAGTTTCTTATAGGCTTTTCCAGTGGCTAGGGTGGCTGAGCTATTGAGGTGGGGATTGAATGGGTGATTGTGGTAAGACTGCAAAGCCATTAGTATTGCAATTGTCACCTAGTTGTTAGTATAAATCGCTGTCTTCTTGGAGTTCCAGTTGGGACTCCATTTGTATGGGGGGGAGTGTGACGATCCCCTTCTGTCCAGTAGGTGTCTCTAGTCCTCTACATGTTTGTTCTTGTTTTTTTTTTAGGAAGCAGGCAGATGGACTGTTAATTGCACACACCGGTGAATGATAAAAGGGGACGACTAGTCAGTCACTCTCGGCTTGTTTGCCCTCCGGACCCGGCCGGAACGAGCAGCATTGGTCCACACTTCTCTCCGACTGGCTGGCCTGATCTCACCGAGCGTATTTTTGTAATCAATAAATCATTGTTGCTATGGATCCGCTCGTCTGTCTCCCTTTTTGTCCTCGCCTTTGAGATGGGCGTGACAACGTATATGTATATATATGTATATATACATATATATACATATATATGTATATATATATGTATATACACATATATGTATATATATGCATGTATGTATACATATATATGTATGTATGTATATATATATACATATATATATATATATATATATATATATATATATATATATATATATATATATAATATATATATATAAATAAATAAATATGTATGTATGTGTATATATATATATATATATATATATATATATATATATATATATATATATATGGGAGCGCAAACAAAAGTATATAGAAAAATGTCAAACAAATGTTCTTTTTCCTGGTCTAATAAGAAGTTTTGAATTGCTGTCATATTCCCTTCTTTAATAGGAATTATATTTCATAATTGATTATTCAGTCTATTTTTCTTTTTTTCAAATAATCAGGTAAATAAAAAAAAAAAATTCTTTTAAAGAAAATAGCACTTTTGGACTGACAAAACAAACGAACAAGTAACTGCTTATGTGGCTTGTGCAATAATTTCAATAATTAAATCATTGTTATGGAGAAAACTTTATCTTAATAATTTAAATACTAAATCATGTAATATTCAATACTATTTGAATACTCTATAAAACCAACAATACTATACTATACAATACTATACAACCAGCAACAGGACTGAAATAACAAAGGTGGACAGGATTCTCCCAACCAGCAATGAAATGGGATGCAGAATGGTACAGTATAACAAGGCTAATTTTCTTAAACAGTACAAGTCACCATCACACAGCAAAGGTGGAGAAGTTGTTTAAACAAAAGACTTCCAATGTTGCATTATAAGCAATGTTTGTTTCTAAAGAAAAAAAATAAATTTTTACTGTCTGAATTTATCACAGGCAGGGCCATATGCGTCAAGCATTTATTTTATACATTTTTATACAAAGTCTAGTACATTGTAGAATATTCACACTACTGCCATCTAAATATTTTACTTTCAAGGACGTTCAAAATGACAATAAAGATGACAGCGTCTTGATTCTAGTTGCTAAGGAAAATGACTGTTTACACTGTTATAAACCATGTTAATAAAAATTGGGTGGAAGGAAAAGAATATCAGAAAAATGTGCACGGAAACAAGGACATCCTTAAAAAGATAAGAAGCAAAGCCCAGTCTACAAATATAAAAATATACCGTAAATTCTCTAATATTGGCCTGTATTCCATTAGCGGCCGGGTCTCTAATAAGACAGACCATTATTAGAGAGCAAAGGCTATAGTGCTTTTAATTGGGTTACCAATACTTTCCTTTGCACAATTACTCTGTTTGAGTGGCTGCTTCAGTTAATCTAGGCATCCTATTTAATCTTGTTTAATCAGCACAGCAAAAAATGATCGTGACCATCAAGCCTTTTCTATTCCAATATAACTTATGTTTTGCTGAGATCAGCACATTTCAGATTTGCAAATTTAGACATGTCCTTAAAAATAGCTACTTGAGGGATTTACGGTAGTTGAGTTAAGCTGAGGTCAGTGATTCCAGAACCACTGCACATGGATTTATCCAAGACATAGGCTGCTTCAGAACACTTTGAATTGTAGGTTATACCTCTGGCGCCACCTTTTACAGTTTTAACCGTAAGAACGCTGTCTTGGTTAGGAAAAGGAACTCTGCACTCTAGAATGCTATGCTAAATCCAGACAGCCTTCAGCCTCATTGAAATCCTTGGGAGAAGAAAAGCTAAAGAACATCTCACTGTCCCTACATGCATGCTTGGTATAAGGGATTGCTGAAGAGTTAGCGACGAAATACAAGCGAAAATCGTTGCAGGAAGCTCATGCAGGTGGAGCATGTTTTGCAAGTCAGTAACTGGATGCAATCAACTTGTTTTCCTAATCAGTCTGACCATATTGTCTCTGTAAAGAGCCTTGAGATGACAGGTGTTATGATAGGTGCTATATAAATAAAATGAATTGGTAAAGAACTACAAAAAATAAGTTAAATAAATGAAACAGCTGAAGCTGTCTATTAAAAAATCACAAAAACATGTAAAGATGAGTACAAATGCATGTATCCCATGAAGTACACCTAAAAAAATAATGTATTTGTGTAGAACTCTTTAGGTGGGCTGTGTCTGTATGTCCTATCAACCAAGGGAGTTTGGGCAACCATGTAGCTACTAGCAGGCGTCTTTAAGCTAGCTAAATTAGCGATAGAAAGCATACTGCTTCCTTTTCCTAGTTCCTTCCTTACTGCCAGCACTATTCAAATATAGCAGTTTTTATAATGACCTTTGACGCACTGTGGTTTAAATGTCCTTACCAAAACTAGGTATTAGGATTAAGTCTTAGATTAAACTTGTCCCTCTCTTTTGTCATGATTCTTCTCTTTATGAGCCTTCTGATTCTGTTTAAGTTTTTTTGTTTTCAGTTACGGCTTCATTGATGTCATTCTGTTTTTTCCAGGTCATTAGTTTCAGTTTTATTTTTGCGTCATTCTAGTTGTTTTCTGGTTGTATTTTAGTTCTTTTTTTTTTCTTTTTTTACTCTCTATTGCCCCCTTGTGGCAGTCTCCTTTCCCATCGCTCCCTTCAACCTCCTTCTTTCCACACCTGCTCCCAGTCAGCTGATCACTCCATTCTGTGTTCTGTTTGGAATATATATTCCTCCTCTGCAGTTACTGTTTACTGGATTCTCTTCATTCCCTCCCTAACCTTCCTTTGTTCCTTAATTCGTTATTTCTGGATTTATGCTTCTGTTGCCACCACCACCAAGATTCCACCTCAGCTTCCGTCTCTGCATTTGGGTTCTCTACAAACCTCCACACAACCTGACATCCTTCCCTCACTTCTTCACCATAAGTCATAAGTGCTGATGAATGTTCTCAGTCATCCAGGTCATAGTCATTCCGTAAAAGTTCAAAAAAATCCACTGGACTTGGTTTCCAAGATTTGAAGACTTTTCAAATCAAATTGAGAAATTGAGAATTTTAAATTGAGAAAGCTTCCTGGAGAGGTGGCGAAAAGTCTTCAAATCTTGGAAACCAAGTCCAGTGAATTTTTTTGAACTTTTACGGAAATTCACCATGTTTTATCTTAGAAAAAAGAGAAAAAAGGACTAGAATGTTGTGTTTATAATAATTTTTTATTTTTTTATTTTCATTTGAAAAAATCAATTTGCAAAACTGTAGAGGATGAGGGGAGAGGTGCAGAATCCAAGTTGCTTGAGGTTCAGTGTAAAGTATCCACAGTCAGCACCTCATGCTTCACTCTACTGGCAAACTTTCAGGAGATGCTGATTCAACCTTCCAGCCTAATATAACCCAGGCTAACAGTGCCAAAAGTAGAAATAAATGCTTTAATGATGATAGCGTCACTGTGCTGTTTTCCAAGGAGTGTTGTCAAGGAGATGATAAGAGAGAGTGGACCCAATAAAGAAATGAGCTGAAGGCTGCTTTGGAAGCATCTCAGGCTTCCTTAAGACCTTGCCTCAATGCCATAATACATGTTTAATACAAATGTCCTTACATTCACTACTTCGAACAGCCAGCTTTGTGAAAATGCATATTTAAATTTTCAGTAGGGGCTTGCCAACAGCCTAATTACAGAAAGTACCAACCCTGCTTTATTGACCATGTTAGCACTATGTGTTAGATTCCTGCAAACTGGCCCGACCCAAACTTCAGATAATCTATGTAGCATGTGCTTAATCTATATAATACATTGGCCTTTGCTAGGAAAATGAATCATTGACTTAGAAAATAATTACATGGTCTTCTAATATCTGAATATGGTGTTTTATTTATTACTTAGGGAATGCCATAACAGTTCTTCATCAATTAAATATTCTTGGTTTCAGTGAGGGACATCATAATTGTGAGTGTTTAAAATATCTGTAGCCTTCCATAAAAGTTTAAAAAACAATCCACTGGACTTGGTTTCCAAGATTTGAAGACGTTTCACTTCCTCTCCAGGAAGCTTTCTCAATTCAAATGGCTGGATCTGCAGTGAGTTTGAGTCTTTATATAGATAAGGCCTTGTATTGCCTGGAAACATGCAAATTCAAACTGACGAGCGGGTCGGTTGGTTCCATTATTAGCCTGTAATACCTGAAACCTGTCTATTATTGTTAAGGGTCGGTCGTTAAGGAGGTATTGTTCACCGGCTGAAGAGGGGAGGTACTTTCTTCCTCTGTGATGGGGTGTATCTGTAGCCTTAAAAATAAGTGAAACAAAAACTGTATTATTATTTTTCACACAGAGAAACTTCTCCATCTAGCCCTATTTCCACCGTGGCTACCACAGCCAAGCAGTTTTAGGGCTGAGTCAACCTAAGAATTCCAGGGTAACTGTGCTCATAAGCCTGTCACCTGCAGGGACACATGATGTGACAATGATATATCATGTGAAACATCAACATGTCATCTTTGAGTAGAGCACGGGGCATGTTGGTATGTATGCCTCAGTTTGTGCCACAGCTGTCCCTGTCCACAAGAGGGGAAGAGTAGCCTTTAGCTTGGAATGACTTGTTTACTACTGTCAGCCCTGAGGACCCAACCATTCTGCTTAAGCATATCACCCCCAGTGCCACCGCACATTTGTTTTGAGAGGAAACGCTCATGTAAGTGACCATGAAACCTCCGAGCCATTTCATGAAGTTTTACATATGTGACACTGTTGAGGTGAAGTCTCCTTTAAAAAAGGATGCAGCTGGATGTCAGTTAAACTTTTTTACATTTAGTCACATTCTAAACACAACTTTTCCCATGCAGTAGTTGTTCAGATCTTATACATAATCTTTTGTTATTAACAGTCGAAACAAGATACTTTTATCACAAAGCAAAAAATCCCACACTAATATTACTATACTCTTGGACAGTTTTAGATAAAACATGAAGTCAGGGCTTTTTTAGCCTCTTGTACCTTAGTTCATAATATCTGAGTTTAATGAAAGCACATCTGAGAACTACCTTCTTGAGTGACATTATGCAAAAAAAAAAAAAACTAAAAAGGAGACATGCAAAACATCTGGAAGAGACGAGCTGACCTCTAAATGTCTGGGTCATCTTTGGGTACAATAACCAGAGGCTTGAAGATCCCAGGTTCCCCTCTTCAAACTATCATGTCATAAAAAAAGCAGCTTGGGAATGTCCAGCTTTCATATCATTCTGGATGGATTCACGTGTACCTGCTTATTAATCAGGGCTCGATGTTAACCATTGCCCGATCGCCCGGGGCAAGCCGGGCAAGTGCAATGAACTTTTTTTTTTTTCATGGTCACTTTTAGACCTAAATCACCGACATTCGCTTAAAAAAAGACCCACATGCGCTCCCGGCGCCATTTTTGTTGTTTTGTACACATTCTCGCGTGATTTGAAAAAGCCGCGAGATTTTCCGCCAGATGGCGTGATTTTTGGCGCGAATCAGACACACCCACCACCCAGATAACCCTAGATTAAAAATTATCGGTCAGGTATTAGGAAAATTGGCATAATTGTATGCCATGCGCACAGTGTAAATATGGCTATCATATGACAGTCTTCTGTACAGTGATGCAGGTCATAAATTTAAAAAAAATTCATAAAATGTTTTTCTCTCAGACATTGTAGAGGTGCATTTAAATGTTATTGAGCTAAACATGTTAAATTGGTGACCTGTTATGTTGTTATTATTGTCTTGTTGCTGCATTTATTTTGTCAGGGAAAACTAATCCTGAGTCAGTTAAAAGTCAGGAAATTCTGAAATGATGTCAGACTGTGGAAACCCTGGATAAAATAACTATGTATAGTGATTCTCTAGAAAAGTCACATTATATTAATAGTATTATCTTGTATAAACATACCGTGACTCTGAAATAAAAGTTATTCATTTGTGACATCGACTTCTGTCTTGTGATTTATCTTAAGTTTTTAACCTGTCAAGTTTTTTTTTAGATTTTTAACATTACAATTTATATTTTTCCAAGCACACAACAGTTTAAAGCAAAGTTTAGTTTGAAAAGAATGTGCAGGAAGGATTGAAAAGCATGTTAACACGGTAATGTAGGCTTGAGTTCATTATCTGACGCATGCAGATACACACCAGGAACCTGGAAACTTAAAAAATACTGAATTATAAAAAACATTTAAAAAACAAACATGTTTCATTGACATATATACAAAAATGAATATTAGGAACTATATTTATCAAACATTATACTGGGCAAGTAAAAATTGTTTCTGGGCAAATGAAATGTGAAAGCAATCCTTAACGTCAACCCCTGTTAATGAAATAATCAGTTATTTTAACTGTATTAATCAGTTTTAGATTTTGAAGACAAACAGGGATGTTTGCAAGCCTAAAAACAACCTGCAGGTAAATAAAAGGGTGGCAGCATCATGTTGTGTGCTGTAGAAAGAGTGATACAGTTTCTAAAATGGAAAGATAGGGAAATAGGTCGGAAAATATTGAAGCAACATCTCAAAATATCAGAGAGGAAGTTAAAGCTAAGCCTTAAATGGGAATTCCAGTCTGGCAATGACTGCAGCCATACCACCAAACAAATTACAAACTGGCTTAAGGTAAGGTTTTAGAATGACCTTCCTCTAGAGGATGTGTGAGAAAGACACACAGATAAACACGACTCTGTTACATCCGTTCAGTCAGGAGTATGAACCACGTTTCCAGCAAATCATAAGCAGAAAGATTGTTGAAGGTTCTACATTTATGACCTCAGTCAAATATCTTGAAAGTTAATGTTATATTCTGAAGCTGGACACTGAATTTCAAAACCATTTAAGAAATGTAACCTAATTATAATTTCGTTTAGCAATGTTAAATAACTAGTAATAAAAATCTGATTTAGTGTCAGACATAGGGGCAATGTTATGTGTTTTTATACATTGCATATCTGAATAACTAATATTGGTAGTGTGAATAAATAGTCTATTATTACTTTCACTAATGTCAATAACCAGATGAGTTATAGAGCTCAAGAGATATTGTTGGTGAGGTAACTATGACCTTTAAAGTGAGAATTTCCACTCTCCTGGGAGCATTTCAGCTGATTTTTCCAAATAGAAAATTGGAAACTTTGACTTTAAAGAGCACATGGAATGCATCCTTAGCAACAGTAGCTGAATCAGAGAGAAAAAACTTAAAAAGCTGTATTTCAGACAATCTGTTAGCCGTTTCTTATTCTCCCTGTGTTTGTCTGATTCCAGTTAGATGGAGACCCAGTTTTTCTTACCCACTGGATCGATATCAACTCTTTGAGATTTATTTTTTTACAGTTTCATAGCACAAACATCAATACATTTTTATCTAAAAGCCTGAGCCCTGGTGATGTTGCTCAGTGATAGAGTTAACTGTAATAGACCTAAAACACCACATCCTTATCACTTTGCACCACTACAGATAACAGAAATGTTTATATCTTCCAAGGATAAAAAGTATCTCTCCTTTCACAGTTTGGCTGCTATTGTTTTATTTCAGTCTTTTAATAAAATGAAGAACGTCTTTCAGATCTAACCCTCTGTGTCAGCATGTATTTATACGCTGTCCACCAACAATTTACTTTTTTTTTTTGCATCCCTTAACTGAAAGAGCTACAAAATGCTTTCTAAATGGAGCCGACAGTTTTCTGGCCCTGAGGTAAATGCATAGTGTGATTGAAAAGCTTGGATTTCTCTTAAGAGAAGTGAAAGATGTACTATTGCAAATCCACACTTGGCCACCAGATGATTGATTCCCAAAAAATCGGAGGCGAACACAACAGTCAGATTTTATTGATTTTTCTGAGACAATTTCCTGAGTGAAATTTACATCTTTGGCCGAGCAGCCATGAGCGTTGGAAAAATGGAGGACAATACTTTCCTTAATCATAAAATTTAGTTGTAAAAAAGGAGCCTATTTTCACCTTGGTTTACTGATGCAGATAAAACGAATTACTTTATTAATTTCTGTTCAGCAATGCTGATGCATTTGTAAAAATATAAATAATTAGATAATTTAGATTCCCTATGTGGGGGGGAATACATGTTTTAATAATCACAGACAATATATACTAAGATGCTAACCAAACTATGCAGGTCAAATGGGATAACTGTGTTTCTGCATCCTTTTGTATCAGTAATGCAATCAGACAAGGTAGCATTTTGTCCCCTATACTGTTTAATTTCTATATGAATGAACTCTAAGCAGCTAAACTTGTGTAGAACTGGCTGCATGGTTGGAGATGCAATTATAAATCATTTAATGTATGCTGCTGACCTAGTAAACTTTAGTCCAAGTTCAGCTGGTCTTCAGAAGCTGCTTAATGTCTGTTCAGCATATGGTGAGCTTCATTTTTTTAATTTTTTTATTTAACTTTTATTTAACCAGGAAGTCCCATTGAGATTCAGAATCTCTTTTTCAAGAGAGACCAGGCCAAGGTAGCAGCCAAACCACAGGAAGTTCATACATATTCACAACATATTACATTTTGCAAAATAAAAAATAAAGAATTAAAAACATAAAAAAATAAAATCAGAGTAGTATGTTAAAACACATTGAGTATCTCAAGAAAAACAAGCACATATCTCCATCACTACATTCTTCATGGTTGCTTTAAATTCATTAATGGACACGAGAGTTTTTTAATTCATGACGTCAAATTCAATCCTTCTAAAAGTATCATTTTGATCTGTCGCACTGAAGAGGACAAAAACATAATATTTCCCAATTTTAAACTATCTGGTATTTTATTGAACATTTAAAATGAAGTCAAATATGTTTGTCATGTGTTGACAGACCGTCTGTCTGATGATGAGGACATTTGCCGTCAGGTCCGAATGATATACGCTCAGGCAAATATCCTTGTCCGGAAGTTTGGATTCTGTTCTGACGAAGTGAAACTGAACCTGTTCAGATCATATTGCGCGTCACTGAATACGGCACATTTGTGGTGCAACTTTAAAAAAGCCAGTATTCATAATTTGAAGGTGGCTTATAATGATGCACTAAGACTTTTGTTAAATAAGCCCAGATGGACCAGTGCCAGTGAATTGTTTGTATCTGTTAGTGTCAGGACTTTTAAGGCTGTTTTGAGAAAGCTTATGTATAAATTTATTTGTCGTCTAAATGAGTCTGATAATAGAATTATTTTACTGATGACCAATTTTAAATATAGTGCAGTTAAATATTCATCTGTGCTTTGGAGACATTGGTATAATTGCCTCCTGAAGGGTTAGGCACCTTCTCTGTTGTACTCTTATTCTTTTTTATTCTTAGTGTATCTGTTTTCTTTTAATGTATATTGGACCTTGAGTCTGTAATAAAATCAATCTAAATACCATCTATTGAATGAATGGGATTGCAGCCAAAATGTATAGGTGGATGAAAACATCTCATCTTTAGACAGTGAGTTGGAGGCCATCCTGAAGTCAAGAGATACACCTTTTTTTTTTTTTTTTTCCTCTGCCACCTAAATGTTAATACAGTATGTATGTATGTCTGGTGAGCTTATTGTGATGGGCTAACTACAAAGCTTTGTAGGTTAGCATGTGCACCTTTTTTTCAAATTGAGGAAAAATGTGTCAAAGTTAAATTTTTTTGTGCTTCACTTCAGTTTCATTGCTCCCCTGGACGAAAAAATTTAAGCTTAACAGGATATAAAACCGTTATGTACATCTTAGGGCAGGGATGAGCATTTCCAGTTCCTGAGGCCCGACGTCCTGCAAGTTTTAGATATGTGGTTCAACACACCTGAATAATAAGATAATTCAGAGGACTGCATATTGAGGAGTTATGCTGCCTTCATGGGGTCTGGTAAAGATGATCCTTTCCTATTGTAAAATGGAAATTACCAGATTTATTGTGCTCAAGTACTTTTGTTGTGGTAGAAAAGAGGAACGTGGTTGACCCACTGTTAGGTTTATTCAATGATGATTATAAAATTGATGTGTGCTTATAAAACATTTTTGCAAGGGGATGCTCCACTCCTGTCTCATGATTCAGTCAGGAGACCATCCTGCCTCGTCATTCTGATGGAGCATTCTGTCTTCATGAACTGATCAATTGTTCTGTCAGAACAATACTCTGTTTGTAACCATGCGTCATATTCTGTTAATAAAATGCTCTGCGGAGGAGGTCCAGTGGGAGACAGTGTGTCTGAGTCTGGGGTTCAACTGTCTCTCCTTTCTGTAGAAATTGTATCCATAAATTGTGTATTTCAGTTCTTCTTAAGCAAAAACCTACATTTTATGAACCCGACACCCACCAATTATTTGGGCTAGACAATTATATCATCATCTCCTGGTTCAGGTAAGTCCTGCTCCTACTGGTGTAGACTACAGATAAAATGAGAAAATTTTATTTTCTACGTCCGAACATAATTTACACAGCATTCTACTGGCTGCTATCCTCAATGGACTATCTATCATACAGACTCGTTTCTCTGCTTTATGCCATGTTAAAAGTCACCGCATCTCGGCAACTCGGGTATTATGAAACACTTTTCTGCTGGTAGAGTAAATCACTGATATATGTGACAAATCTTATATTTATGGAATCTGTGAGATCCCTGGTTCTAATAGACATGACAGCTTTTTTTCTGTAGTTCACTTACTGATTCGGCTGCTTGTGGTTAAAACCATTTGTTGATTGTCGAAATGGTTTAAATTAGCTTTAAGCTAAATTCATACGTTTTCTAGATATAATTGAATTCTATGTTCAACTAAAGAAATTTACAGTAATGAAACCAGGAAAAAAAAAACTGTTACAACTCTCTCCATTACTTTGATTTAAGCCTTACCTTCTTCTAGGCTGGTTTCCTCAGTATGAATGGAATATTAGCTTGCTTCAACTGTATTCCTGTTGTTGTTTTTGTTTATTTTTTTATTTAAAGCTTTTAACCTTTTAAATTCCTGCATGGGGTTAAGGATTAAAAAACTCCCACTCCAATCACAACCTCTATGTACACAAACAGCCCCTGTCTTCCCCAAAGCCCAAGCAATTAGTCGGTTGTTAAAAAGACCTGTAATATTTGCTTTCACTACAAATATTCAATATTAACAACTAAGACTGCTTCTGTTAAAAGTGAGTCAGCTAGCAAGTGACGCCCCTGATATGTTGCACAAAAAACATCAACTGGCTATGTCCATATACAGTATCCATTAACAAGGAGGATTTAATCAGGTTTCTGAAGTAGACTACCAGCATACAGGATGAATTATACAAAGACAGTTGGGTATATTATAATTATTGTTTTTATATCAAAACACCTCTTCCAAACTTAGTGCTGTACTCTAAAGCTTTAGTGGAACCTTGAAAGCATGATACTACTGTACCTGGAAAGTTTTTCTGCATGCCAAATATTAAGGGCGACAGCAGAAACTAAATGTCCTCTGAAGCGATGGGCCCAAACATGTAAAGAGAAACATTGATGATCTGTTCACAGCTTATCAGTGAAGCATTGATTTAGGAATGCCAAGGCACATCTTTTACTGATGCTCATCTGTACTGTGGCTGCAACGCATCGATACGGCTATGAAAGCTCCTGGGACGTTACAGGGGCCAAGCTGAAAGCCTCCGTCTCTGGTTTATTTGAGAAACACAGGAAGCAAACAATTGTGAACCAATATGGTCCCAGCCAGAACAATTAGAAGGAAACTGTTTGTAGAAAGTGGTTGAAAGAGTTCGTGACATACCTCTATTTAGATAAAAAGTAAAGGTGACATGTATGACTGGTGGATGACAGATTTACACTGATCTCTTCTGCCTGAGCAGCCTTTCCCTTCCATTGTCGGGTTAAAAAAAAAGTCACAAATGTTTCCAAAAAAGTTAAAATACAATCCAACGGACTTTGTTTCCAAGTTTGAAGACGTTTCGCTTCCCATCCAGGACTCTTTTTCAATTCAAAACGCCAGGAACAGCATTGAGTTCCAGGTTTTCTTAAGACAGGTAGAAAACCTGCAAATTGAAAGGAAATTGAAACCTGTCAAAAGACAGGTATGGGGCATTGCAGGCTAACAAAGGAAGATAAACGACCTCGATTCCAAAGGGGTGGACCCCATTCGTCCTTTAAATTTTCGTGTTTTCTTAACAAAAACAGGGCTTTGTTGGGCTACTGTATAAAACTTTGAACTCAACGCTATTCCTGACATTTTAAATTGAAAAGGCATTCTAAATGGGAAGCGAAACGTCTTCAAACTTTTGAAATAAAGTAGATTGTTTTTTAACTTTTTTGGAATGACTATGACCTGGATGACTGAGAATCTTCACCAGCATAAAGTCACATATGGTAAATGTGGAATCAAATTTTGGCTTGAAATGAATACTGAGTCAGGCTGTATGCTCATATCTGGGAAATAAGGAAAAGCATATTCCCAGTTCATATAAGCGACGACAATCTACCATTTGTTCTCCTGGGACTGTTTAGGAATATGGGCTTCCAGATGTTTAAAAAATAGGCAGCTAGAGGTTGCTCTGTTGTAATCTTCCAGGATTAACAAAGATTCCTAAAAAGGTGTGGAAACATTTTTAGAGAAACCAAATGAAAGTTTGGTTGCACCACATTTAAGCCTGTTTTGTGGTTTCTAAGACCCAGGTGGCTGAGTGTTAGCACCCTCACAAACTGGCATGAACTGAAAATGATCTAGTTTGGTTTGCAAAAATTATTCTACACCTAAACCTACGATGTTAGTTCGTTGAGGTTAAAAGTGGTAAAAATAACCTCTTGTGGCTGTTTTACATCAAAAGGGATTTAACAGTAAAACATCTCATTCCATTGGCAAATTATCTTATTTACCTGCTCAAATTAAGGATAAATACTCTTAATTCAAGAAATGTGTACGTATTTCCATATTGTTTTTGCAGTGTAGGATGCAAAGGTCTGGTCAGGACAGAACCAGGCGTTATTTTAGTCGTTGACGGGTGGAGATCACAGTTTCCCCATCCGCCATAATAAATGGGCTGCAGGTACCAGCAACCAGTGATGCAGGGTTTTTAGCTCAGGACTTTTTCAAAGAGTTCAATGCAGCCATTTTAGCAGTAAAGTCGGACCGCAGCTCCAAAGCCTCCAAGACCTGGAACGTGATGGGCAGCTGGAAAAATGTTGGGGTCACTCCATTCAAACTGGGGGTCTGAGAGGAAGAGGAAATTACTTCTCATGGTGGGCTTTAAAGACCCATTGTACCTGGATGTGCAGCAGTAAACGCAGTTGTCCCATCGTAGTAGACCGCATCTAGCCCCATCTGTATGACCTTCAGCCTTTTGGGTTATTTGTGTATCAGTGCATAGCATATCCATGCCCTAGATTCTTAACAGTGACCTGTTGTGGGCTGCCCTGCTTGTGGAGGGAGCTAGTGACTCTCTGCTGGAACTGTCTTTATATAACAGTTATGTATGAAATATAGTTGTTCACTGGAAAAAAATCGAAATCTAGTTAAGTCATTTTTTCTTAAAATAAGTGCATTTGATCTTGTATTTAGGGGGTAAAAGAGACATTTTGCCAATGGAACAAGACAATTTTCACTTCAAATAAGAAAACACAATTGCATTGTCTTATTTCAAGTGCATATCATCTAATTGTCTTATTTTAAGAGTAAAAATACTAATTCCATTGGCAAACTATCTCATGTACCTGCTCAAATTAAGGGTAAATACACTTAAGTTAATTTTTACCTATTTCTAGATCATTTTCCAGTGTTCATCTGGGATGTGTAACATTTTTACAAATTTTGAGCTCTTTCTTTACTGTAAAAAATGGCAATCAAAAGTAGCCAAAACACATGTTTGAAATAAATCCCTTTCTGTATTGAATTTTATATAAGAGTTTCACTTTTTTAATTTGAACAACTAAAACAAATCTTTCAAAGGCCTCCTAATTCATTGAGGTAGATGTTAGCATCTAGATTGCTAAAACAAAGAATATGGCTAATCTGCTCTGCAATAGATTTTAAAGATGGAGCAGGTAATGCAAAAAAAAAAAAAAAAAAAGAATGCCACATGTGTTTTGTTGCTTTAGGAGGGCATGATGTGAATCATAATGTCTTCGCCCCTCCTATATTTAAATTCAGATATTTGAAGCTCTGCTGCCTGCCCCTCTGCAAAATCCCTTTGACAGACACCTGAAAAAGCTGTATCTGTAAACGGGCATCCATGGGAATAAGCTTTGAAGCGATTACATTTGATAGCAATCTTCAATGGGGCCTTGAATGACAGCTATGCATCTGTTTGGAGACAAATGCAAAACAAAATGCTGCCACTCAACCACGGCTTTCACTTCTCCCCTGTCTGTAAGCTTCAACGAGAAAATTTCACCTCGAAAACAGTGGAACAGAAACATGTCTCTGAATGCCTGGGCTGTCGCTCAGTGCCCGGTACACAATATGAGAAGTAAACATTGCACGGTCACACAGCCACGTCCTGACACTTACTTTTGACAGACGGAATGCAGAACTTTTCAAATCAGTGTGATCAGAGGCAAAATAGGAACCCTTGTTCAAAGGGTTGTGTTTGAAATTAGAAAATGTCACACATAACTTTATCAGATGACTTTGATAGATTACCCAGAAATTCAAAACTGAAACATACTCATTCATGTCAACTTTGTTGAGTCCTGCTGTTTTGGATATTCTGAACACAGAGTCATGCTCTGCGGGCACATCATTGCTTTAGTTCTCCATCCCTTCCTCCCTGCTATCATAAAAAAACCATCATGGTTGACGCATCTTTGAAACCCTTCATTTATTTTGTCTCTGGACGGTGCAATTCAAAAAGGACCAAGATGCTGCCTTTGCCAAATGTGTCCCAAATAAAAAATATCCCAGCCAGAGAGGGAGGTCCTTAGAGAGCGTCCTAGCTGAAGGCAGTAAATCAGCAGGCCTGGGCCAACATCCCAGCAGTTTCTGTGCAGGAACACGCAGTGGGGGGACCAATGGCCTTAGCTGACTTGGCAGCTCCAAGGCCCTCTGACCGAGAACCAGCAGGATCCTCAGGGAGCTAACAACAGCTCGTGGGCAACTACAGTTAGGGTGGAAAGAGAGAAACCAAGCAAATGAAGAATAAAACAGAAGTTGGAGTGGGGCAGACACAGGAGAGAGGAGAGGAAAGGCCTTATTAATGAGAACATATTCTCTTTTTTTGTTTCTTTGTAGTCCATTTAAAATCTTTCCAGTATTTACCTTCTTTTGACAGATTGATAGGGAATATAATGTGGAAAAATATATGTATATATATTTTTATTTAACCTCTTTTTAGCCAGGAAAAAGGTACCATTGAGATTAAAAACCTCATTTTCAAGGGAGTCCTGGCCAAGAGGCATCAAAGTTACATAATAATCAGACACATTAAATTCAATGATAGGTGAATAAAAAAACATGTCAAGTAAAACAATTACAGATAATTGAGGCTGCTTCAAATTCTTTCCACTTAAAAGCATTTAAAGGTAAAAACTCAGTCAACTTCCAGTTTCTTTGTAAAAAAAAATTCCATGCACAAGGAGCTGCGTAGCTAAAGGCTTTCTTCCCTAGTTCTGTGCGGGAAAAAGGAACAGTGAGCAACAGCTGATCGTTGGATCTCAGGACAGAAGAAGCATTGCTTCTCTGTGTAAGTCATGTACAAATGTAAGAGGGCAGTAATCCAAGAAGGGTGTTGTAAATAAAAGTGTACCAATGACACTGCCTTCTTGTAGAGAGGGAAGGCCATCCTAGGGCTGGGCGATAATTCAATAACGATATATATCGATCGATAGACGTGTGGCGCAATAGAAAAAAAGAGGGTCGATAAAAGTTCGATAAAAAAGAAACGCAGTTTTCCTTTCTTTCTAATTATAGCCAAGCTTGTAGGTTTATGCTAGTCACTACTTCCTCCCAACCAATCGCAATCACGGACCCAGGCACGCCGTCACAAAGCGCCGCCCTCTCAAACCACAACACAGAGCACATGAAGATGTCGCAGCAAGGAGAGGCGGAGGAAATTGTTTCAAAGAAGGGTTTTTGTAGTTCGGCAGTCTGGCAGTATTTCGGTCATGGCAAGTCGGACAAAAAACAAACCACAGTCATCTGTAAAATGTGTAGGGAACCAGTGAAACCAAGTCTGATAACACAACCAACTTTTTTTTTTTTTTATCATCTCAGCTGCTCACACCCGCAGGAGTACGAGCTGTGTAGGCCCCGGCGCGGCTCTCCTCCGAGGAATCTTCGGGAATTTCGGGAAAATATATATATATTTTCAGTTCTGGGCAGTTTCCCACGTAGTTCTAACAATTGACATAAAAATGCTGAGGGGCCAGAAACTTCAAAGTAATAACTCAGGTTAAAGCAGGAAACGGGGGCGGCGGCGGTGGGGGGGCATTTATTCATTTGTTATATTTATTTTGGTCACTTTCTGGTCACTTTAGTTTATTCTTTGTCAGTATTTAATAACATAACTCAGGGCTCTTAAGTTATTTTTCTTTAAAACAATTCTGCTATGGTTAAAAAAGTTGGTTAAATAAAGATTTAATTCGAAGTCTGTGTTTGTGTTTTTTATTAAAATTAAATCATTTAGCAATATTATAAAAAGGGGGCATTGTGTTTTGTTTTCTGTTCTTTTTATTTGCTAGTATTTCCTCAAATATTCTGTATGTCATAGGTGCTGCTCTAAAATACACTGGAAAGACAAGTCGAACGCTGCACAATAATTTAACTACCCTGGACTTTCCTTCGATGTGAGAGCACACTTATGTCCTGTCTATTATTGGAAATTATTGAAAAACTAATAAAGATAATGTTGGAAAAAAAAAAAAAGTCCAGGCAGAGCTGCACATAAAATACGGTTTCAAATCTTTTCAATAATTATCGATATCGATCAATATGCATTTTTTTTTATCGATAAGCTTTTTTTCTATATCGCCCAGCCCTAGGCCATCCCACCTGAGAGTACAGGTCAAAGTGATGCGTCGTGGCTCTACAGTTTTTGGATGAAGCTCTGAAGACATTACTCAGTCTAGAAATGTGATTTTGTTTTAAAGATTATTTCATTTAACTGACTGTTACCAAAAAAAAAGCCGGGCACACACTGTACGATATTTTCGTCATTGCAACTCAGCTACACCCCAAAATTTACAACGAAACCGCAGGGTTCAAAAGTCCACAGCTCACTATGTATGTTCTCACAATGTACAGCCTGATGCTCTGATTCGATCTATCTGCTCATACTTCACGTCCAAAAACCACGTCTGACTGCCGGACAGTTGGGTCTCTCTGCCGAGAGATGCTGCTGGTCAGACATGTCAATCTGGAAGAAGAAGAAGAAGAACTCCCTTGTTTGCATGTGCGCCGTGAGCAACGTTCTGGTAATTTGGCTCATAACTGTGCTTTAACAGAAGGATTTACTCACTAACACCTAACGAGGGTCGACACATTTTTTACATGTTTCACAGTAAAATTTGCAGTGTTAAAATTACACTTTCAGAGTTAAATTTAACACCAATCTGAGTCCATTTCTTCCCACCCTGAATTAGTGTTAAATTAACTCTCTACATAGTGTATATCCTACTTCAGTTTTTGTAATAACTCTTAAAGAGTCAATTTACTTTAACGGTGCAGATTTAACACTGTGGAATTTACTGTTTTGATTTTCTCCAGACATTACGATTCCTAATCGGGAGGTGGTTGTGAGAGGCTAATCACCCTTCATTACCTCCTGTATACTGCAAAAAGCAGGACTTATACAATGCATCCCCACCTTTAGTAGCAGCAGCAGCTCGTCAAGTTTTTCTTAATTACAGTCAATTCATCAACTGAAAAGGAGATTTTCATTTTCATCATTCTAGTCCAGTGCTTGAGCCGCCAATGGAGCAGACAGAGCTACAGAACACAGTAATGAAAAAATCCATAGGTGTAGCAGAAATGCATCAATGAGTTACAATAAAACACAGGAGATAACTTTAGGATTTAGAGACACTTTGCGGTTTGCAGTGGCGGCTCTAGGAGTTTTTAAAGAGGGGTGGGGCTATAAATTCAAAACACACGTATATCAAAAAGCAATCAAAGTTATACTAAGCTATCACACCAGTATATTTATATGAATGCCAACCACAAAAAACAAACCATAATTTAATGTACAGTTTTACTTTTTGTACATAAATCTTGCCCTTCTGAGGCTTTGTTGAAGGTAAATCTGTGTTTTTCATGGTCCAATATGGGACTCAAACATACAAAAACTTGATGTACCTGATTGATAATGGAGAAGCTATTAGTCAGCTCTATATTTTTTAATATATAAAAACTATTTATTATCTGAGAATGTGTTTATTTAAGGGCAACTATGCGAATTCACAAACATCTTGTTAGGACTCCAGTCTTTGCGGTTTGTGTGTTTGTCTGCCTTCCTCCACCAGGCGGCGCCTGGTTCTGATTCTCCTCCTCACACACCTGCAAGGGGTTACCTCGTTAACGGAGCGCTCTTAAGCTGCTGATTGCCACTACCTCGACGCCAGAGTGTTTGCCAGTTTTGGGTACTCTAGCCAAACTGAGTTTTGCTGAGTCAAGTTGAGTTTTTGTCAACCTGAGTCTTAACATCGTTTTTTTGTCTTTGCCTCTCGGCAGGAAGTCATCCTGTAAACTGGATTTTTTGGACCTTCTTTCCCTGGAAGGATCAACTGAGCTTCAAACTGAGCTGAGGAAACAAACCGGAGGTTTGGAACCACTTTTCTCCGAGGAAACGTTTGAGCTTCACACTGAGCAAGGCATTCATCTGCATAGCAGTCCGTTCAAGTACCGCGGGAAATCTGAGTGGCAGTCAGTCTTTCTCCTTTCATCTATAAGCAACCGGATTCTGGGTAACCCTGTCCGCCCTCCTCCGTATGAGACAAACACCGAAACACATTCGTCACCTACAGGAGTCTAAGAGTCAACCTAATCTCTGGAAACGTGAGTCTGCCAACCTTCTCTCCTCTTCAAGTTTGAGATTCAATTCACCAGCTGAACCTGAACTAACCGCAGTGTCTTCCCCTCACCTTTCAGTTCCAGTTGAGCAGTGTTCAGAGCAACACTGGAATCTCCACAAAACTTCTCAATAAACCTGTTAAACTTTTCCCCTTGTCTCTCTGGACTGGTTCATCTGCATGTGGGTCCGAGCTTTTGATAAAATCATGACACATCTACAAAAAGTAAACTATATTCTATTATTTTCCATGTGAATCCCAGATTCACATGGACACTCTGGACTGATTTAATTCAATTTGAATTTTGGGCTATTGTAAAAAAATTTAAACTCAACGCTATTCCTAACATTTTGAATTGAAAAAGCTTCCTGGATGGGAAGCGAAACGTCTTCAAACATGGAACCTAAGTCCAGTGGATTGTTTTTAATTTTCCTTTTTTGGAATGCATTGAAAAATACATTAGACTTACATTTTCTACTGTACAAATCAAAACATGTTACAAATTTCAAAGTAAAACCCCTGCCCGCTAAACATTTTTATTTTCTCCCATAGGGTGATTCATCCTCTCTATGTGGCCCATTAAAAATTGATCAATGTAAAATCACAATAATCAGGCACACAGTGGCAAGCATATATGCAGATATAGAACTTAGTACTTAGAACAAGGTGCAATTAACAGATCTGCATCACTTTTGCACCTTGTCTTTCCTTCAGGTCTCACTACGGAGCAAATGCATCACTCACTGTCGTTTGGTATGAAGTTCTTTTCAAATATTGGCTTTTATGCTGGTTATTTGCATGTAAGAACAGAATCAGAAAAATATACAACTGCAAGTGTTTCCTATTTTACTTAAGTTCATCTGTCAATTAAACACTACCAAATGAAGGTCCGAATATAATTAGAGCTTTCATAACTATTTTATATGAAGCTTTAGAGGTGTTTTAAACAAAATGGTTTGGAAACTGTTGTATATTATTGCATATTTTTATTTTCACATGTTGATACCTTAATATTGTAACATATTGTTACTAAAGGTTATCATTCCGTGAGAACGTCATCTGGACCATCCCTAGTAGAAAATTATGTCTCGAAGGATTCCTGTAGCAACTGGTTGTTTAGTTTAAAAAAAAACAAAAACAAAGAGACACAACAAACCCATTGATGCTCATCTGTGGTCCCCTATATCCCCTTGTTATCTCCCAGCTCTCAACACCAATTAATGTGTGTAGCCCCTAAACGTAATCTCTATCACTTAAATTAATCTAAAGCCCCAGAGCAGAATGTGAGAAGCCCCCATATCAACTCACCAGCTGGTACCTTTAAACTCCCCGATCGTTTGAGTCAGGCTCTGGCGGCTAGTTGAGATATTGATGTGGAGCCGTCTGCCAGCGTGCCTTTTCCACAGGCTTGTGTCCAGACTTTAGCAAAGACATTAGCAGGAAAAGTCATAACACATGGGCAGCTGGGTTTCTTTCTATCCAAACGACAAGGTGAGGCAGCCGTTTAAGGGGGGTTATCTCTCCAAGTTGTGTTTACGTACGTCAACACTGATCGAGACAGTGTGTTACATCACACACACACTTGTGTCAACAACAGCAAGCTGCAGCCACATTAGTCATTTTCTTATGCTAATGTTTCTCTCATCTGCATTATTCAGCAGGTTTACCTCCATGTCAAACAAAAGCAAATATTTAGGAATCTCAAATAGCACATAATTGGTCTAATGAGGAATGAAAATGAGTCTGCATATTTTACACCTGGATGAGGGTCGTTTTACATTATTGCTTAAATCCACATGGAAGATACAGAGAAACATTTTTATTGAGAAAATGTAAATTACTTTATTGTCTGACAATGGGGAAATTCGTTCAATGCATTTTGACCATTCCCCTTGGGGAGCAGTGGGCTGCAATTGTGTGGCACCCGGGGAGCAGTCAGGAGTTAAGGGTTTTGCTCAGAAACCCAGAGTGCAGGCTGTGGGGATCAAACCGGGTACTGGAAACCTTCTCAGAGCCCAAGAGCACTGCTCTAACCACTAGGCAACACTCCCCTTAAAAATTGCAAAACCAAAGAGTCAAATTTGACTGTAAATAACAGTAGTAGTAGCTCCCAGGACCTAAAGTGGGAGCTGAACATCGACTCCCTCACCAAAAAAGCCCAGCAGAGGATGTACTTCCTGCAGCAGCTGAAGAAATTCAACCTGCCCAGGACAATGATGGTGCACTTCTACTCCTCCATCATTGAGGCCATCCTCACTTCCTCCATCACCATCTGGTACGCTGGTGCCACCGCTAAGGACAAGAGCAGACTGCAGTGTTTCATCCGGTCTGCAGAGAAGGTGATTGGCTGCAATCTCCCATCTCTCCAGGAGCTGCACGCCTCCAGGACTCGAGGAGACTGGAGGCGTGCAGGGAAGATTGTGGCTGATCCCTCGCACCCCAGTCACAGATTATTTCAGTCCATCAGGACCAGAACCTCCCATCACAAAAACATTTTTTTCCCATCTGCTACCGGCCTTATCAACAAGGCCAAGAGCCGCCGTGACACTGGACATTGTTTCTCTCCCCCATTCAGGATTTCTGTATTACATTAACGCACAGTTTACTGTGTGTATATAGCTTCTGTGTATATATATATATATATATATATATATATATATATATATATATATATATATATACATATATATATATATATATATATATATATATATATATATATGTATTCTAACTTATTCTGTTTTTTTGTCTGCACCAACAACACCAAGTCAAATTCCTTGTAAGTGCAAACCTACTTGGCAATAAACTTGATTCTGATTCTGATTGTAGTAGAGGAAGATGTGGAGTGAATAAATGTATTGTATGTCTACTATTTGGGAAGGACTGCCTGATTAATTGAGTAGTAAATGGAATCGCTTTACTAAAGTTCAAAAGATTTGTTTACTGAATGAATCAGTTCATGCAACCATGGCTAAGATAGGAACTAGTCATGGCTTTGGTTAGGTTTAAATCATTATTGCTTTTCTACTCAGTAATTCACTGCTTATCTGAAATCTAAAATAACCAATGATTGGTGAACCTTGATAAAAAAAAAAAAAAAAAAAACATGCCCTTACAGCAATAAGGCCCTTATAACATGATGAGTACTACCTTAGACCTAAAGACAATAACACGTAGATCCCTTTTTTTTCCCATTCTTACCGAGGATATGACATTCAGCTACTATTCAGACTATCTCAGATGTCAGCTTTATTGAATATCAGCATTCCCACATGGTTGGGATCAAGAGTAAGGTGTCTAAACAGCTTAAGATATTCAGGAGATACACATCCGTAACAATCTTTAAAATGCTTAGTAGTGGAAGATTTTGTTTGCTCAAATTAGACACCCTGGCAGTTTCCTGGGATTGTCTTACGTTTGAGGCGAAATATGTTGTTCAGATGTCTGGCCAGAAAAGCTGTTATTAGGATATAATGGCATTTAAACACTAGAGCTATATAACCATGCATAAAGGTAAGCTAGCTGTTAAGTTAATTTTCTGAAACAGAGGAGTCTTTATTTATATTTTATGCAATTTCAGAGATTTTAAAGTTCCCTTTCAAACTGTTTATCTTTCCCTGTTTGCTTACTAGAAATTATTTAAAAGTTAAAAATGCTTTGATCACAGGCCCAGATGTAAACAATATCAGGTTAGGATTATTGTTTTAAACATAGTTGTAAAAATTTGCCAGTTCTACAGTAATTGTAATTCGTCCTTACCAGTTTGCTTTGCTACTGACACGCAATACCAAGTAAATCCTTGAGTTCACACCTTAAGCAATATAATACTTTCTCTCGCAAGACACTTAATATATATACTATAAACTTTTTGAAAATAAGTCACTGGATTGCTGGAAAATGTTCATAGGACTTTTTGAAAATCACAGGAAAACACTCATAAGCATCGACAAACAACTTTCTCAGGACATTTTCGGACTGCTCAGTAAATGTAAACATTTCAGGACTGGACAAATTGATTAATTTTTGTGCATAAACATTAATTTTTTCACTGTAAATAATTAAGAAGGAAAGTATTTTTGTTGATATCGGTTTGTAATGAGTTTCTTTTTGTGTTTTTTCTTTGGTTTTTCTGTTACCAAATAACAATGTTTGATTATCCTTTTTGTTCACTGTATAAAGTTGCACATATTCTTTTAAATTGAATTTTTCGAATAAAAAAAAGATTAAAAAAAAAGTTCACAACAGTTTAAAGGGCAGTTTTTTTAAAACAAGGGAAATGCCCTCTCAACCCGTTAAGCCTGGAGGGTCTTAGGAGCAAATTCTGCCTGATACTACATACAGTAGTAGCCATTTAAAATTCCCCCACTTTCCTTGATTGGTCATTGGCTGGTCCCCTACAATTCACTTGTAAACATCAATAGTTGTACTAAAATATTCTTTCTGTCATGATTTGTGGACATTAGATCTAAAGAGAAGCGCCATCACCTGGTCAGACCCTGTAATTCAATGAATTGATGGAGTCACAGAAAAAAAAATGCACGCCCAGGAGAGGGAGGGGGTCACTGCAGTAGCTGGAAGTTGGAGGGGATTTTGCTGGGAGTAACAGGGGAGTAGGCTGCCTTTTGGCTGCTACTCTATGAGAATATAAGCAAGTACAGGTCCCAAACTATAAATTAGAAAGACAATTGTTTGATTTTGTATGACAGAAAGGCATTGAGAATATTTTTTTAGGTGGAACCATTATTTTAAATGTCACCATGTCTGATTTATTGGTGATTAAACAAAGAAAAAAAAAATAGCCACACCAAATTTTTCTGCAACATAAACACTCCTAAACCATGAAATCCCCTTTGAAACTCTGTAGGAACCCTCAGACTTTATAGATCCACATCTTGACTATAACTCAAGCACATTTGGACTGAATAAATTTAAGCATGTTTGTTCCACAAAGGTTTTAGTTGGCAGTGTGCTAGGTGGAAATGTGATTTTGCATTATTGGAGACCTTCTGCTCCTAGTATTTTACCGTTGTTTAATTGAAATTTACCATTGAACACACAATAATATCACCAACCTGAATAGAAAATAAGAATAACAGAGCAAGGTTATGTAACGCATGCCAGTTACATCACCTGAAATGGTCTCACAATTACCTCCAACCCCTCATTGGAAAGCTCTGAGCCTCTAGTTTCCAATAATGTTGGCCATTAGGGGCTGTGGCAAAAAATTAATACCTTTCTATCTCCTCTTTCTTTCATCTTTTCTCTCTTTTTTTTCTTTTTTCCTTTTTCTTCTTCTCTTTTTCTGCTCTATTTACATTGCAGTGTCCATATAAACTGTAAAACTCCCTGCATAATTACAATAAAACAATTTATATGCATGAAACAAGTGGAGCAATATGGCGATTGCCATTCTGCTCCACTTGTGAAAGTAAAATCTGTTGGGCTCTTTTTGGCATCAAGACGATTATTCTTATTGCCACAAAAATAATAATAATAATAACACCTGCTGTTGCATTACTCTAACAGAGTCAGACATGTAAGGTGGAATTTAAAATGTCATTTTATTTGTTTACACAGCTATAAAACAACAGTATTTGTAAAAAAAGAAAAAAAATTAAAAACATGTTTTAGAAATGTTAAAACCTCATTTGAAAGGCATGTGGATGAAACACCAAGCAACTGTGTTTTGGACATTTCTATAAATAGATAAACATCAGCTGGTGTCAGCTGGGCCCGGTACCTGGCCTGCCGGGCTTATCAGAAAGCCTATTTTACGAGTGTGTTTTTGATTTTGTTTTATTTACATTTTTTTAACTACAGCTGCCCAGCTGTAAAAAAGTTTATATTTAATAAAAATATTTGCAAACATAAACACAAATTATTTGTTAAAAAAGAAGTTTCTAAATGATAATACACATATGTGAAGGAGATGATCGGATGACTTAAATGGACCAAAGTGTCTCAGCTTACATAGGTGGCAAATGAATACACTTTGAAGGGAGCATTTCCAGACACGTGAATTAATCCTTTTGACCCTCTTTCATTTCCCAGCACTTTTAGACCACATCTTGTCCTGCAAAGTGGTGGCTTATATCTCCTTCTCTGTGAATGTCAACTATGTGTGGAGCCATTACTGTGTTGCTATTTTAAATGCTATAAAAACCTGCATACTGAAGGAAAATGAGTGGGGTTGGATTACTGCAGTGAGTGTAGCGATCAATCTTAGGCTTTTCACTTCCACCCTCCTACTAAGTTCACTTTGGTAAAACACACAGCACACACCACATATTGAGTAACATATGGACTCTAAGAAAGCAGTGTTATCTACAACAGAGGACCATGTGTACAGCCAGTGATGGAGGGTTGCTGCCGTATATACCGTATCACTTTAACAGAGCATATGCTCCACATATCCATCTGGAAAGCTTCCGTTTTGGGAAGGGGCGAAAATACTGGTTAGCTGATTGGCCTATGTTGGTGATAGACGGGCCAAATAAACCAATCAGATCAACGACGCATATGACGTACTAACAGAGCGACGACGAAAACACAACCACAAGCTACGTATGCTACTCTTGCCGAAACCAGTCGGGAGAAGAGCAAAAACATCTTTTCCTCTGAGAAAAGCCTCCAGAGCAGTGTTTTGCTCTTCTTTCAGTGAAGAAATACTCTGTAATTCTGATAAAACTTGCTCGATAGCCACGCTAATGCTGGTTTCATCGGCTGAAGCCGCCATGTTCTTTAGACTGAACTGTCGCGCTTCTCATTGCGTCACACCTCAACCCGCCTCAAAGCCAACGCTGATTGGACGTTCGTTTGGTGAACGGCTCCATTTTTTCTTTAACGGAGAGTCTCCAGACTGATCTGTGAGTGAAACCTTGAAAGCTCGCGAGATCAGGATGGTCTAAAGAGGCTAATTGACAACTATGTTTTTGCTTAAACTTGTTAGGAAATGGACTGCACCTGTCCCTCACATTAAATAAGTCAGCTCCAGACTAGTGGAGCGTGTGGTGATGTCACGATTACCCTTCTGTTCCAATTGACCCATATTTATTCTGCATGCTCCCATTGTCCCCAAGTCCATACTTTTCTGTGTTCTTCTCAAGAACATACTTGGCGAGGACACAAGTCCGTACTCGTGTTCTTGTGAATTAAGGAACGGCCAACAATTCGCTCTCCAACTATACTCCTGCAACGGTCACCACTACTCTGCGAAGATTCTTCTTTCAACCGTTTTGTGTATTAGTTGCGACATATGAATCAAGATGTTATGACGAAAAAAAAAAAAATCTTGGTTGACAGATGACTGTTGATACATGATTGGCCAAATATAGGTGTTCAGGCTGACGTATAACCAACTGGACTACATAAGATAACTGAAAAAAAACAGATTTTAAGACAGGATTTTTGTTTTATTGAAATTTTCTAAATTTTGGGACAATATAGTCTAATAAAGAGTACATTTATATGCACGTTTAAGCCAGAATGATTTGACATTTAAATATTATTTCCTGACTGTGAAAAGCAGCAGAGGTTGGATCTCAAAACAAAATGGCAGATTGGCTTAACAACAAATATGGTGGCTTGGTTAGAAGCTATGAATGGAAAACAAAAAGATATCTTGTGTATGGTAACATTGCTGTTTACACTCTTTATGAAGGGTTTCAGGTATGTGGCTAAAACAGAAAAAGATAGACAGAATTGCAATGTTTATATTTTGTGATTAAAACTTGTGCTTATACAAATTATTCCCTTCAGGTGGAAAAAACACCCTCATCTAGATGTGGGTCATGACTTACCTGATTCCCTCTTCAAGCTTATTTGCACTTAAGTTGCTGTTGATGAGGATAAACAGAAAAACAAACCCTCTTTCTGCCTTTCAAAAAAACTATTCATAGTTGTGCTTCATTAATTCTCTTTTCTCTCTTTGCAGGTCAGAAAGCCAAAAATGATCTAGAAATAAGTAAACATTTCTTAAATTAAGTGTATTTATCCTTATTTTAAGTAGGTAAATGAGATAGTGTGCCAATGAAATGAGGATTTTTACTCTTAAAATAAGATAATTAGATAATATTCACTTGAAATAAGACAATGCAATTGTGTAAATATACATTTTCTTGTTCCATTGGCAAAATGTCTATTTTACCTCCTTAATACAAGAACAAATGTACTTATTTTAAGAAAAAATGACTTATCTAGATTTCGATTTTTCCAGTGTGCACATTGAATAAACTCAGCATTCAGTAGCCTAATGCAAAGATTCAGGTGATGTTCGCAGCAGGCTCAGTTTGAGCCGTGATTATCCACTCTGGCCAGCCCCCACTCCTCATGTTGCTTAAATGTGCTCCTTCGCCTGAGCTCAGTGTTGGCAAAGGTCCCTGTCACATGAGGCACTTCCGAAATGCGGTAATTCAACAGCCTCCCACCAGGAGGAAATCCTCTCAATCTGCTTTAGTCCTAACACTGAATTTAATTTTAATTAAATGGTTAATGAGCCATAGGATTAATGCCAATGACTTTTTAAAGCAAACATCTATAAATCATTAAGTTCTCATTTAAAAGGGAGCGCGAGCACGCTAACGAGTATTCGTGCCTCCAGCTGCCCTCCTCCAGCTCCCCACTCACTCAGAACTTTCTGTTTTTAGGTACTCTGGGGAAACATTAGTTTCCAATTGGTCAAATAAACTGATCTTTAAGGGGAATTACCTTTGCTTTACACATGAACCACATATGAGTTACAAAACCCTATAAGTTACAACAACATTTAATTTCCCTTCAGGTTTGATAGAGTATTTTTAAATTGAATATGTTGAGATATAGTAGTTTAGATGCTAACATTCAGTTTAATTTCAGTGTTAATTTGTCATAAGCAAAACAGAGTGATATAAAGTGATTTTACATTGATAAAATAAGCAGTTTAGACCTTTTAAACTACAAAAAACTTTGATAGAGAATAAAAACAAATCTGTTAAGATATGAAGTATAGGAAATGATGTAGTTGATCATGCTACAAAACTTTCTGTTCTGTATTTTTTTGTCAAGCCATTGTAAATTTGATCAAATGTAAGGGATTTTGTAGAAGATTGTGTTTTGCTGTGCTGGTATTCTTGTGCATGTACAGTAATGTTGTTGTGGGATGTTTGTGGAGTGTTCTGCAACATTGGGAGGGATAAATAACAATTTCTGTCTTTGTGTTGAGGATCAAATGCCAATGACATAACATCTCATTATGTCATATCCCTGTGAAAAAGTCTACTTTAGCAGCCGACTCCAGTCAACTGCCCTCTGCTTGTGGCTCTTGGGCCTCGACATGGGAGTCATAAGCACCAGAGTCCACCCTCCTTTTGGTTAACATTTAAATTAACAATTGAATTAGACAATTTATTTGGTTGTTGGTTAATAACTCTCCTAATAGCCATAGTTTAAATTACTAAATTAGTGAAGGCAACTGAGTCTCAACAGCAAATCCTGGGGTCCACCCTGTTTTGTAAAAGACTAATAACCCTGCTGAGTAAGCAAACTACGGTTATAATAATTCAACTAATAATCATTAATTGGTTTTACCCTTGATTTAAATGACCTATTAAAGAACTATAACTCACATTTCTAGTTATTTAATATATTCATAATCTATAAAACAGCTGCATGAAGTTTAGCATTGAATGAGATCACCCAAGTAACCAGCCCAATTAACCCTTTAAAGCCCGATCCAAGAATAAAACAAAACAGAAAATTAGATTAGTTTTTTTTGGTTTGAAGTCCGTATTTGGCCTTTTAACAAAATATGTAAAAAGAAAAAACAGAAATAAATTTTTGATATTAATAATTTATTACTATGCGATAAGTCAAGATTATTTTTTGTGTAGTCTTCTACTGGCTGTTATCAGGTATATCTGATTGTGTACAATAGGATTTTGAGCAACGTTTTTACCATTAAATTATGCAAAAGGTGTCAGATGCAAAACATTTCAGAAACCGTATGTATCAAATACGATACATTTGGCATTACAGGGTTAAGAAGCTTAGTCATGCCATCATTTTCACTTTAAAGCATCCAGCAAGCTGAGGTCAGTAACATGTCTACAAAACATTGTCTTTCTCATTTTGTGATGCATACTGTGTATCTACATGCGTCATTAAAAAGTACTGGAACTTTGCTGTACTCTCTTTCTAGCAGTGTATACAGTATGCATGACCTGTGGATTGCAAGATGCAGTAATAAAATGAAATCCTTTCAACATGGCCCAAAAATCTGTACCAAATTGTGCCATTCAAAATGGCCCCTCCCAATGAAACGCCAGCAGTATGGCAGCCAACTCCCCTGCGACTCCCAGCAAAACCCCCTCCAACTTCCAGCCACTAGGGGGCTTCCGACCGAAGTAAAGTCTGTAAAATAGACAACAGGCTTATAGATGCATCAGTGCTGAAATACTGAGGTTTCAGTCTGTTCATCAATAGCTATTTTAGTCAAAAATTATCCAATTAAAAAGCCATTTTAAAGGTAGTTTTCAGAAGAAACTTACATAATGTCTCTTCAATGTGCAACATATTTATTTTCAAGAAGAATATACATTATATATCCGTAGAATATTAAATCCAGTGGTGCCAAAAGTTCACACATTTGTTACTTAAGTAGAAGTATAGATACTGCAGTTCAAAAACACTCTGGTAAAAGTTGAAGTATCAACTTGACCTCTTTAGTCAAGTAATAGTGAAAAAATTTGTGCTCCAAAAACTACTTAGAGTATAAAAGTATAAAGTAACCTTTAAAAAAAACAGCCAGATGCCACTATATGAATTGAAAGCTTAATTTTTCGACCATTTCTAAAAATTCTCTGAGATAAGGCCAAGGATGAGGGAGGTTTTGTTGGTCTCCGTCTCCCGATACGCTCTCGTCTGTGTCCGACCTTTCAGACATTTCAACATCTTTTTCTGAATCCGACATTGTAGCATGGCATAGACAATTCACGTTAGCAGTTTGAAGAACACCTGCTTGCTTCTGAGGATTTCCTTTAGCTAACCAATGAGTGTTTGTGTTATATGACTCATCCAATCACACTAGTTTTCACTAGATGTGGATGGAGCCAATGATCTGCGTTGGATGGAGCACATGACGGGAAATAAATATTTATAAACATTAAACCGAAGCCAAGAGTAACGAGTAACGTTTGTTTTACAAATGAAAGGAATAGAAAGTACAGATACTTGTATGAAAATGTAATGAGTAGAAGTCAGAAGTAGGAAGAAAAATAAGTAATGGAGTAAAGTATAGATACCTAAAAAGTGTACTTAAGTACAGTAATGAAGTATTTGTACTCTGTTAACTTGACACCTCTGATTAAATCAGCCATCTATGGTTTCGTAAAATGAATTTCCACATGGTTGAATTCATACAAAAAGTTTTTTTGAAGACATCTTTTCACAGATGATTAAAATGCCTAAAATTTGACTAGAAAAGTGACACTTAAAATAATTTTTTTAATGTCCCCTTAAATAGGGTGACCAAACGTCCGTATTTCCCGGGACATATCCGTATTTCACGTCCTGTCCCGGGCGTCTTGTTTTTTTTTTTTAGAAAGTAAGGAAATGTCCTGATTTTTAAAATTACCTTGATTGGACCATTAAATTTACAGGCACTAGGGCACTGCGCACAACGCTGCGTGTGACGTAATCCCTGAGCCGCGTCAGTGCGGGCAGCCCTTTTCTTAATCAGAATATAGATAACGTGGCTGTCAGTACGCCAACAACATGCCAAAGCGCAGGAACATATGTCTCGGTGTCCAATGGAGGTGCAAGGAATCTGAAGAGCCACCTGGACACCGAAAGTAAAGATAGTCTATTGATATGTTTGTTCGTTTTTGGTACATTTTGATTAATTTTTGCTACACAAGAGGTATTTTTTGTTAATTAGCTAATTTGTTAATTTATTTTTTCCAATAGCCTACAGAACAGACATTATTTCGTTCATTGCTGATGCTGAGTATCATCTGTTATTGGAAGTTGAGAGCTATTGTTAACTCTTATTGTTAAGTGAGGGATGTTTAGATGAGACATTATTTCTTTCATTGTGCTATTCATTCATTACAGGAATTGTTAAGCATTTTTAATAAATACATTTTGAATGAAATTATTTGAATTTGAATGCTGTTGAATTTTACTGAAAAGCATTTTTTAATAAATAAACTTTAAATATCATATTATTGTCGGATTACGTAGGTCTATGCCATAGGCACCCTACCTTAAACCACTCACATTGATATCAGCAAACATCTGAAACAATTTTTTTTTGACAAAATTACTGAATTTCCTTTAAACTGGTTGATCTACTCAATGTCATGATTGGTTTTAGTTCAAACCCACATGCAGAACACAACGGAGGCTGGGTAAAAGTTTAACAGAGTTTATTAAATATTGTTGACACAAAGACATGAACAGGATCAGGAACTGGTCCGGGTTGGGTTCACTGAAAGCTGCAGAGATGGATAGTTTGATTAGCTGGGCAGACAGATGATCAATGAGTCCTTTAAGATAATTCTGAGTCTACCTTGACGGAGTCCAGGCTTCTCTTGTGAGAGAGGGAACCGTTGGGTCCAGAGACTGTTGGTTCAGCAGAGTGCACAAGCAGCTGCAGCGTCTAGCTTCTGACTTTGAATGGCAGACCTTGATCAGAGTTTCCAGCTCTTCACAGAGAGCAGCAGGGGGAATCCAAATAGGAATCTTCAGGTTTGGCTCACCAGGGCTGGAAGGCAGGTTAAGCTCACCCAGAGCTTCAGGCTTGAGACAGGTTTCCTGTGAGCAAAGACAGAGGAGGGTTAGAATCAGTTTTCTCACTTGAGACAACTAAGATCCTTTCAGGTATCAGAGGCTCAGGTTGCTAACCAAACTAAGCTCAACACTGCGGCGCTGAAGGAAGGTCTGGCAGCTGCTTCTGTAGGGAAGGTTCCTGATGAGCAGACGAGCCCCAGGTGTGCAGGAGGGCTCCAGCCCAGGAGACCCACGGCACACTCTGCTGGAGAAAGGTGGTACATCCCCAGATCCCAACAGTAACCCAGTCCCAAAAAGAAAATAAAAAACAGAAGAGGATCCTCGGCGCCCTCTGGTGGGCAAGCCTCAGGATCCCAACACTCAATGCTTTTAGTAATTTTTTTCAATGCTGAAATTAGAGTAAAGATTTAGAAAACTAATTCTAAATTTAAATAATTGTACCATTGTAAAAACCCCATGACTGTCTGACCAATATTTAATAGAACTGATCAGGACAACCTAGAAATGAAAAAAAATCAGCTACTGTTGTGTTGTTAACAGAGTAGTCATTGTGGAGAAAAAAACATGCCAGCTAGTTGTGGTGTTTCCTAAAGTTTATTCATTCCAATTCATAGTAGGAGTCTTTCAAAAGAATCAGACATGAGCTGCTACTCATAAAATTCATTCCAAATAGGCAGCACAGTTAACGGCTGCAGCTCGAGGCTTTTTAACGGCTGTTCTCAGCTCTTTATGTTCATCTTTTTGATTTTGTTTGTATTTTCACCCCTTAGAGTATTACTCTGTGGAAGTGCTGACCTTCACAGCTCCACGCAGGGTTCTCCTAGCCAGCAATAGGTTACTTACCAATAAACTGAACAACATTTAACTGAAGATCTCATAAAATGCACCGCTGTGTACCAATCTTTATGGAGACCAAGCTGGACAGTATCATCCTTGACAATCTTATAGTAGTGACAAGACTTTCTTTGTTCTGGGCCACTAGAACTAGACCTGTAGGAAAGATTAAAGGTGAAGGTTAGGTACTGAAACCTTGCATAATGGCTTCATAATGTGTATCAATCAGGTTAAGTTCTACTCTTTATCAGTTCTACACTGAAAGCCCAGGATGCTAACCTGATTCCGCTAACCTTCCGCTAAAGTAATTTTGGGAAGGGGCGAAAATACTGGTTAGCTGATTGGCCTATATTGGTGATAGACGGGCCAAATAAACCAATCAGATCAACGAAGCATATGACGTACTAACAGAGCGATGACGAACACACAAGCCAGGCTACTCTTGCCATAACCACTCGGGAGAAGAGAAAAAACATCTTTTCCTCTGAGAAAAGCCTCCAGAGCAGTGTTTTGCTCTTCTTTCAGTGAAGAAATACTCTATAATTCAGATAAAACTAGCTCAATAGCCATGCTAACGCTAGTTTCATCTGCTGTAGCTGCCATGTTCTTTAGACTGAACTGTCGCGGTTCTTGTTGCATCACACCTCAACCCGCCTCAAAGCCAACACTGATTGGACGTTCGTTTGGTGAACAGCTCCAATTTTTTCTTTAACGGAGAGTCTCCAGACTGATCTGCGAGTGAAACCTTGAAAGCTCGCAAGATCAGGATGGTCTCACTAGGCTACCAGGATGCAGCATACAGATCAGAATCAGAAATACTTTAATAATCCCAGAGGGAAATTACTTTTGTCACATGCTCCAGTTACAGTTTTATATATATATATATATATATATATATATATATATATATATATATATATATATATATATATATATATATATATATATATATATACACTCACCGGCCACTTTATTAGGTACACCTGTCCAACTGCTCGTTAACACTTAATTTCTAAGCAGCCAATCACATGGCGGCAACTCAGTGCATTTAGGCATGTAGACATGGTCAAGACAATCTCCTGCAGTTCAAACCGAGCATCAGTATGGGGAAGAAAGGTGATTTGAGTGACTTTGAACGTGGCATGATTGTTGGTGCCAGAAGGGCTGGTCTGAGTATTTCAGAAACTGCTGATCTACTGGGATTTTCACGCACAACCATCTCTAGGGTTTACAGAGAATGGTCCGAAAAAGAAAAAACATCCAGTGAGCGGCAGTTCTGTGGGCGGAAATGCCTTGTTGATGCCAGAGGTCAGAGGAGAATGGCCAGACTGGTTGGAGCTGATAGAAGGGCAACAGTGACTCAAATAACCACCCGTTACAACCAAGGTGGGCAGAAGAGCATCTCTGAACGCACAGTACGTCGAACTTTGAGGCAGATGGGCTACAGCAGCAGAAGACCACACCGGGTGCCACTCCTTTCAGCTAAGAACAGAAAACTGAGGCTACAATTTGCACAAGCTCATCGAAATTGGACAACAGAAGATTGGAAAAACGTTGCCTGGTCTGATGAGTCTCGATTTCTGCTGCGACATTCGGATGGTAGGGTCAGAATTTGGCGTCTACAACATGAAAGCATGGATCCATCCTGCCTTGTATCAACAGTTCAGGCTGGTGGTGGTGTTGTCATGTTGTGGGGAATATTTTCTTGGCATCTTTGGGCCCCTTGGTACCAATTGAGCATCGTTGCAACGCCACAGCCTACCTGTGTATTGTTGCTGACCGTGTCCATCCCTTTATGACCACAATGTACCCAACTTCTAATGGCTACTTTCAGCTGGATAATGCACCATTTCATAAAGCTGGAATCATTTCAGACTGGTTTCTTGAACATGACAATGAGTTCACTGTACTCAAATGGCCTCCACAGTCACCAGATCTCAATCCAATAGAGCATCTTTGGGATGTGGTGGAACAGGAGATTCGCATCATGGATGTGTAGCCGACAAATCTGCGGCAACTGTGTGATGCCATCATGTCAATATGGACCAAACTCCCTGCAAATGCTTCCAGCACCTTGTTGAATCTATGCCACGAAGAATTGAGGCAGTTCTGAAGGCAAAAGGGGGTCCAACCCGTTACTAGCATGGGGTACCTAATAAAGTGGCCGGTGAGTGTATATATACACACATCCAACTGCCCAAGAAAATAAAGATAAAATAAAAAAATAAAAATAAATCAGCTAAGAGACTAACATACAGCAGTACCCAGAGAGAGCATCAAGCAGTCAGAGCACAGTTACCGATACTGCATCAAGAAGTACTTTAGAATAAAGAACCAATTCAGAATATAAAACATATCAGGATCATAATAGATAAGCACAGCAATCAGCTCCTCAGCAACGATTCAGCTGTTTCTGAAACCTTAAAAAACTTATTTGCATGCTTTGACTATCCAAGCAGTCTAAACATTCACTTTGGCTGGAGGTGCATCACCAGCCTCCATTTCTGCAGCTGTACTAAATAACCTTCATTATGAGAAAGATCAACATCAACAAGGCTGCAGGTCCAGATAAAGTTGCGGGCCTTTTTTCTTACAACATGATAACATCTATATAAGGATGCTTTTTGTGGACTTCAGCTCAGCCTTCAACGCCATCTTTCTAGACATGCTGGACCTGAAGCTTCACAACCTGTTGGTTTAGCCCATGCCTAAGGTGAAAAAGCATAATATTCCACATCATTTCCGTTTTCCTTGCCTCACCTGAAGCGAGAACAGCTCCCACCTGGTGAAGAAGGTCCAACAACAGCTCTTCTTTCTCAGGGCCTTGAAACAGACTGGACTCTTTACTCTCTATTCACAAACTTTTAGAGGGCCAGACTTTAAAGCATTTCATGCCAGTGGGGGCAGCACAGGTAGCCTGGGTGCCATTCCGAACTTAGTCCCGCCCACAACGTTTGAGGTCGGGAAGTTCGGTCTGGCATTGCTTAATAGTAGCGCGAGTATGCTCGCACAATATCTGCCGGGCCTATCAAATTGTCAGGGCGGGCTTTATACGATGATGGACAGATGATCAACAGTAATGTAATCAACCACGTCACCAAAGCGTGCTTGGGTGACAACAACAATGGCTGCCACTGGAGAGTTGAGATGTGTAGATTCTGCTATTAGGTCTGTTCTAGAAGATATCGACAGCAAATTATTTTTTTTGCAACACCGGCAAAAATCGTTCACGCTCATCTTCTTATTCTAGGCGTGCAACTGCACGCTTTGATTTTTGTTGACAACAACTATGCGTCGCTGAACATACGTCTCGCACTCCGTTGCTCTTATTGGTTGTAGGTCAAACCAATTGAGTGCAGAGGCATTTTTTTTTCCTGGTTCGTTTGAAACACGCCCCATGATCACAGCTCTATGGAGCAGTATCAGACTCTTATTCTGACTAGAATTGAGTAGGACTACGTCAGGCTAACAGCACAGCAGAGAGAAAGGATTAAACACATGTCGTGAGGGCAGTCCAGGGGATTCTGGGATATCATGCACTGGATGGAATCGATCTATACTCCAAAAGGAAAGAGAAAGGGCCAAGCTCACGATATTTACCCCAAGCTGAACTTTAGGTAAACACTACATGCCAGAGTCCATATATACATTGTTTTAACTCCTCTAGGATGCTCCTTCTTTTTAATGTCTTTTTATTAATTAGTATAATACAGTGGTGTCAAAAGTACCCACATTTGTTACGTAAGTAAAAGTATAGATACTGCAGTTTAAAAACACTGGTAAAAGTTGAAGTATCAACTTGACCTCTTTACTCAAGTAAAAGTGAAAAAGTATGTGATCCAAAAACTACTTAAAGTATAAAAGTATAAAGTAACCTTTTAAAAAACAGCCAGATGCCACTATATAAATTGAAAGCTCAATTTTTCAACTATTTCTAAAAATTCTCTGAGATAGGGCCAAGGATGAGGGAGGTCTTGTTGGTCTCCGTCTCCCGATACGCTCTCGCCTGTGTCCGACCTTTCAGACATTTCAACATCTTTTTCTGAATCCCACATTGTAGCATGGCATAGACAATTCACGTTAGCAGTTTGAAGAACACCTGCTTGCTTCTGATGATTTCCTTTAGCTAACAATGAGTGTTTGCGTTCTATGACTCATCCAATCACACTAGTTTTCACTAGATGTGGATGGAGCCAATGATCTGCATTCGATGGCGCACATGACGTGAAATATTTGTTTAGAAACATTAAACCAGGGGTAACCAATTAAAAATCAGTGGGTCTGAATAAAGAAAATAATCAACCAGTAACCATGTCTGGAGACATTTTTAATGATCTGTTACTTTAAACAGAATTTAACACTGAAACAAAATGAGGTATTTATGCATTAATGTTATACATTGAATTTTTAAATAAATAAAAAAATAGAAATTGCCAAAAAAAGCATCCTGTGCTACCTCAGAGGAGTTGACACTTGTATGACTGTATTCCTGTATATCCATCAGGTGTTAAAGGTCAAGGGTCAGCAAATGCAAATTCTACCTGTAAAACAATAACAGCGTAATTGTCGCTGTCTGATCTGAAGCCTCATTTGGAGCTTCTAAACTGGCTTTTGAAAAACTTTGATAATTTGCTGCTAATATTACAGATTTTTTTAGAATAAAAAACTAGCAGATGTGCACAATCAAACAAAAATTAGAATTACAATTATAGAGCAATCAGTATTATAAAAAAGCCCACACTGTTTCTGAATAGATACATTATTGTATTAGTTAAGTTCTGTTCCGTTTATGTATCTTTCCTTGAAAATATTAAATGTCCCATGCTCCTGAATGCACCATAGCTATCTGACGCTCGTGAATGCATCACACTGGTCTGTGAACGCTGTGCTGTGTAGATGCGCGTTTGATTTTCCGCTTCAGACAAAGCTTTGCAGTTTCCAAACTCACGTCAGCATCACTGCTTATTGTTGTGTGTGAAAAACAAGAGACTAGAACAAATAAATCAGCCGTTTCTCGGACAAAATCTTTGGATTTAATGTTGTTCATAACACCCATATTTTTTTTAAATGAATCCACCAAATAACCACAAATGTTTTCCCCAGGAGAGGAATATTTAAATGTTTTTATATCATTAATATAACAACAAGTAGCTCCATTGGTCATAGTTTAATCCGTTTCCCTCGTTGATATGTGGTTGTACAGAGCGAGGCGCGCTCCCGCTACTGGGGATGCATATTCAGCAGGGATGCACTTTTCCGCATAACACCAGACCGCGGTCCGCTAATCCGTGACCTCTGCATTAAACCGAAGCCAAAAGTAACGAGTAACGGTTGTTTTAAGAATGTAAGGAATAGAAAGTACAGATACTCATGAGAAAATGTAATGAGTAGAAGTCAGAAGTAAGAAGAAAAATTAGTAATAGAGTAAAGTATAGATACCTAAAAGGTGTACTTAAGTACAGTAACGAAGTATTTGTACTTCGTTACTTGACACCTCTGGTATAATAATAATAAAGACTCTCCACTCTTTGTAATTCAACTCAAGGCCTGCAGTGTGAATTGACTCTTTTATTTTAAACCTTCTTCTCACATACTGCTGCCTAAAAGGATGTTTGGAGATGCATTCAGTAAACTTTAAATTCAGTAAAGAGCCCTCAGGTTCAAGATGATGCAATTGTTTCCTTTGTGTGAAATGCTCACTTGATTTCCAGCTTTATTAGCTATTTGTATTTGATTTACTACAGCTCAACCAACACTTCAAACTTTTATCTAATTGCAGTGTAGTATGAAATAAAAATATGGAATGCAAATCAGGTTTATAAAAGAAGATGATTATCTGGAAGAGGCAAAGTCAAATTTAAAGTTATGTGTCCTTCTTTATTGATGTCTATAATTATTTTCAACAATTCATGCTAAAGGGAATCAATGGTTCCTTCTTATGTGGTGGCTATCAACCCTAAGATGCTACAAAGTGGTTTAGTGTGTCTCTAGCTGCTAATAGGGAATGCACCTTAACTAGGGTGACCATATTTTAATTTGGGAAAACCAGGACACCTTGGAGCGGGGGCTGGGGGGTGGGGGTGGGGGGTTGTCTGGGGGCCTATGTAATCCTAAAATAACATGATATTTACAGTTGGTTTATTAAAAATGCTTTTCAGTAAAAGTCAATGGCAATAACTCCAATAACAAATGATAATTTGTTATTTATTAAAAAAAGCTTAAAAATTCTTGTAATGAATGAATATTACAATGAAAGAAATAATGTCTCATCTAAACATCCCTCAATTAACAATAAAAGTTAACAATAACTCTCAACTTCCAATAACAGATGATACTCAGCCTCAGTTATGAACGAAATAATGTCTGTTCTGTAGGCTATTGGAAAAAATAAATTAACAAATGAGCTAATTAACAAAAAATACCTCTTGTGTAGCAAAAATAACTCAAAATGTACCAAAAACGAACAAACATATCAATAGACTATCTTTACTTTCGGAGTCCAGGTGGCTTTTCAGATTCCTTGCATCTCCATTGGACACCGAGACATATGTTCCTGCTTTGCACACTGTGCACAAGGCCTCCCGTTTGTCTCGACCCGGTCTGAAAGCGGGGAAACTCTTTAGTAAATCGTCGGTAAACATACATTTGTGCTTTGGCATGTTGTTGGCGTCCTGACAGCCACGCTATCTATATTCTGATTAAGAACAGGGCTGCCCGCACTGACGCGGCTCAGGGATTACGTCACACGCAGCGCCGTGCGCAGTGCCCTAGTGCCTGTAAATTTAATGGTCCAATCAAGGTAATTTAAAAAATCAGGACATTTCCTCACTTTCTAAAAAGAAAACGGGATGCCCGGGACAGGACGTGAAATACGGACATGTCCTGGGAAATACGGACGTTCGGTCACCCTATTTCACGTTTCAATTTTATGATCCTCCACGGACGGGTTCATCATTGAATTGCCAATTTGAAGATGGAGGATTTGCCATCGAACTTCTGGCCAGAGAAAAAAATTGATAATAGCGTGTTGTGACAAACACCAGATACAGCACTGGGGACTTGCTCAACAGCCGATACCACACTGTGACGTCACAAACCAGTAGGTGGCAGTAGTGTTCTTTGACAAACATGGATGTCTCCGGTAAAGCACATTCAAATTAAATTACTCTTATTTAAAAAACACTTATCATTTATTGAAAAGTATTTAATAATTTCATACTTAAAGTGCTTTCAGAAGTTTTCTGGAATTTACTTCTTTCAACTCAGGAATTTTAGAAAACAACCAGAGAATTTTTAGGTTTATTCTTTATACATCATGTGCATTGTTATTCTGTTAGCCAGATTAGACAGAGTAGAAGGCCTTCCTTCACATTGTGGATGTCACTGTGTGTATGGAGGTCATCTAATCAGGACAGCCTTCCTGTCTTTAAAAATACACAGGATATGGGCACATCTTGGAGCCGGTCTGATAGAGGAGAGTTATCTGTTACCCTGAGGCATAGTGGCAAGCTGCATGAAGTTCAAGACATGGATGGCGTCTCAGTTTCTGATACGGACAGCTAAACATCAACATGATGCAACACATAGACTCATGAGCTATAAGAAGGAGAAGCCCCTTGCAACGGCTTTTTTTTAGGGGACATAACTTCCTCATTTAGCAAAATCTTTTCCGGGTATGATGCTGAGAAAGTTGTCCATGCATTGGTTAGTTTGTGGCTGGACTATTGTAATTCCTTACTATCAGAAACTCCTCAAACTGCATTAAACGATAATCGAAAATGCTGCAGCCAGAGTTTGGATGAAAATTAAAAAGAGAGACAATATTTCTCCCATCTTAACTTCCCTTCATTGGATTCCTTTTAAATCCAGATTACAATCTAAAACCATCCTTCTCACATATAACCCCGAAAAACCAATCTCTACTGTATATCAAAGATCTGGTTTTCCTTATATCCTTAACAGAGCACTTCACTGGCTGTTTCCTAGATTTTCTAAAGTAGAATGGGAGGTAGATCTTTTTGTTGTCAGACTCTCCTGTGCTACCTCTAATACTCCTGTTGTAGTATTAGAGGTAGGGCTGGGCGATAATTCAATAACGATATATATCGATCGATAGACGTGTGGCGCAATAGAAAAAAAGAGAGTTGATAAAAGTTCGATCAATAAACGCAGTTTTCCTTCCTTCTCATTGTAGCCTATTATGTAGGTTTATCCTACTAATTACTTCCTTCCGACCAATCACAATCGTGGACCCAGGCACGCCGTCACAAAGCGCCGCCCTCTCAAACCACAACACAGAGCACATGAAGATGTCGCAGCAAGGAGAGGCGGAGGAAATTGTTCCATAGAAGGGTTTTTGTAGTTTGCCAGTTTGGCAGTATTTCGGTCATGGAAAGTCGGACAAAAAAAACAAACCGCAGTCATCTGTAAAATGAACAAAGTCTGATAACACAACCAACTTGTTTTAGCATCTCTTAATCTTTTAATTACCACAAGCTGGTGGTGTACTATTCCCACCCACATAGGGTATTCTATTTATTTATTAGTTATATTTGTTTTGGTCACTTTAGTTTATTCTTTGTCAGTATTTAATAACATAACTCAGGTCTCTTAAGTTATTTTTCTTTAAAACAATTCTGTTATGGTTAAAAAAAAGTGGGTTAAATAAAGATTTAATTGGAAGTCTGTGTTTGTTTTCTTTATTAAAATTAAATAATTTAGCAATATCATAAAATGTCCAGGCAGAGCTACACATAAAATATGGTTTCAAATCTTTTCAATAATTATCAATATCGATCAATATGCATTTTTTTTTTATTGATAAGCTTCTTTTCTATATAGTCCAACCCTAATTTGAGGCTGACAAAATTCTACTTTAAAGACTAGGCTTAAAACTTTTTGATGACACTTATATTTAGAGTTTCTCAGGTTATCCTGAGCTATCTCTATAGTAATGCTGCTCTAGGCTTAGACTACTGGAGGACTTTAGGGCCAGTTTTCATCATTCTATCTCTTTTCTACCATTCAGTAGTCGGCTTATTTGTTAGTTCTAGCCAAAAATGAGTATCTCTCTAGATTTTCTCATAGTAGCTTCATCTGGTCTATTCTTCTTTGGCTGTTACACCATCCTGGAGAGAAATAACTGCTTGGCTGCTGCCATTAATACCTTTGGTTATAGATGATAGAGTTGTCCCTGTGATTTTAGTGTTAAATCCTTCTTCTCTCCTAGACACAGCTATGGGCCCTGCCTTTACTGTCAGGAATTTACGTTCCCTCTTTCTTACCTTTAACATAAAAAAACAGTCTCATAGTTTGTCTACCTAATTGTTTCCCTCCTAGACAGAGCCACCTGTGGAGCTACTGTACCATTACATTTTCTAACTAAAACTATGTATAGATCAGTGCTTCTGTGTTCGCTTTGCGCGTCTGCTTCTGTCTCCTCGAATCCCCAGATGGCCTTGGCAACAGTTCACTCACACTGATCCTGGTTATGATGAAGGTTTCTTCCTGTTAAAAGGGAGTGCAATATGCTGATGAAGGTTCTCAGTCATCCAGGTCATAGTCATTCCATAAAAATTCAAAAAATATCCACTGGACTTGGTTTTCAAGATTTGAAGACGTTTCTCCACCTCTCCAGGAAGCTTTCTCAATTCAAATGTCTGGATCCGCAGTGAGTTTGAGTCTTATATGGACAAGGCCTTGTATTGCTTGGAAACATGCAAATGGTAACCGATGAGTGGGTCGTTTAGTTCCATCGTTAGCCTGTAATATCTGAACCTGTCTATGATTCTAGGGGTCGGTCGTTAAAGGGGGGATTGCCATTAAGGGGGGGATTGTCTCCTGTAATACCTGAAACCTGTCTATGATTGTTAAGGGTCGGTCGTTAAGGAGGTATTGTTCACCGGGTGGAGCGGGTAGGTCCCTCGTTCCTCTGTGATGGGGACCCCATCACAGAGGAACCCCCCACCCCATTTGAATTGAGAAAGCTTCCTGGAGAGGTGGCGAAAGGTCTTCAAATCTTGAAAACCAAGTCCAGTGGATATTTTTTGAATTTTTACGGAATGTTAAATGGGAGTTTTCAAACAATTTTTTTTTAAATAGTTGAAAAATTTAGTTTTCAATTCATATAGTGGCATCTGGCTGTTTTTTAAAGGTTACTTTATACTTTTATACTCAAAGTCGTTTTTGGAGTACATACTTTTTCACTTACTTGAGTAAAGAGGACAAGTTGAATCTTCAACTTTTACCAGAGTATTTTTAAACTGCAGTATCTATACTTCTACTGAAGCAACAAACGTGTGTACTTATGACACCACTGGTTATCTCCAGCATGAAGAGGGTGAATAGATCTGAGGACAAAGATGAAAACTTTAAGCAGAAATGGACTTAAAAAAAAATATATAGGAATTTTGATATTTATCGAACAAATTTATGTCAAGGTTAATTAAATTTGGCATGCATGCAAATAATTTTTTCATCCGTCCCACCTTTATTTTTTTTCCTCTAAGGGCACAAACACTTAGCTTGCATTTTAAAGTTAATTTTTTTCTTCTTGTTCCATAGCTATATAAATAAATAAATACATAAAAACATACATAAGGAGCAGTCATTCTACCTTGGGAAGCCATTGGTTTTCAGCTCTGATTTTACATCTAAAGCACAAAACCACAGTGCTTTGGTTTCACTCAGCTGTCAAACATTGAGTGGCACCACATTACATGGATGATTACCAATGATTCCCATACTGGGAGTCAGCTCAAAAGCAGACAACAGTGTAATTGCCGTCCCCTTTGGCACACTGCTTTGTCATACAACAGAAAATAATGTATTTTTGTTGTTGTTCTAGTATATATATATATATATATATATATATATATATATATATATATATATATATATATATATATATACAAAACTAGTGTTCCAGCATCAGTCTCTAATGGGCCGATAACAAAAAAAATTATAGACTCACACCTTGAGTCCAAGCCTGGAAGTTACTATATGCAAGAGGTGAAGGTCTTTAGCCATACAGGTTGGGACATGATCTGCAGAGTGAGAAAAGTGAGAAAGTAATCACCATTAAGTGTAGTTTATTTTTTAGGCACATGACAAACTGTTTTATAGGGCTAATATATCCACATATAATATGTATTAACATCCACATATTTATCTATGAGGACTTAAGGAGATACTTAAAAAAACTTTAATATTGTGCCTGCTTCTGTTGCAATTAGCAACTTGTGAATTTGGCCAAAAATATCAAAATGTATTTTTTTTAATACTTTTTAAAACCGCTTCTTCTTTCCCTTGCACTCAATTTTCTATTAATATGGTTAGATATAGCACTATGTGATCAGTCACTCGCTTTTATAGAAATCCTTTATCTCTTTTGAATGGAGTGGACAATTAAAAACAAGTGTTTTGATGTTGTTTTTTTTTAGGTTGTCCTTGATTCTGAATAACTCTAATAGTTTGTCACACAAAGCTCTCTCACATCATTTGTGGGAAGAGCTGATAAGATGGTGCATACATAGCCTTAGTTACACCAGTTTTGTCAGATGGAATTGACCTAAAATCAGAACTTAAAACATTATAAACTGAAATTCAAGCAGCTTAAAATAAAATTCAGGCAAATACTGTGGAAATGAAAAGACGCTTATCAATTTGAAGATAATTTTCTGTTCTGCTGTTTAGCAAATAAAACTACTTTTACACATCCTGACTGAAGCAAATCAGAAATAGTTTATTTTTGATGTCAGACCGTGAGAAAGAACACAGTCCGTGTAAAGAGTGTGTAAATTATTGGTTTCAGCTGGTTAGAAGATTTCATAGGCAGTTTTTCAACAATTCCAAAAGCTTGTTAAAACCCTTCTGTATGGAAGCAAATCGTTACCATATTTAAAATGAAAAAGCATTTTCAGAAATGCTTTTTCATTTTAAGAATGTGGCTGCATTGTTTGACTCATAAATGAAATTAGTGATCAATAATCCTGTTTGCATTTTCATTTTCTTCTTCAACATCGCTCATCCTTTTACTTAATTAAAATGAAAAAGAAAAAGACATTTGAGATTTATTTTTCAAAATGTACCCCAGCAAATACATACAATGCAGCAACATTCTTAAAATGAAAAAGCATTTCTGGAAATGCTTTTTCATTTTCAAATTGAATTTTGGTATGTATTTGCTGGGGTAGATTTTATAAAAAATATATCTCCAATGTCTTTTTCTTTTTTATTTTAACTAAGTGAAATAATTTTTCATTTCAAATATGGTAACGATTTGCTTCCATACTTCAGAAGCAAACTAACCAGTAGTTATCTTTGTATGACCCTTTCAATCTGCGGTATGTTCAGAAGCAGTCTTAACCAGTCCTTCTAACTAAAATTGCCTCCGGTCATTCAGGTTTGCCTGGAATAGATTGCTAGAGGTCTTTTGACTTGATCTTCTACTATAAAGGAAATATTGTACAATACGTCAGATACGTGTTTTGTTTTGAAAAAAATCCATCAGTCAGTGTTGACCACCTAGTAGTCTATAAGCAGTCTATTTTCCTTTATATCTGTATGGTTGAAATTGTGAACTGTAGAAGCAGAACTGCACAGAGCCACCATCTATTGTGTCGAGATCATTGCCCATGTGTTGAAGCTCATCAAGTGAAGAAATTAGAATTATTTCCTCGTACTCTGAGACAGTGAACCATGGAGTATAAAAGATGATGAATCTCAATATTCCACGGGGATCTGCACACCATGGAGGTAGCCTTGATTTGGTTCGATGGCAACAAAATTATAGTCATGCATTCTTCGTGTGCACCTCTCCCTATTCAATGCAGGCCTCGCTCTTTTCCTCTCACATATAAGAGTTATAGGTTTGGCTTTGCAGGGCAAACTAACTACAGATTAGTTTCCTCCAATCAATCACAGCTGCGGCCTTTTCTCACAAACTTGCAGCAAATCTCACAGAGAGAGAGAGGATTCAATTTTCCCAATGCAAAATTAAATATCTCGTAAATTATGTTTATTGTCCCGTGTATTTCTCTTGCAATCAAATGCCAGCAGCCATTGCTCATGTGCTAATTGAAGTTGTTTTTTCCTGTTATGTAAATTTCTACAATGCCTAATTGGGGTATATATCACAGTTAGCATGCATTATTCTGGTGGCTTAGTGTATTGTCAATGTAAACAAACCCCTTTCACCGAGGGGTTGTTCTGATGTATGTTTGCTGTTGGGCATATGATATACGCCTGCAATGAATACAAAGAGAGTTCTTTTTTCTACTTTCACCTTACATAGACATTTATTTTCTGTTTTTTCTCTCACTACTATTACGTTGCTCAAATGTTTACGGACATTTTTTGATTGGCTTCTTTGTCATATTATTTTCTTTGAACAAGTGTTTTTTCCAGGGTGGAAAAATTAGACATGTGGCTTTAGTAAGTTTTACAAAAACAAGAGGTTGTGGCACGATTTTTATACTTGATGCAGATTTTGTCCATTCTAAACACTTGAAATTAATTATGAAGGCCCAAATATGTACATACACCTGCTTTAATATTTTGATTTATGCATTTTAATACCTGTTACCGCAGCCACTCACTTTTTGTAGTCTGTTACAAGCCTGGTGTAGTTTCAAAATCTGATCCTAAAAAAAAATATGGAAATCACCCAGCTTAACTTATTGATTTCCATCCATCTATCCATTCATCCATCCATCCATACTGCTGAGGAGGCATTTGAACCTCTTCATTTGATAAGCTGTAAAAATCTGTGCAAAATTATGTTAATAATATGCCAATTTCGAAAATGCAAAGTTCACAGTTGCATTATTTCCACTGAATAACAAATAGGATAAAAATGCACATGGATATGTTAAAACAACATGGTAGTGGGCAGGAGTTGACGTTAAGGATTTTTACCCCTTGCCCTTTGGGCAAGTGACTTTCACATTTCATTTGCCTAGAAACAATTTTTACTTGCCCAGTATAATGTTTGATAAATATAGTTCCTAATATTCATTTTTGTATATATATCAATGAAACATGTTTGTTTTTTAAATGTTTTTTGTAATTCAGTATTTTATAAGTTTCCAGGTTCCTGGTGTGTATCTGCATGCGTCAGATAATGAACTCAAGCCTACATTACCGTGTTAACATGCTTTTCATTCCTTCCTGCACATTCTTTTCAAACTAAACTTTGCTTTAAACTGTTGTGTGCTTGGAAAAATATAAATTGTAATGTTAAAAAAAAAAAAAAAAAAAAACTTGACAGGTTAAAAACTTAAGATAAATCACAAGACAGAAGTCGATGTCACAAATGAATAACTTTTATTTTAGAGTCACGGTATGTTTATACAAGATAATACTATTAATATAATGTGACTTTTCTAGAGAATCATTATACATAGTTATTTTATTCAGGGTTTCCACAGTCTGACATCATTTCAGAATTCCCTGACTTTTAACTGACTCAGGATTAGTTTTCCCTGATAAAATAAATGCAGCAACAAGACAATAATAATAACATAACAGGTCACCAATCTAACATGTTTAGCTCTATAACATTTAAATGCACCTCTACAATGTCTGAGAGAAAAAAATTTAATGAACATTTTTTAATGTATGACCTGCATCACTGTACAGAAGACTGTCATATGATAGCGCTTTCTAGCTTGTTTGTCGTTTCGGTAACTACATCAAAATTATCGCTAGGTGGACAAAAATCACGCCATCTGGTGGAAAATCACCCAACTTTTTCAAATCACGTGAGAATGTGTACAAAACAACAAAAATGGTGGGTCGTTTCCATCGAATGTCAGTGATCTTAAAGTAATTTTGAGTGATAAATAGTTATTTTTTTTGCAATCATTGCACTTGCCCGGCGGGCAAATGCAGTGAAATTTGTACTCTCCCGACAATAAAAACTACTTGCCCCGGGAGATCGGGTGATGGTTAACATGGAGCCCTGGAGGGGGATGTAAACACATGAGATATTTTACTTCTTGAAGTGAAGTTGCAGATCTCTTGAATGGTGCGATGCATAAAAAGTGTTTCCATAGTATTTATGTAAAAATCAAAAATCAATTTTATTGCTACTCAAAAACCGTCCCCAATGAAGGAAAAAAAAAAAATAATAATTATGAAAAAATGTATGTTTTTTTATTGCAGTGTTTTTATTTAGTAAAATTATTTTCAAAGTTACAATTTTTGCAATTTGATGGTTAATGGAAACGCATCTATTGGCTGAGATTAATTGAGATTATTCTGCCTTGTCCTTTTCCTAGAACTCGTTATAGTTCTTTGGTTTGGAGGACCACTGTCCATTTATAGGTAGATGCTACCAAGTCAAGATATGTGAATATCCAATAGATTAACACTAAGGAATGCAGAACTCAATATGTTTTGCAATCCAAGTGGTTTTGTGTTATTGGGGAGATCCATGCTACGCTGTCATTCAGGGATAGGCATTGAATCTATCCTCGAGAGATGCCAACAAAATGTGTTCATTTCTGAGTTCTATTTGAGCCAGACAGGAAGTTAAACATTGTAAAACAAATCTAGTATTTTTCAAAATAAGAGTTCGAACTGTCTGGATCCTACAGGTGTGGATGCTACACTGTGCAGTTCATTTTGCTTATTTACAATTGGATGCTCCAGGATAAAAGTAAATTTAAAGTAGAAAAAAAACCCTGAAATATTTAGTCATGGTCCCAATTCTTTCACATTACAATAACCAACAAATTTGACAAGAGTTTTCAGGTATTGGTTTCCACTGGATGTGGTAACTTTGAATACGTGAGCCGTGTTGTAGGAATCCAAAAGGTTTGAAGCACTTTTTCAGATGCCCTTATAGGAAAATACATTAGAATTGTTGCTATATGTGTCAAACAGCAATATTTGTGCTATTAGTAATGTTGCATATAAAAACAGTCTATACTGGCCTGTAGCAGTAATTATGTGTTCACAGTTTTTCAGCAAAATATCCTTGTGTATGAATTACATCTAGCAACATTTATATTCAAAACATTTGCAAACATATAGGTTATTCCCAAATGGCAGATTAATAATTTTTGATCCCCCCCCCTCACTGCTGCCAATAAAAATGCACACTTGATACAATGTAATTCTACTCCTATCTCTCTATCTATCTATCTATCTATCTATCTATCTATCTATCTATCTATCTATCTATCTATCTATCTATCTATCTATCTATCTATCTATCTATCTATCTATCTATCTATCTATCTATCTATCTATCTATCTATCTATCTATCTATCTATCTATCTATCTATCTATCTATCATCTAACTAATTAACTAAGCTGTTCCAGTATAGATTGCAGGAAATATAATCAGTATCTATATGAACAGGAAGTTAATGCTTAAGGCATGAAAATAAAATTAGGTTTAACAACAGCCCAGTAGCCAGTGGGAATATGTTGTAAAATTATCAAATCTCTCTTTATTCATTTTTCACATTTTCTTGGCAGGAGCTATGCAAAAAAGACGTAGCCTAAAAACATTACTTTAAATACCTTGCTCAAGGACAGAAAGATAAGAACACTGAGTATTCAGAGGAGTTTGCACTATGATTCCTCTGCATTCAGCATAATGGTAATGTAATAAAACCTGCTGAGTATAACACCGAAAGGGCTTCATTTTTGTTGCGGTCCACATACTGTGCATCGAACGGATGCTTTTATTAAATTCTTAGTGGATAAAAGCTGGATCTAGAGCTCCCACTGCAAATAGAGTACACATACTGAAAGCTGCACACTAATTTTAGGTCATAAGCAGACTCCACCTATCTAATTAGATCAATTCCAAAATAATTCCCCGTTATTTTCCAGTTTTTCCTTGCACAACAGTTGTATTCGTATTTTTAAATATTTTTTTCAGATCACCGGAAATAAGAAATGTCTGCATGACATCTGATGAATATGCACACCTAAATTCTATTAGTATCACACTGTTTTCTGTTAGTTTTGGAAAATCAAGTTCATTTAATGTATGAGTAAATTAATTCTTGTGTTATTTATTCATACTGGCTCTTGCTTTCATTTCTTGTTTGAAAATACTGGATTGTCAGCTGGGTTGTGAATTATTTTCCCTGTAAAGATGCTCAGGCATTTGGATCTATAGACTCAGATGGGTGCTAATCTTCCAAACAGGACATGTAGGATGTTGCATCTAGAGCGCTGCAGATACTGAACAATCTCCAAGTCTGGATGATTCTCTTTTCACCAGGAATATATCACAGAGTTACGGTTTGACTCAAGTCATCACTGAAAGCAATAATTAAATTGGGTTGAAAGCCCTTGCGACCCAGCTTGGGACAAAAATGATGGAAAATGGATGAATGGATGAAAATTCCTTATAAGTAATTATATTGAATTTTTTTATATTTGCAGTTGGATGCAATGTTTACCTTTTACCCATACACTCAAAAGTTTAAGAATTTTACTATAATAAGGTGATTGTGGGATCTGGGATTAAATGATTCAAGAACTTGGTAATCACCAGAGCCATAAAAAAAAGAATAAGCATGGGAGAGTATATTGTTGTGAGATGCTGAAGTAATGGTTTCAGATAGGCTTACTTTGGTGGTCGAAGTTTTTTTACCAGATGGTATGGTGGTGACCTGACAGGGTCGATTATACCAATTAGGCCAGGAAGGTAGAACGGAGGAGTTGAGCTGTCAGCCAGAGTCTTGCTTCCATAGTTTCTTTGGGGCGATCTGCAGAAAATTTCTTGGAGTTAAAGAATGGTGAGCTGAAGAGTTTCCTTGGGAACAAAAACAGACTCACCTATACCTACTACAGACATCCACTGATTAATTTACAGCATATATTTATTCACACAATCTAAAAAGTTAGACTTTACATTATAGGTTGGGTTAGATTATTGATTAAAAATAGTTTAAAATTTGAGTTGCGTGACTGACTGAAAGAGTTGTGTGTCTTTTGTTAAAGTAAACGGTCTATGAACCAGGGTAACTGTTTGACTATGTGAGGAAGGTACGTGCAGGAGGAGCCACTGTCATATAAACTGCTGTGTTATTTTGTTATTGATGCTTTTCCTTTAATCTGATCATAACCAAAGGAGGAACGCGGGCAGGAGAATTTATATCATCTCAACTATTAAAAATATATTCATATCCATTTAAAGGATAATTTACAGTTGTATTTATTTTGTTGTAGTTGTGACCCAAAAACACACATATTGACAGCAGATGTCCTGGTGGAAATACAAAGATATATGTTGGAGCCCTACCTCTCCAGATGAGAATACTAGTTCAAATATTGGGCTACATGTACTGCTGTGCATCCTAATTTACATAGAATAGCAAGAAATATATGTCGATGCCAGCAATATTCAGTACCATGCGAGGGTCTTTTCCAAAGCTGAAGAGGTAGTGAGACCGAAGAGGAGCTGGTTGAAGCCAAGCACTAATAAAATTAAATCTTATTCTGAATAAAACACGTTGAAACAAAATAAAAAAAATTGAACATCCAGCTTCTTATTTGACAATTTAAAGGAACATAAACCCTCTTCCAGTTGCAGACACACAAAGTCTTCCCAAAATCTCATTAACATTTTGTCAAAAACTGTATAAAGTACAACATTATAGGTTAAGATATATTTACACAACATTCAGGGGAGAAAGGCTTCAGCTGTTATGGGATGTTTATGACAAGTTTCACATAGTTTTTTTTATTTCCTTGTGGTATCATTATCAATATTATTATCATGGAACAAACTACTTCAGCCATTAATTAGCCCCTACATTAAAATGCCCGATCAAAAGTAGATCTCATAGCAATCAAGCCAATGTCTCCTTTCAAAACGGGATCAAACGCATTGCGCATGGTCGAGCTGTGTAGAATTAGCTTATTGTTTCATGGGGCTTTGGAAAAGCCAGCACTACTGGTAACACTGGTAACGTTCACGGTCATCCTCTGTCGGATTCTTGTGGTCACTAGCCTTTGTTTCTCTCCTATAGACGTTCATCCCTCAGACGTCCTAGCTGCTGCAGCTGCTGTCACTGCAAAGCTGTTCCGTCTTTTTTTAAATAAATGCTTTTTAAGTATTCCATTGCCTGTCTTGCCTGAATTCTCGGTTTTACTTTCATTTCATTACACTGAGTTTCAGGTAAATATAAAGTAAAATTGTCATCAAGCAGGAGTGATTCAAAGGGTAAAGAGAAAATCACGGAATAAAGACTGAAAATTTGTTATATACACACAACAGCTGAATTTTGCAGATCTGATGCACTGCAGGGTTTATAATTGGCTTTCTGTGCAAAAACTGGTTTGTATCATAGTAATAAGACACGATGCTAATTGTCTCGCTTTTCCACCTAGGCAGCGTGTTTATTTGAGTTTTGTTGCACACATGGAATATATGTTGACAAATATCGGATTTTACATTTATCACTGCAAGCAAACACCCACTACTAGCGTATATTACCTATAATATTATAAGAAATTTATCATATAAATGCAACTCATTTTGTTTCCTGTCAGTTAATGTCTAAAAACTACAAAGGAAAAAAATTTACATGAGACAAATGTTAACACTCGTTGAGGCAGCGAGCAGATGATTATTTGAAGATGCACAGGGGAGCGAGTTGAAACAACTTTCTGACAGTTTCATCATGCATTACTGCACAGCGGTTCCTCCTAAAATTGACATTGTTGGCTTTGATCAAAGCCCAAACAGCTCTGCGACATTCTGAAAGAGGTGTTTCAAGTGATTTCTGTGACAGAGAGCACAGTTTTTGAGATATGCTTCAAAGGATTGAGCATCTACGCGTGCGTGCGTCTGGACGTAAGCTTGGCCTCCGACTCCCTGTCACCAACACTGGGTCAGCTAATCAACAGTTGCGGCTCAAACATCACATAAAGTTAAACTTTCACTGTGTGGGACTCTCGTTTCTTGGTGATGTCATTGAAGTTTTATACTTTTCTAAATAATTTCTCTTTCACATGGCGCAGTTCAATTAAATGACTTGCAGTACTGATGTGTATATTTCATCATGCCATCTTGTTCAGTTTTTCTTCCTCCCCCCTCTGTGATAAATCTGAGGGGTGCCCTTGTTGAGGCATTGTCTGTGGGTAGCATGTTGAGTCTGACTGATTGATGGCAGACAGTGGCTGTCACCCCTGGAGAGTAAGCATTTCTGTGTCGTCTCCCCACTGAAGGTCCTGTTGAGCTTGTTAAGGGGGAAAACACTTTTTGTTTATAGCCACTCTGACGGCACCAGCTGACAGCTCCTGCTGAAGAGGAGATAGACTCCCTCTGGCACGCAGCTCTCTCCTCTTTGTGTCACCTTTTTCTGTGTCTTTTTTCTCCTTTTTATTACCCTTGCCCAGTCCCTTTTTTCTTTGCCCAGGTCGGATAAAATGTTTAAAGAAAGTGCTGGGATTTAAGATGCTAAATTAAAGTTGTGGCAAGAAAGAGTCAGATTAATCTAGATCAATAAAATACATCTGAAATTCAAAACTTGTTTAACTCAAGGTTCTCAGAACATACATAAACTTTTCCAATCTATGCATAGAGTTTTAGGCCAGTCTTTGCTCTCTCTTCTTTGGCTCAGTTGATTTAGCTCTTTGTGATGATGTTTTGTGTTTTGTTATCCACTCCTTTTTTACTAAGAAATGATTTGATGCATCCTCTCTTTTGACTTAGGCTTTTCTAGTCCTTTACACATGAGCTGAACTTGACTGTTCTATGTTTTCTACTTTTCTGTCATGCTTCAGTTTGTATTTACACTGCAGGTCTTGATATAACTTGTAAGTTAGGCTTGAAAGCAATAGGAATTTTTGCTAGATTTATGAAACATTTGACCAGGAGCCAATAAGTGCATCAGCCTTGAATATAGATGTTTCGGACAAATAAAATGTAGTGATGTGTATGACGTCAACCAGAAGCAGCAGGCTGCTGTGGTGGATGTACCTGTAGACTCTGCTATTCAGTCTGTATTAGCTTGAATACCCTTTATTTGTTTTTTGAAAAAAAAGCAGAAGGACACAATTTGTGCCTTTGTGAATGGGAAAGATGTTTACGCCCTTATTTCGCCTGTATTTAGCATGAGTTTGATATATCAGTTAACACGACTACAGCCATGCCCAAAGTCGGTCCTCGAGAGCCGCTGCAGTAGCCCCGTGAGACCATCCTGATCTTGCGAGCTTTCAAGATTTCACTCGCTAATCAGTCTGGAGACTCTCCGTTGAAGAAAATTTGGAGCCGTTCACCAAACGAACGTCCAATTGGCGTTGGCTTTGAGGCGGGTTGAGGTGTGACGCAACGAGAAGCGCGACAGTTCAGTCTAAAGAACATGGCGGCTTCAGCCGATGAAACTAGCGTTAGCGTGGCTATCGAGCAAGTTTTATCGGAATTACAGAGTATTTCTTCACTGAAAGAAGAGCAAAACACTGCTCTGGAGGCTTTTCTCAGAGGAAAAGATGTTTTTGCTCTTCTCCCGACTGGTTTCGGCAAGAGTAGCCTGGTTTGTGGTTGTGTTTTCGTCGTCGCTCTGTTAGTACGTCATATGCTTCGTTGATCTGATTGGTTTATTTGGCCCGTCTATCACCAACATAGGCCAATCAGCTAACCAGTATTTTCGCCCCTTCCCAAAATTACTTCAACGGAAGGTTTCCAGATGGATATGCGGAGTAAATCCATCTGGTGGAGTCAGGTTACCGCTGCAGTACAGGTTTCATAGGTTTCCCTGCTTTAGCACATATGATTCTGATGACTGCAGTTCAGCAAAAGCCTGTCAATCAGCCATCAATGAAAATTAGCTGTGCTAGAGCAAGGAAACCTCTGAAACCTGCAGGACAGCAGCCCTCAAGGCACGATGGGGCAAATGGTTTCTTAATTGCTTCTCTAATAAACTGTACTACTGGGCTTTCTTTAAGAGCTCTCTAAAGAGGAAACAAAATTGTGGAATGATCTGATGCTTCCTATTGTTTTTCAGGTCATTCTACACTAATTGGCTTTATACAAGTATCCTTTTTTTTCCCTGCTTGAGAACATGATGAAACAGAGGCAACTGACAAGTATATTAGAAAACAAAACTGCCCATATCCTGTTTTAATCTCACAGTAATAAAATGTGAAAACAGCCTAAAACCAATAAAGTATACTTTAAAGAACTCGGAAAGGGTTTTAAGTAGCATGATGGTTTCATCTTAATTGGAGATTTAAAAATGTATCTGCCTTATTTCCAATTCCTATTTCAAAAAAAAAAATGTCAAGCCAGATTTACTTTTTGCATTATCATTTCCTTTCCATATTCATATTTCATTATTTTATCATTTCTATTAGACTAGTCATCAGGGTTTTTTTCCCCCTAGTTTGTCCTTTTTACCTTCCACCCACTACTTAACTGATACACATCTTGGCTAAAGATATTAACATCCTAGTGTCAACATTACACACAGATAGACTACCATATCTATAGAGCAAAAGGCAAACAAATACAGAAACCACACAGCCATATAGGGCATTGCAAAAATGTTTGTCATGCTATATCTTCTAATGGATTGAAGTTAAATCATAATGAGAAATAAGAGGAAAATAAGAAGAAAGTTCCCCATAGTTGCAGCATCATCTTGTTTCAATTATAATTTTTTTCAGCATGCAGGGGGAAGCAGAAAAAGTAACTAACTGTTAGAATAAGGTAGATACAGAGCTATCCTAGAGAAAAACCTTTGGGAGACCTCAGAAAACTCAGAAATAGGCAAAAGATTTACAATCTAGTAGTACAAAAACCCCTCACCATCACATTTCTTTCTTTCTATACCAACTTAAATTAGGGCTGGGCGATATAGAAAAAAAGCTTATCGATAAAAAAAAATGCATATTGATCGATATCGATAATTATTGAAAAGATTTGAAACCATATTTTATGTGCAGCTCTGCCTGGACTTTTTATGATATTGCTAAATGATTTAATTTTAATAAAGAACACAAACACAGACTTCCAATTAAATATTTATTTAACCAACTTTTTTAACCATAACAGAATAGTTTTAAAGAAAAATAACTTAAAAGACCTGAGTTATGTTATTAAATACTGACAAAGAATAAACTTAAGTGACCAAAATAAATATAACAAATAAACCTGGTTCAGCTTAGTTTCCTGCTTTAACCTGAGTTATTACTTTGAAGTTGCTGGCCCCTCAGCATTTTTCTCTCAATTGTTAGAACTACGTGGGAAACTGCCCAGAACTGAATATATATATATATATATATATATATATATATATATATATTTTCCCGAAATTCCCGAAGATTCCTCGGAGGAGAGTCGCGGCGGGGCCTACACAGCTCGTACTCCTGCGGATGTGTGCGGCTGAGATGATAAAAAAAAAAAAAGTTGGTTGTGTTATCAGACTTCGTTTTCACTGGTTCTCAACACATTTTACAGATGACTGTGGTTTGTTTTTTGTCCGACTTGCCATGACCGAAATACTGCCAGACTGCCGAACTACAAAAACCCTTCTTTGGAACAATTTCCTCCGCCTCGCCTTGCTGCGACATCTTCATGTGCTCTGTGTTGTGGTTTGAGAGGGCGGCGCTTTGTGACGCCATGCCTGGGTCCGCGATTGTGATTGGTTAGGAGGAAGTAGTGACTAGCATAAACCTACATGCTAGGCTACAATGAGAAGGAAGGAAAACTGCGTTTGTTTATCGAACTTTATCGAGCCTATTTTTTTCTATTGCGCCACACGTCTATCGATCGATATATATCGTTATTGAATTATGGCCCAGCCCTAACTTTAATTGAAATACTCCCACAACAACAATTAAATTGACTTTAGGTGACTGAACAAAATCAATGGGCTATATGCCAGACTCAAGTAGTTTCTGAACTCCAGACAGCACATTTATTTCTTGTTTTTCATTACTGAACATACTGATTAAAGGTATACTATGCAACCGGTGTTGATTTTCCAGCGAGGCTCCCCCCAGAGGGCGAAAGTAAAAGTGCACTGTCATAAATATGCTCAGCTGTTCTCCTGGTTTCTCCGTCAAGCCAGGCGCGGTTGTTTTGTGCTTAGCAAACAGGCGAACGCAACGAATCACCATGTCTACTGCGGTAAGTGACTATTTTGTTCCAATTTTCGAGTTTGAAAATTTCGCTGTTTTCTCGCTGGTTCCGCCATGATAACTGCACAAATATCGCCACTGCGCTAGCAACGACCATGCCTTTCACTGGGGGCGTGTAGCAGTTCTTGCCGTAAAGCAAGGCCGAATCTCGCGATGCACGAGACTTCTGAGCCTGTGGGTGCGGGCCGAGGGCTCCTGCAATTGCAAGTAAAGTATTTCCCCTACAAACCACCAGGGCGGCCGAGAAAACCTTTGTTCGACCTGAAATGACTCATTTAATCATCCAAAACGTTATGGAACACATTAATTAACTGAAAAATGTTGCATAGTATGCCTTTAATTTAGGTGAGTGTGGCCTATGTTGTCATGGATACCGAGGTTAGACACACCTGGATAAATTAGTCTGTCATGTAATGAAAAACAGGAAACAAAGGAGCTGGCAGCAGGAAGTACATTTGTGACATGTATCTTAATAAAATATATTTTTCCATTCAGTTTTTATCACTCGATGCACAGACCAGTAAACTCTCTCAATGCACAGTTGTATGGCTATAATCACTCCTCTGGGAAAGCATAAAGTAAGCGAATAAACACTGGCTCTCAAATGCCCAATTTTGAGCAAACCCCTTCTTCCTTAATCTCCTGTGCTTATTTAAAATGTAACCTCTACTGGTACACAATTCAAGAGAGGGTTTCTTTTATCTCCTGGGTGGCTACACCAAGGAGAGACAAATATCTTTTCTTCATGTATGCACATCTTCAATTGTATGCATATAACCCATGCGTTTCTGAACTGAGGCGTGCATTGGTCCTTGCTAACTGTCTTCATATGGTCAGGAATCTTCAACACGGAGAGAGAGTAGGCAATTAGGTGTTTGACAGACAAGAATTCTTTATATGCGCCCCTGTTTGTCTCTCTAAATAATTCCTCTCTTGTACTCCAACCACAATAGGCTCTCTACAGCTATTCCTTAGCTGGTAAAAAATAGGCTCTTTGGCATTCCCCGGCAAAAAAATATAGAACAAACCAACCAGCAGTTTAGGATTCCTGGCGTTCTAAAAACTGTCATTTAGAATAAAAGCAACATGAAATCCGGTTTGATGTCAACATAGTTTATCTATTACGAACAGCAACAGAAGCATGAGCAACAGGGGGCAAAGCATTACTCTTGAACTTTTGGAGACGTATGGTGTAAATGGTGTGAAAGCCCCCTCCAAGGAACAGGCAGCTTTAGGATTGTTTGTCTGATTTCTTGAATAATCACCCATCATTTATCTCTTAATGCTCAGTGACACTTCAGGTTTCTTTTGATGCACTTTCACAACACTCAGCTCACGACAGAGTTTGTCACCGTTTACTCCAGTGTGGCATCATACAATATTTATCCCCATGGCACTAGTCTACCCACATACACACTGTCACACAGCCAAGTGTTGAAAGCTTTGCAGTTCACCAGTTTAACTTTCAGAGTATTCAGACCGTACCCTTACTTTGGTGCTCTCAAAGCGCCTATCCAAAGCCATCATAATTCTTTCTGCGTAGGCGGCCCTACTTGCTTTAAGAGGGCTGTAAAAGGCAAGTTTTGAAGCAACAGGATACTGCTGTGTATGTGCTGCCTGTGCACTGCCTGGCAGACAGACGGATTCTAAGGGAAGGCATTGCAAACAGGAAGGTTAGCGTCTTTAACTAGCAGGTTAGCGTCTTTAACTAGCTTCTTGGACAGAGCAGGACAGTCCTTACTTCTAAAATGTCATTACAAAGTGCAGGTGAGGAAATGTCAGAGTGATTGTGAGGTTGTGTGTATCCATGAGAAAAGGAAATTGAGGGAGCCAGACAGGCAAAGAGGGAGCAGATGCATGGAGGTAGAGCAAGCATTGTAGCCGACATGATTGCATGCCTTGATCTTTCCTATGGCAAGAACAAGACCTCAATCTCTCACTATCTCCGCTTTAATCAAATCCCTACCTTTTTTGCCTCCCTGCCACAAAACTGTCACAGGCTGAAAATAAGCCCTTTCCTTATCAAAGAGCCAAGGGTTCAATTGATTTCTAGGCAAGGCTTGAATTCTTATTGGGAAACTTTGAGGCACACACACAAATACACAGACTAAAAAAGAGAGAACACCTGCACCAACTACCCAAACCACCACCCTCCCCATCAGGCAAATTACTTCTGACTTTTAATTTATTTCTGCAGGAAATGGAAAGCTACATCCTAACCACAGTCAATAGGGGGACTGGGGAGGAGAGGTGTAATCAGGCAGCTCACCAACTCCAAGGTTTCTATCCTGTCACTTTTAATAGCTGCTCAGACCACACAATCTGCTCGGCCTGATATGCTAACGCCATTCCCATAGCTGGAGCCGCAGCCATCTCTGCCCCTCTAACTCTTTCTCCTCCCTCTCCTCCTCCTCAGTGTCCTTCCTAATAACAACTGAACGCTTCCACAATTCCCCGGTGCCTCATATGAAATAAATTGCGGCCAAACTGCTTTCTACCCCCCCCATCGTTGAGTATGGTGAATGAATCAGAATGGTGATAGGAAGATGGGCAAGTTTCATTTAGATTCAGAGTGTCATTCCTGGATTTGATACAAAGCGAGATTAGATTTAAACTAGCCAAGTGAGCCTCTGTTCCGTGTTTTGGCTTGAGTCTTGCTGGCAGAGGAGCAGTGTATTAGTCTACAGCTTTCAATCCACGGAACCTTGCAGATATTAACAAGGCTTTGCAAACAGAACTGATAAAAGCATGTCTTTAGTCGAGACAGAAGTATCTCAACAAGCACTGAAGGGTTTAACAAAAGATTTGAAGCCCTGCAGTAGTGACACAAGTTTAATAGTCATAAAAAAAGTTTGTTAAGTTTGTTTCAGAAATTGCAGTGCCTTTGGCAACTTTATTCAAACAAAATAATTAAATCCTTGTATGAATATCTTAAGGTGTGACTTGTGTTTTTTTTTTCTTTTGTTCAGATAGTTAAAGCTACAGTGTGTAATTTTCAGCGACATCTAACGTCCAGACTGCAGACCGCAGCAACATGAACATCCCCCCCCCACCGCTTCTCCCCCCCAACAGTACGGCGAGCGTTACGGGACAAAATGTCTTCCACGACGTCCGCATCACATACCTTCTCAAGTGATGAGGTTTGTTTACATAGATAATTTTACAGATAGTATTTCATTAGTCTGTGTGTTCAGTACCGTCTCAGTTCATCTCTCTCAACTTGCCGTAGTTACTTTCGAGCGTAATGGGCGATCTCGCAATCGCTAGTTTGTTGGCTCTGCGCTGCCGTAGCGCAAAGATGTCTGCCTCCATGGCTGCGAGACCCGCTCCTATGTAATTATATAAATAACGAATTCTAAGGCAACGCAAATATTAAGGTTAAGAGGCTGAGCTCGTAGATGATGATAAATAACATATTTATGTATAATATATTACATTTCTGACTGTATATCCCTGTAATTATTACACACTGTAGCTTTAAGAAAGCAATTTGAAAGGCTTTTATATAAACTAAAAAAAGGCCCAGCTTGATAAATGTATGGATCAAACCTTGTACAATCATTTCTTACCAATGAAATCCTGTTTTTCAGCATCCAATTTGTGTTGTTTTTGTTGGTGTTGTTTAAAATAAGAAACGTTTTTGTGTCATCTAAGGAAGCTTTGTTTTTTGCTACCAATTCATCTAAGTGAGCTTTGGATGCACTGGAAAAATGATCTAGAAATAAGTAAAACCGCCTCAAATTAAGTGTATTTATCCTTAATTTTAGTAGGTTAATGAGATGATTTGCCAATGGAATAAGTATTTTTACTCTTAAAATAAGAGATTTAGATAAAATGCACTTGAAATAATAAAAATGCAATTGTGTTTCCTTATTTTAATGTAAATTGTCTTGTTCCATTGGCAAAATGTCTGTTATGCCTTCTCAATTTAAGAACAAATGCAGTTATTTTAAGAAAAGAATGACTTATCTAGATTTTGAGTTTTTCCTGTGTGAATTGCTTATGCACTCTTGGAGTAATTTTAATCAGCAGCTCCTAGTAAAATAGCAAATACCAGTTATATTCATGTAGTATCTTTATTCTACAGGGCTGGCAAAGATCAGCTTTCTGTTTTAAACTGTAAAATTATATATTCTGTATACATAATATGCTTGTTCAACATCCTTATTTCGCACACAGAAACGCAATGCTGTGCCTTACTTAGGATAAGTTTCTAATTTCAGACTCTTATACTGTTATATGTGGAATAGAAAGAAACAGACACATAACATTGTATGTCACAGTTCACTTCAGGCCAAGGTGTGTCTTCTACTTAATGCTTTTTCTACAAGATAATAACCAAAGGCCTACTGTTATTAATACCCAACCAGCAGATGTTGTTAGCTGTGACATGCTAACAAAATACATATTTGATTTCTCAACAGATTGGTCAAGATCTTGATTAATAGGTGATCATATATTACTTATGAGTTCATAAATTTCACATAGTACTGTTTAATTAACTAACCCCTGTCGCAAAATCTCGCCTTTGCTCGGAACTCCTTTGCTGAATCTACTGCTGTGGAGCGTTCAGTGTCTGGTGTAAGATCCAGTTTTTAAACATACCCGCCCGCGTATGCCGCTTTGTTGACGTTTTGATCTGGTATTTTTATTGCGTAAGCCAGAAGGAGGTGTTCATTCTTGAAATAATACTTGCATAACAGATTTGTTATTCCATAAATGTTATTCATGTAAATTAAAAATTTGAGTCTGCATTTTACATGTACTTTGGGCCTGAGTCATATTTGGTTTGATAATATATTTTTTTTTTTTTTTTAATAGATGTAATTTCAAAAAATACTCTCTAAATACAAATTAATTAAAATTTCTATAACAAATATCCCTTTTTGTCACCTCTCTAAATATACATTTTATTTCATACCTCTATTTCCAATATCCACCTGTAATGTGCGCCTTTTATTTGACAGATAATTGCACTGGTGCTCATATAATCTTGGCCGGAGGTGAATGCAGATTGGCTTGTCCCTGTGTGTCCCTGGCTTACAGATCAGGTTTTATCTGCAAGCCGTTTGCTCTTCCAGCATCTAATGAAGCTCCCTGAAAGGAGATTAAATGGGAGAGAGAGACAAAACAATAACCATTACCAGTCACCTTCATTTTGCTTCAGCTGTTAACATCCTTGGAAGCCTTGCAGCGGCCACCTCTCACAATGCCTTTCACACATCGGTATAAGAATAGAGTCGGCAGGCAAGTAACTCTAATAAAAAAATGTAGATAGATATAAAAAAGGGAATAACATCAGGAAATTAACTCATGCATAATCTTAAGATTGCTGTTGTTATTTGCTCAGTGAAAAATGCAGAAAAAGAAAGCAGAAATAGAATAAGGTATTTATACGAAACCAAGATTTCTATTGAAATTTACAGCAGATATGTTGGATATCAGCTAGCTTGATGTATCATCAATCATCATGAAACAAAGTTCTGAAAAAAAATATACATAGCACCTTTGCCATTGTAAATTGTTTAGACTTAGCTGTAAAAATAAATAGATAAATAAATAAATAAAGCTTTTTAAATGTTCAGGTTGTACTTCTTTTGCTTTTGCGTCAAAACATCAACCTAAAGAGATATTTTGTAAGTTTTTACTGAAAAATAGCTTTAAAATAGCCTTTTTATTTGACCCTGTACAATTACAACATTGTTTTATGAGCAGAATGACACCTCAGTTCCAATGCCTCTACAGTATAAGCCTGTAGCCTATTTTACTGAATTTAGTTTGGGTCTGAAGTTCTTGCATTGTTGCCTACTAATACCCCCATTAGAGGGGTATTAGTAGGCAACAACAATCAACCAGCAAACACGTCAGCAATTATTAGTTGCATTATCACTTTTTTTTTTTTTTACAGTGTCCTGTCTGGCATTGTGGCAATAAGAATAATTGTCTTGATGCCAAAAGGAGCCCAACAGATTTTACTTTCACAAGTGTAGCGGTATGGCAATTGCCATACTGCTCCACTTGTTTCATGCATATAAATTGCTTTATTATAATTATAACAGAAGAAGAAAAAGGAAGAAAAAAAAGAACAAAAAAGAGAAAAGATGAAAGAAAGAGGAGATAGGAACGAGACAATGACAAAACATTTTCAGTCTGCTTCATCACCTGTAACGAGATGAAAAAAGAACAGCACAACCAAAAGACACGGTACGAGACATACAATAAAGCAACACCTTGAAACTATCGCTATAGTAATATTATTAAGTCTGACGTGTACTCTGTGTTACCTGAAGATATGAATGTGGGGTTTCTGTTTGGAAGTGAATCTCTAAGTACCTGAAGCCTAGCACCTGTAGTTGTTTGTGAGGGTGAACTTGTGCATGTAAAGTTTTAACCATAGAAAAAATGCTCAATAGTGGTTGTGGAGAGCCGGAGAGGCACACCCCCCAGAGCACTGAGTCCAGCGCTGGGAGACCCAAAGCCCCAGGCGCCCAAAGGGACCCCAAGAGCGAAGGCACCAAGGAGGGGCCAGCCCCGGGAATCAGACCCCCACCAAGGGAGGAGGAGAGACAGCCCCATAAGAAGCCCCCCAGCCACCGCCATGCCGGCGCCTCGGGGAGCCGCGGGGACGAGTCCGCGGGCTCCGCCGGCAGCCGGCCACCCTGAAGTAGGACCGGGCACCGAACACCGGCCCCCCCACGGCACCGACCGAAACACCCCAGCCCCACAGAGCACCGAAACACGCCCCGCCCCCCGGCACCAAGCCCCGGCGACCGGCCGCAACACCCACCGCGACCGCACCACCCAGGAAAAACACACAGGCGGTCCCGCCTGCGGCCGAGGCCCATGCGCATCCGCCACGAACCGACCGCGAGCGCCGCGGTACCCCCCCCCAAAACGCCCCCGTGTCAATCCGTGTCATAAATAATGGCTTGATTTATGGTATGTTGAACAAACACTCTCAATAATTGGAGTTATTCATACATCTACTGCTGTCTTATGTCATTAACATATGACAGCCATACTCTTTCGGTAGCAAGAATATAAAACGCACCATATAAAGCGACAACTATAATAAAAACATAAAACCCGAATGAAGCAGAATGTGGTTGTGTAAAAGGGGTAATTCACTGTAGAATATGTACAATGTTCCCTTAGCTTCCTTAAAAACCACATCATCTCCAAACTAAAAGCAGATGGCTTAAATTCCCAGAAGGCCTGGTTAATCAAACCAACAGCACTGCTCCAAACCCACGATTTGATAGAGCCTTTCGAGCACTGCAGCGTGTTTAAACGAACCACTTCTCAATCAGTCCCCACAGCACAGACATGTCTGAGGAAAGTGAATTTCATCTTTTTACCACAATCTGCCCCTAACGGAGCATGATTGGGGACGTTAGGGTGAACAGTGTGTCCTGTGCCTTTTGTTACTGAAAAGTAAGATTATTCTGTAATTTTTATAGATATTTTTCAAGGTTTACCTACAAATCTTTTTGTTTCATGTGCCTTAAAAGTCGGAGGAGCAATGCAAAAAGTACTGTTCAATAAATGCCAGCTTCTTTGTTACTAGAGATAGACAGTTTTACAAGGTTTAGAAGAGCGGAAAATAGTTATTTTGACCAAAAAAAAAAGGAAACTAATTAGAGAGAACAAACTAGCTGTGTTCAGTTAATGAGGAACATCATGACAATATTACCTAAAATAAAAAAAAACAGCAGGCTAGAGTAGACTTAAACAATACGAAATTGCAGCTAATTTAAAATGGTACATCTATTCACATTTCTTTTTCTAATTTTATACATATAAGGATAAGTAACTAAAAAGTTAAATTCTATTATAATATGGTGGATGACTGCAGCTGTCGCTGAAAAAACAAATTGAACCCCAAGCTTCTCAATCATGCACATACGAAAATACACATTTAAATAGAAACCAGTTTTTTTTTTTTTTTTTTTTCTTGCCAACCTCTCCTGGATGAAATATGGACCAATCCATTTCACAGCAGAGCTTTATCTGTTCAACCCCCAAAAAATGGCTTCGGCCAGAAGCTTGAAAAATAAAATTAAATGGGGGGCTTTTTTTATTTTGCTCAGCAGAAGTTTTGGAAAACCCGCTGACTTAAAAAGTTTGAATAGTTTTCACTTTTCATGGTGTTGAAAGAGACAAGGGGAATCTGATGCAAAAATAGGTATCATTCTTACTCTTCTCCTCACCCAGTGGATGCTGCCATGGGGCACTCTGCCATACCAAAGCAGTCACATGCAGGGGCGTTGCTAGGCACAAAGCTTTACTGGGGCACTGGCCCCCTACCGCATATGCCCATCCTGCCATACACAAATACAGTCAAGCACACTGCCCAACCCTGATAAATTCCTACCAAAATTACCAGTTGAGATATTAATGAGTGTAAGAGTATATTTGTTTTAACAAACATTAACATTTTCAACATTGCAGCTATAAAAAATAAGACATTACAAACTTTAAAAATAAAAAGTTTCCTTATACACATTCTGAAGTAATCATTAATTCCTAGGTTTCAGAGTTTTAGTTCAGGGGAAAGTTTAACTCAACCCGAACTAAGCTTTTCTTTTATTTTTTGAGCATTAAAGTGTACCTCCTATTTTTCATTTTTGCAAAGCGGTCAATCACTTCACTGTGACTCAGCTTATAAAGTTCTTCCTTTTCAACTGATTAAATAGCAGGATGATGGAGCCTGTCTTGTCCCATTGTGCACCTCGGCCAAATGTGGAGCTTCTCAACACACTGAATGACCTTTCACAACTCCAACTGTTGATTGTGATTGTGAGGCAGATCTGGGTGACCTGTGTTAGTGTTGGGAACATGGTGTTATCAAGCAAGTTGAAAACACACTGCATATCCTTGATGACAAGGCTTTCTTTTTCAACCATAAAAAGCTTTCAAACCATTTTGAATTAAATGAAAGTTTTTTTTACTCCAAATTTGTCCTGGGGATAGTGGGACAACTTCACTTGTCTAGGACCATCATGTTTCCCCCCTAAGTCACTAATGTCCCCTTCTTGTTTGTGGAAGCTGGTTGTTGCTCCCTCATCACCTTCATGGTCCTGTCTCACCTGTCTTTCATCTGTCTCTTGCCTGTCTGTCTCGCCTCCTCCTCCCTTTCCTACTCAAGCACCTTCATTCTCATTCTCTACAGCAAACATTAAAAAACTTAAATTTATAATTATGTAAATATCTATCATATTGCTTATAACGTCCCTAATGTAACTGCTTAGCTTAAATCACTAATTCATAACGGTACCTTACCTCCCTCTCTCTCATCTTGTTTTACTGCTTCCCTGTCTCTGCTTCGTGTGAGGAATTTCCTGATATCCATCTGCAAACCAGTGCAGTAATTTTCAGTTAGTAGCCTATAAATCATGTGGTTACACTGGGAAAATAATAAAATTGACAGGTAAGAAACGTTACCAGAACTAAAAATGCGTCGCGGCCGCACAGTGTCCCATCCAAAACAGTTAAGAGCAGCGTGTTAATTTACCTGCAGTTCATGCAGTGACATGCGCTGACGTGGGGGCGCTAATACATCCTCAATTTGGAGTTAACAACACACTTGCTACGCCTTTGAGTAGAAATATACGTCTCCTCCCGTTGGAATTATCTAAATTGATGCATTAAAAAAAAATGTATCACTGTTGCAAATATTCATGAGATTTATACTGGGGCACAGCTCATTTATACTGGGGCACGTGCCCCAGTAAATGGGGTCTGGCGACGCCGATGGTCACATGCAATCTAGTTCTCCACCATCTGCAGTGAAAGCCCCTCTCTAATCTAGACTGCACAAGAATTGTGCACGTGTGAATCCCTGCTGGGTGAACTGTTAATCTAAGACTTTAGTTTTCTGAACTAAATCAATGCTTTAAATCACTGGATGTGTATTGTACGTTTGGTTCACATAGGTCTCGGTGTACACTGACATCTCTTTGCTGAATAGGATGACTGATAGGTACGGAAGAGGACTAGGACCACTGAAAAAAAAAAAGTGAACTGATTTTTAAATTTTATTGCAGTTTAACATGGGAAGTAAATCTCAGAATTCTGCCTGAATTCTGACAATAAAAAAGTCAGAATTCTGACTTTAATCTCAGAATTCTGATTCTGATTTTTTTTTTTCCTAAACTCAAATAAAATTTCAGTTAACTTTTTTTTTTTTTTTTCACTGGCCCTAATCCTCTTCCGCAGATAGGTGCCCTGCAAGTCTAACTTATTGTTAGACTTGGTATAGTTATGCTGCTATAGGCTTAGACTTTTGGAGGACATAGGGACCCCCATTTCATCATTCTGCTTCATTCTCTCTCTGTTCTCCTATTCTGCAGAATCTGTTTGTTCAATCTCTAACCTTCTGCTCTCTCTGCTTTTCCTCAGAGTAGCTTTGCCTCGTCTGTTCCTGTTTGGCTGTGACGTCATCCAGGAAAGAAACATCAGCTGTGCTGCTTCCATCAACACCCTTGTTTGTAGATGTTGGAGATCGGCCTGTCTTCCAGTGTGGTCCTGTTTCTCTGGCCGTGGCTGGGTGGATGTGCTCTCTTCATCCTCTGGCATGGGAGCTGCCTTGGAGCTTGTCTGCCTGGCTGTGTGTTTCCTGGACGGGGCCGCCTTTTACAGCTGCTTTTTGTATCTCTGCTTCTTGTATCTCTGCTTCTGTCTCCTTGAACCCCAGTCGGCCTTGGCAGATGGCCGCTCACACTGAGCCTGGTTCTGCTGGAGGTTTCTTCCTGTTAAAAGGGAGTTTTTCCTCTCCACTGTCGCTACAAGCATGCTTAGTGTGAGGGATTGTATTTGAGTCAATGAGTCAATGCAATCAACTGGTTTTCCTTAGATAGAAAACTTTGTATCAATTTGACTGTATGATCTGGTTGAACTGTAAAGTGCCTTGAGATGACATGTGTTGTGAATTGGCGCTATATAAATAAACTGAATTGAATTGAATTGAATTGTTTTCTGCATTTGTCCCCTTACTTACAGGCAATTTTCCCCTTGTTTCCACACATGTTGACATGTTTCCATTAATGTATTTTTATGCACACTTTTAAATATTACAGTATTGATTAAAAATTCACATGAGATTTGGATGGAAACACTGTTAATGGTTCTGCATTTGATCTACTTCTTTTTTAGTTTTTCAGTTAAACTGTGATTTTGTGTTTTCTTGGTAATTGGTTTCTTTTCCATTTTGTGCCATTGTGGTGGTTTTCTAGTTACATGTAACCAGTGTTGTGTTTTCTATGTTGCTCTCTGTTGCCCCCTTGTACCTGTCTCTTTTTGCCAAGCTTCTAGTAGCTTCTATCCACACCTGCTCCCTATCAGCTGATTAGACCAGTCTTTGTTCCGTCTCCCATATATACACCTCCTATGCAGTTCCTCAGTGCTGGTTTCTCTTCTATGCTATCATCCCCATGTGTGTTTTTCCCTTGGTGTCTCCTGGTTTTGATTTCTTGTTGTTTGTTCCTGGAATTTGTGTTTCTGTTGCCACCTGCATCCAAATTGAATCTACAAGAACTCATCTCTGCATTTGGGTCCTGAAGCAGCCTGCATCCAACCTTGATAAACACGGCTACTCGCATATTTCCAAAGAAGGCTTTAGATCTCTTTGCCCTGAAGAACAAAACTGAAACACAGGCATGGCATCAGAATATGTAACAGAACCAGTAGTACTCCAACCAAATATGAGCTGATCCCTTTGTAGGTCATCATCAATTCTCCATTTGCTATTCTTAGTGTAATGGATCACTTCACCTCAAGTGTCTACATTTTTTTCCTGCAAAAGTAGAGAAAGAAGCTCTTGTTTTCTTTACGTAAGCCTCTTAAAACAGGTTGCTGTGAAATCTAACTTGGTTTTCACTTTAGATTTTTCACAACTCACAAGGGCCAATTGTGTAACAAGCAGCCACTTGCTTGAAGCTTTCTGAAAACATTAATGAAAACATTTACACACACATCCCACCGTGCTCTGACTGCTTTAATAGACCAAAGCCTTACTGAGATTTTGTGCAAATTTTATAGAGCGCTTAACAGTGATGGATAGGCATCATGAATTTTAACAGGGCACTGATTCATTGCTCTGTCCTTTGATTTACTGTATTTTCTGCTTGTTAAAAAACGACGTGGAACAATTACACCAAAGAGATTGTGAAAGCCAGCCACCCCAAATGCAGCCTTCCAACAATCTTGAAGCAAATAACGGCTGTATTGGTTGACTGGATGAGCTGTCAAGGGGAAACAAGCAACTTGAAAGCTACTCAACCAAACCTTTTTTCTCCAACTCCCGTTTCCATCAGGGAAATGCCACACCAGTGCATATTTATTTATTTACTCAATTTGCTTTCTGTTTTCACAAAGACAAGTTTAAAAAGTGTTTTATTTTTGTTAGCTCATTGTTTCATGAGGTCCAGTTTGTTCCACTACAGAAACAAAAATGTAGATCTTAATTATTTCAATGCCAGTCTGCAATTTGGCCCAAAACGCCATTTAGCATAACTTATTCCTTTAAGTTTGCTCTGTTGGCTGCTTTCTGAACTGCGCTTTTCATTGATTTTTTTTTTTGTAGAATAAAACGCCTATACTTAGAACTCTTCTTACAGTGAGAAATTGGAAAATTGCAAGGAAAATTCACCATGAAAGAAGAAGAAAGTTCTGAGAATGAAAATGTGGTGTGCTGTTATTATAAGCACTACGCAACTTAGTTTGTAGATTCACCTTTTGCTTGAATTGAAAGTGCAAGGTTTTTGAGAAGTCTTTTAGAGCTTTTCAGATCAAGCAACTTTATTTCTTTACATTTTCCTCTTTGCAAAATAATCCAAGATTGCATTGAGGGTATTACTGTATGAGCCATTTCAGAATTTCTCATTAGGAAATAGACTCATTCAAACCAACTTTTTCTGTCTTTTTGGCTCCAACTTTTCTCTCAACTCCGATCTCACTGTCTATCTTACTTGGTGCTAATAAGTGACTTTTTTTAACATTTGCTGTTTGACATCCATGGACTGTGGCAAAAAAAGAAACCTAACGTCAAACGGTTTGTTTTTGTTTTTACAGTAGCTTTTTTTACATAAAGGTCAAAGATGTTGAGTGTACAGCTGTCAGGACTGCTGTCTGTCTGTTGTGTTTCTGTGTTTGTCTCCCTTCCTCCACCAGGAGGCGCCTGGCTCTGGTCCGCCTCCTCACACACCTGCTGATGGTTTCCTCGTTAACGGAGTGTTCTTAAGTTGCTGACTGCCTCTACCTTGACGCCAGAGTGTTTGCCAGTTTTGGGTACTCTAGCCAAGCTGAGTTTTGTTAGTCAAACTAAGTTCTTGTCAACCTGAGTTTTAATATTGTTTTGTCTTTTGCCTCTCGGCAGGAAGTCATCCTGCAAACTGGATTTTTCGGACCTTCTCTTCCTAGAGGATCAACTGAGCCTCAAACTGAGCTTGGGTTCAAACAGGAGTTTTGGATCCACTTTCCCCAAGAGATTGTTTGAGCTTCACACTGAGAAAGGGATTCATCTCCACTATGTCCCGTTCAAGTACCGCAGGAAATCTGAGTGGCAGTCAGTTTCTCTGTTCACCTACAAACAACCGCATTCTGGATAAACCCTGTTCCGCCCTTCACCGAATCAGACAAACACTGGAACTACAGCATACAGACTGGAGTCAAAGATTCAACAACTTCTCTGGAAACGTGAGTCAGAAACCAGATCCTCTTCTCTAAGTTCACGAATCAAATTTCCCACTGAGCCTGAACTAATCGCTGTGCCTTCCCCTCACTTTTCAATTCCGGTTGAGCAGTGTTCAGAGCAACACTTCTCTCTGCATTATCTCTTCAATAAAACCTGTTAAACCTTTTCTCCTGGTCTCCCTGTTTGGTCTTCTGCAATTGGGTCTGAACTTTAGTAAAATCATGACAACAGCAAATAGTTGACTAGTCAATCTGTTTTCCCAAATGAGTGGTGGATTTCTGAAGCTCCTCAAGATTCCATGAGCTTTTAAGCTTTTTCCACAAAGGCTTGCATATGAAAAAGGCTACACATAAAACTATCCTACAGTAAATGTAAAACCGCAAACACTGGAAACATTGACATACAGATCTATATTATCCTTTGAAGTTATCATAATTGATAAAATACATTTAATCCATTAACTGTCATGTCCCAGATGTGGTGCTTCCAAATTTTCAACCTCACCCTGCAACAACATGGCTACTGTTCACCATTACAACGGCCTTATGGCCGACTAGGCCCTCCCAGGGGTTAAGTGGCAGCTGTTAATGTAATTCATGTTTATTCAGGGTTTCAAATTTGTTTTTGAGGATTTTGGTGTGGCCAGTTAATTGTTTAATGTGCAGAAGGAAACATGAATTGTTTAAAAATTACATCTATCTGGTCTCAGTAACTATTTTCAGGTTGGATTCTGACTAATGATTCGCTGCCGCAGGACATATAATGAAGAAAAACTGAATGAAGTTTGAAGAAATTAGCTACCTGATATGAAGTTAAAAAATACTACAGTATTTTTTTTTTTATGTTTTATATTAACATTCTCCTGATGTTCTATGTAGGTACACATTTTTGTATATAAGATTTTCTGCAGGGCTGAAACAATTAATCGGATCAATCATGATTAATCGATTATTGAAATAATATATATATATACAGGATATATATAAACATTTTGAATTTAAGTTAAAAAATATATATTTTTTTTTTCATCTGTCACTATTCTCTATCCAGAACTTCGGATAAAGTCTTCTTTAAGGAACATTTGCCTATCCGATTATTAATCGAAAAAAAATGATAAAAAAAAAAATTTTGATAGACATTTTTAGTTAAGGTTCTGAAAGTTCAGAAACCAAGAATCAAACATTTCAACACAACACTTGGAGCAGTCGAATATTCTCAGCGCAAGCAAGAGATATTATCCAGTATGGATCATTTAGATTTTAAATCAAAATCTATATCCTGAATTCAGATGTTTTTTTTCCTATGTTTAATCTCTGAAGTATTATTGTCTCTGTCATATAATCTCTTATGGTTGTAATAAAGTATTATTTATCATCTAATAAGGTAATTTTCAAATCAGTTTATTTTTATTTGATTGAAATTATATTATATTATATTATATTATCAGTGTGAGACTCAAAAAATCCTTCCAGGGGGAAAAGGCCAAACATCCAGCTTGCAGGATGACTTCCTGCCGAAAGGCAAAGACAAAAAGTTAAGGCTCAGCGAAAAACAAAGACTAAGTTAGACTCAGCAAAACTCAGGTTGGCTAGATTACCCAAAACTAGCAAACACTCTGGCGCCGAGGTAGTGACAGTCCATGGCTCAAATAGTCCTTAGTGATGATCCAACCAGCAGCAGGCGTGTGGGAGGACCAAGGAGAACAGGTTGCGCCTGGAGGGAGAAAACACAAAAACACAACCCACACAAACTGGATTCCTAACAAATCAGGGGTTAAGGGTCTTTGCTCCGGGACCCAGAGTGGCAGTCTGTGGGAGTGGGTTTCGAACTCAAAACCTCAGGATTCCAAGCTCATGCCCTGACTACTAGGCCGCCACTCCCCTAAAAATTGTCAGGCCGAGCTATGATTGTTGTAGAATTGTTGTTATTGATCACAGTAAACTGTATTAGAAGGAAGGTTATTGAAATCCTGTAATATGGAGCTGGATATTAAATGTCTGTGACATCAAATCTTTGTGACTATAATAACTAGTTAAACAATATGTGTTTATTAACTCTCAAGTTTTCCCATATTTGGCTAAAACTGACTTCTGTATTTTCTAGAATCCTTATATGATCCAATGCATCTCATAAATGCGACAAAATTCAGCTACAGCTTTTATTATATCCGTCTTTTGCTTCATCTCCATTTCGACTGAAGTTGTCCTCCACTCCTTCCAGCCAATTTTACTCAAAGCTTAGAATTCAACACATGCCAAGAGCTTGAGGTAATCATTTCACCACACATTAGAATCGAGTAGCAGTAACTGCAGACCCAACCTGCTTCTTGTGAACATTCCAGGCCGCTGGTTTTTTTTGGGTGTCTCTTCTTGGCACCCCTTTGGCCTTTAAATACCAAGCAGATATACTTAGAATTTCACCACCTGTCTCATTACTGTTGTTGAATCAATGTGCATTGCTGTAGTGTTCCCATTTCACCTCAAATGTCTGATTTCAACATGGTAAGGTGCCCCGTCACAATGAACAAACCTGCCTTTAGATTCAACATCCCCGGCCTACCCACACACAAGATCTAAATCCAGCAGAACACCCCTGTGGTGTGTTAGAACTGAAGGTTCCCAGCATGTATCCATAGCTAAAAAATCTACCGCAAAGATTTGATGCTAGCATATCAACAGGGAGCGAGATCTCAAAGGACTTTTTCTGCATTGTGCTTTTGAGAACAAAGGGAAGCCCGACAAAGAATTAGTATGTTGCCTTTTAAGTCTACTTGTAATGCATTATTTAATTTTTGCATGAATAACACATCCGAAACTGACAGATATTTACAACGGCTGCATATTAGGTCAACTTCACCAGTGTTCATTATTTTCCATCTAGATTAAAGTGAAAGAAATCCAGGTCATTATTTGATTTTAAAATCCCTGCTATAATTAAACTTGTGCTTGGCATCAATTTTGACTCCATAGCTGCAACAGTTTGGGATGTTTTTCCACCATCATAGGAATGGTTACCTCACAGCTCACAGAAGTACAGGAAGAATAACAAGATTACCACATGCATATTGAAATGTATATATATATTTTTATAATGTTTAATTAATTTAACACATCGCTGGGGAAACAACAGCAAGGCATACAGGTACGGGGTGCCCCCAGGGACATAAATCAAAATTAACTTCCATAATCACATATTAAATTAAACTCTTCCATATAATATACTTACAAACATGCACAAAAACTAGTAAAAAGCTCTCAAATTATCTCACATTAACTAGTGCAATGCTATATGAAAGCTTGTCAGTAGTGTATATTAAAGGTAAAGCTTTTCACCAGTTTATATGAACATTTCTCATTACTTTGTTTGAGAACTTTTGAGTAGGTTATATTTAGGGCTGGGTATTGTTAAAAAAATTTCGGTTCCGGTACCAATACCGATACCTTCACTTCGATACCGGTTCCTGAACGATACTTTTTTCGATACAGGTTTTATAATATCAATTCGAAGAAAAAGAAAATTACACAACATAAAAAAGTACAAATCTTGAGTTTTATTTTAAGCTCTGATTTTTCCATTTACATTTTTCCTCTTACATAAAAAAAAAATTCAGTGTCTAATATTCGCTGTTACATTGTGAGGACCTTTTTACTTAGCAGTTTTCCTTTAGAAAAATTACCATGTCTGACAAACAAGCCTGTTGAATGGGATCCTACTGACAGCGCACCGCTGGTATGTGGGGGTCTGAGCGGCTCCGACAGAAATATTGGAAGGCAGGATGGTAATCTGGATGAACTGACTGCATTGATTAAGTTTTCAGGTCGATTTTCCCACTTAAAAACATAATAAAACTACTTTATTCCCACTGATCACAGCAAATATAGCTGCAAGGCAGAGAAAGGATAGAGTAGCTCCGCCCAACGTGCGTCAGAGCCACTTTTCGACCGCCCAGCCAGAGCAGCAAAGCTTCTTCAGCCGCGCGTCAGAAGCTGGTACAAGCAGCAAAAAAGGAAGCAGCAGACGTGATTTTGCTGCTTCTGCTGCGTCCAGTTTGAAAGCAGCATGATTCACTTTGCTCTGGCTTTGCTCTGCCCACGGGCTGCTGAGAGGAGGATGGTGGCGCTGGCTGCGGTCCGCTCTTTTTGCAGTCAAACACCGAGCAACTTTCTGCTCCTAAATTGTTTCTGTGCACGATGTATTGCATTGCGCACTATTGGCATCGGTCTTAATAAAGTGAAGCCGTAATTTTGACCTGGGGGGCATTTTAAAGGGGTTCCACGACGCTCGCAACCAGTTCACAACAGATACACTTGAACCCTGGCTGTAGGCGTGACCACCTATGTATTTTTCCTGGGTGACACAATCACGTTAAGTGTTACAGCCAATCACCGAAACTTGGTACCGAAAGACGAGGCATGTTTCGATACTCTGTAGAACCGAAGCATTTCGGTCGGTACCATAAAAGAACCGAAGTTCGGTACCCAGCCCTAGTTATATAAGAGGTAAATGTTTTCACTAGTTTAATAATATGTTTATATGGAGGTTAATTTTGATTTATGTCCCTGGCGGCACACCAAATACAGGGCCCCAACCCTACAGTACAGAATCTAAGCCCTTATAAAGATCTTGAACAACAGTATACATTTCTTAAAGGTGTAATAGAATGATTTTATAGAGTATCTGGTATCTGGGTTGATATGGTAGGGTGACCAGACGTCCTCTTTTTCCTGCATATGTCCTACTTTTCATACCTAAAAAAAAAATGTAGTGGGGATATTTTAAAATTGTCTGGGATTTTGGTCGACTAAAGTGCAGCACATAGTCGAAACAGGGAGCCAACAGGGGATGGAGTGACCCGACCCAGTGACCGTGGCCTGGACACAGGCGGCCCCACGCTCCCCCCCGCCTGCCTTACTGTCCCCAGCCCCCCTCCTCCGGCTGAGGAGGGTGACAAAGTCCAGGCCAGAACCAAATAAGGCAACATCCTCGAGTTTACGTCAACTTGGGCTTCATTTGAATTTGACCGTTTTATTTTGGAAGATTAGAATTGTGAGATTTGCAGAGAAAGGAGGTGTTGATGGGGTTTGAACTTCTCTGTACGTCCATTTCACCCACTGAACTATCGTTATTCATCTATGACAATGGAAACTCGGTTTTGCATTCCATGACCCCTTTAATTTATAGTTTTGGATAGACCAACAACACAATGTAAAGTAACATAATAAAAGAAAATTATACCTCCTTTTCTTTAAATAAACTGTCTTTATAGGATATATCAACCAGCTTGTTCATCTCCAAAGACTAAAATTTTAGCCTATTCTTTAAAAAAAATTGTTAAAGCTCAGTTAGATTAGATAGAGATCAGAAAAAATAAAAATCTACCCAATGATTCTTAATGAGATTTATGTCTGGAATTGAATTATGCTGTAATATGCAGTGATCTAACGATTTTAACTAAATCATCTTCCCTTCATGTCTGAGAAGCTTTCTGGTATAAAGAGGTGATCTTCCTACTGTTTAGGATATTTCACCCCTTTCGTGGTTTTTGAAATGTCCTTAAACTTGGGAATATATATATATAAACTTTTAACTTTGTCCCTGACCTATCTACTGTGTCCTTGGTGTTTATTGTGCTGTTTGCTCTCTGATGCTCTGAGAACCTCACAGAAATACTTGATTCATACTGAGATAAAATTACAGAAGTCAATTCTCTCTCCTTAAATCCCTACGAAATATGAAGCTTGTGTTTGTTACATGACCGATTTTTAAAAGGCTTTGGGTGATAAATACTTTTGCAAGGTACTTTGTGTAATAAAACCCAGAATATTTAATGTCAGTGTTTACATTTTTGAAGGAAAGGAGAAGAAAGAACAAACCATATACTACCTATACACAGGCACCTATTTTACTTTAAAAAAAAATACTTCAAAAATATACATCCATGTTTTTATTTAAATGTATTTTATTTTATTATATTTGTTTTGCTGTGTTTGATATAGCTTTTTTTTCCAAGAAAAAAAATACTCTGAACTGCTCCTAAGCCAGGAGTGCTATTGGAAACAAAAATAAACAACAATCAGGCTGCAGGATGAAGGCCATGAGGGAGGAACTGGAGAGGCAAAAAGAAGTCCTGCTTCCACCGACAGACCAGAGGCCTATGAGCTAATAGGGCAGAAAATGTGGAAAAAATTGTTTTTTTTATTTCAATATATTTGCCAAATGATCACAAAAGGCAATAATGCCCCAAAGTAAAAAACAAACAAATAAATAAAACTAAAAGAAACATCATAAAGTGTTTTCCTATAAAGCTCAGATGTCAGATAATTGGATGTAAATTCTTCTTTTTTTGATCAATACCAACTGGATAAAAAAATAAATAATTTGCCCTTTAGCCATGTTTCTCAACATACGGCAGTGGCTGGTTTTAATAACATACATGGCTTGGTCCCTGTACTGCTAAATCTCATGAAAAGTGTATAAATGCCAAGCATGGTGAGTCATGTTTCCTATTTTACACAACATTATTACATTTCTAAGAATTTGCATGTCATTTTACGCCATGCTCCATGCCGGAATAACATATGTACATTTCAATGCATCGCCATCATATCCCCATAGGCAAGCGCCAGGCAACTAGAAAGCACTGGAAACATCCCCACATCAGTGGAGAGACAAAATAATTGTGTTTGTATGTTAGAGAAAGCTCTGCAGCAGCATTATGCTTGACAGTTAAACTAACCACAAACATCACCACCTCCATGTTCACATGACTTACTTCGGTGCATATTAAATATGCTACTCTGACACAGAAACCATGGCATGTTTTTGTGCATTAATAAAAACATGATGTACCTCTGAACACTTCAGAAGAGAGACGGTGGAGCTGTCTTGTTCTATATAGAACTGAGTTTTTATCCCCTGTTGAGATGCCCTCTCGTCTCTTTGTTATGTGTGTATTTTTTTCGCTCTTTCTCTCACTGTCACTCCACCAACACTCTCCCCCTTCCCTCTCCCTGCATGCGTAGCTCCTGTGTCCCTTTTTTTTTCTCTTTCCATCAGATAGGTGGTCTCTGGAGCTCAGAAATAGAGAGGAGTATCAGAAGTTCGCACTTCATTACTGACAACAGATGAAAGTAAAACCACCCGGATCAAAACATCTCTTAATTGTATTAAAAGGAGACAAACAATAGTATTTATTAGAGGCAGGGGCAGGTTGCGGGTGCCCTTCTGTGTTTACACCCCCCCCCCCCCCCCCCCACCTCTGCTGTCAACAGGAAGCAAAAAAAATAAACTATTCTTTGGTTCTTTTGTTTACTTTGCTTATGAAGGGAGCATAATTGGATTTTCTACAGCATCTCAGTTTTAAAAGAAAACATCTCGGATGCAGACATCTGGAGAATTATTGACGTTTCTGTTCATAATAATAATTCTTTAATCTGAAGGAGTTATTATCTAAACTCCAGTTATCATATTTCAGATGCTTCACTCTATTTGTTCGTTGCTTATTTATGCTAATTTGTTCAGCTCATTTTGTTTTCATTGGTAGCCATCTTTGGTATTTACATAATCAGTATGTAAGCAGTTTATAAGAGACTTTTATATTTCATAACACGCTGCACCGTATCTGAAGGAACAGTATAATTGTTTATGACGGTCAATTTCATAAGAATATTAATTACCATTTCACTGATTTTTCATCAGAATTGAGCTCCACAGATGTTTCCAGGAAATATGTTCTCCTTGCTCAGCCTAGGTGGACAACAGATAGCCGTGTGTTTGTAGCTCTGTCGTTATGCAGGATCCCCAAAACAATGTTTAAGATTGGTGTATTAAGGTCAATACAAAGAAGCATAATTTTATATAAAAGATAGAGGCCGGGGTCTACCACACCAGGCAGGACCCCCGATGCAGACTGTGCAAAGATGCCTCTGAAACAATACAGCACATAACAGCAGGGTGTAAAATGCAGGCAGGAAGTGCATACATGGCACGCCACAACCAGGTAGCTGTCAAAGTGTACAGGAACTTCTGCCATGAGTATGGGCTGGAAGTCCCAAGGTCAAAATGGAAGACACCTCCTAAGGTAGTTGAGAATGACCGAGCTAAGATCCTATAGGACTTCAAGATCCAGACTGACAAACAGGTGATGGCTAACCAACCAGACATCGTCCTGATCGACAAACAGCAGAAGAAGGCAGTAGTGATAGATGTGGCAATCCCAAGCGACAGCAACATCAAGAAGAAAGAACACGAGAAGCTTGAGAAATAGAAATAGATAGTGGGAAGTAAGAGCAGCAGTGGTGCCAGTGGTAATTGGAGCACTGGGGGCTGTGACCCCCAAACTGGGAGAGTGGCTACAGCAGATTCCATGTAAAACATCAGAGGTCTCTGTCCAGAAGAGCGCAGTCCTAGGAACAGCTAAGATACTGTGCAGAACCCTCAAACTCCCAGGCCTCTGGTAGAGGACCCGAGCTTGAGGATGACACATACCACCCCACGAGGGGGGAAAAAATTGCTTTTTTTTGTTTTATATATATATATATATATATATATATACACTACTCAAAAAAATGAAAGGAACACTTTGTAATCAGAGTATAGCATCACGGTAATTAAACTTCTGGGATATTGATTTGGTTGGGGTTGTTAATCAGTTTCAGCTGCTTTGATGTTAATGAAATTAACAACAGGTGCACTAGAGGGGCAAGAACCAGACGACCATCAAAACAGGAATAGTTTTACAGGTGGAGGCCACTGACATTTTTTCCCCTCCTCGATTGGCATTTGCCACAGAACACCAGAATTGGCAAGTCGGCCACTGGCGCCCTGTGCTTTTCACAGATGAGAGCAGGTTCACCTTGAGCACATGTGACAGACATGAAAGGGTCTGGAGAAGCCGTGGAGAATGTTATGCTGCCTGTAACATCGTTCAGCATGACCGGTTTGGTGGTGGGTCAGTGATGGTCTGGGGAGGAATATCCATGGAGGGACGCACAGACCTATACAGGCTAGACAGCAGCACCCTGACTGCCACTAGGTATCGGGATGAAATCCTTGCACCATTTGTCAGACCCTATGCTGGTGCAGTGGGTCCTGGGTTCCTCCTGGTGCACGACAATGCCTGGCCTCATGTGGCGAGAGTATGCAGGCAGTTCCTGGAGGATGAAGGAATTGATACCATTGATTGGCCCCCACGCTCACCTGAACTTAATCCAATAAAACACCTCTGGGACATTATGTTTCCATCCATTCGACGCCGCATGGTTGCACCCTAGACTGTCCAGGAGTTCAGTGATGCCCTGGTTCAGATCTGGGAGGAGATACCCCAGGACGCCATCCGTCGTCTCAGTAGGAGCATACCCTGACGTTGTCTGGCATGCATACACGCACGTGGGGGCCATACAAATGACTGAATACCATTTTGAGTTGCTGCAATGGAATTTCAGCAAAATGGACTAGCCTGCCGCATCATTTTTTCACTGTAATTTTTGGGGTTTCTTTGAATTCAGCCCTATGTAGGTTGATCATTTTCATTTCCATCAAATGATGTGGCATCCTTTTGTTCCTAACACATCACCCAGTCCATATCAATATAAATAAACAGCATGATTTCTTGCCCCATTGAGATCTGATGTGTTTTCAAAGTGTACCTTGAATTCCTTTGAGCAGTGTATTTTTTTTAATTCCACCAAAAAGGTCAAGGCAAAGTACCCTTGGGGACGTGGTCAGGACAAGAGATGGTGGCAGCAAACTTAGCTGAGCATAAGAGTAATAATGATACATGTCAATAAGCAGAGGTTTTTTCAGGTAGAAGAGTTTGAGGAGGCCTTGTGTAGCTCAGTTGGCCAGAGTCTTATCAGTTTGAGAGGGTTTCTTTAAAACACTGAATTAGCGATATATAAAGCTGGCAGAGGACAGGATGACTGTCAGAATGTTTCTGAAGGAGTTGTAAATATACCTGACTGCAGGATTATGATGTCTACCAGTGATGAAAGCCAATACCATACTGTTTATAACAACTGAAAAATTAAAGTGCCATTTATCAACCCTACAAGGGCTGCACCAAGATGGTTTCAAGACAAATAATTAAGTAACACTACACAGTAACTACATTACTTTTCCTGTAACTAGCACTGTAACTAATTAGTTTGTAAAAACAGTAACACGATAGACATTACTACACTTTAAACAGAGCTGTTATTTGCTACTTACATGTATAAATAGGGACTACAGTATATTTCTCCACTGTAAAATCAATAAAGCCAATCAATTAATTAATTTGTGGTGTAAGTGCGCGTGGCACATGCAGTAGGGATGAACATATTGGAGAGACAATGGTGTATTGCCACTGATTCAATGACAACGTTCCAACAGAAAATGCACTCAATGAATGCTAAATGTTTGTGTGACTTGCTTATTATGTTCAGGAACATAGACTTCATAAACATTAGTTAGAAGCTGTAATCTAAAGAAGCTCCTCAGATCATTTCAACACTGACTGACAGCTTTAATCAACACATGTTCTTTACTTTCTTTTACTTACTTTTACTTATCTTTTACTTTAGCTTCTTTACTTGCATTATTTATGTTTTCTCACATAGAAATACTAGGATCGTACATTTCTGCTAAGTATTTTTTTCTATTCATGTATCCACTGTTCTGTTCTATTCTGTTGCGCAGTATATATTTTTTTATTAAATTGCTTAAAAAAACATTAATTTTTTGCCAATTCAAGGCTGTCAATGTGCAAAATAATAAATGCCTAAATATGTTCTTTGTGTACTTTTATCATAAACAAAAACATGATTACATCTACATAATGATATTGTAACTCACCTCAAAATAGTGCAGATTAGATTTCAACCTTATAAGATGCTTGGACCTTAAAATTAATTATTTAATTTATTAATTAATAACAAATACCTTATTTTTCATATTGTAACCTTAAGTTGTATTTAAAATTCCAATAAAAAGGTTCTTCAAAACTTTAGATCCTTAAAAGTAACTGCCTAGTTACTTTGGCTAGTAACTGATCACTTTCGCTGAGCAGTAACTGATTCAGTTACATTTTGGAGACGTAACTACTAACTATAGCTAAGTACTTTTTAAGTTACTTGCCAAACACTGCAGGGCTAAACAGGAAAATGTAAAACAATTCCACAAAGTAAAACAAAGTAACAACTACAGTTGATTTGCACAAAATTTGATTTTAGGTTTTAGTTTGAGGCCCTTAAAAGTATTCACAGTCAGTATAAATTCCAATCGACTGAAAACAGAAAAGTTTTGGAATCACCCTGAGAAAATTGTTTTATGTTTTGTGAGATCTTTCACAAAAGTATGAAGTTGGAATTCATTATTTATAAAGTTTAAATTTGTATTACTCTATTCATACGTGATTACACTGTTACTAGGCCTACATTTTCAGGATAAGCTTGGTTTTATTTTGTAAATTTTCTCCATGACCTTTCCAAATCTCAGAACAGAGACGATATCAGTGAATCAATATTTGTGAATAAATGTCACGGTTATTTTTTTGATAAATGTGCTTGAATGAGATAGAGCTGTTATAAGAGTAAAACTTTATTTCTTTTTTTATAATTATAGTATGGAAAGTTGCACATCTCTGCATTCTTAGAAGAAAAATTAAAAATTTACCATAAAAAAAAATCCTTCCCTCCAGGGATATCTGAACTTTGTTCTTGCTTGTCTTTGTTCGTTCCTTATGTAAAATTTCACTGTACATATTTGGTTATTCAAATATTTAATTAACTTTCTACTAATGTGTAATACTTATTTAGCTCTTTATTTGACATGACTAGCTACGGAAATTGCTTTCACAATTGAACTAAAAGGTATAAAAGGAAGGCAAATTGTACATTGTTACAATGACTCTATTAGGACTGAAACAAATAAATGGATTAACCTTGATTAATCAATCAAATTCAAATCCACTAATTTACTAATAGAACAATTGATAAGTCGAGTACAGAGACTCTAAATCATGACTTTAACTGACAGAGCAACCTACTTAGAGCAGCACTTATACCAAGATTGTAAAAAAATAGAAAACATTTAGCATTTGAGATAAAAAATAAATGTTTTTGTCCATCAACATGCTCTAACCTGTACTCCTTCAGTGGAAAAGTTGTAGTTTCAGCTGGTTTAATTTTGTAAAAAAAATTCTTTATGAAACCCTTGGCTCTCTGATTATTAATCAATTAATCAAAAATAATCATTAGTTGCAGCCTTAGACTCTATAATCAAGTAATTGCAACCAAAATGTATTTAATTTGCAATTCTGTTTAATTCAATTAAAATATGTTAATGAATAATACTAATAATACTTAACCCAATGTATTGTGTCAGAACTACTATATTGATCGTAAACGAAAATCAAATGTTACTCTAAATAATAGAGCTTTACTTCAATGAGCTGATATCTTGGCCTATATGTTGACACCTTTAGGCAGGAAGGATTTTGCCCCGATCTGGAAGAGCCTAAAGCCTGGTTTATGCTCAGAAACCAGGTCGTCTGCGTGTGTGTCACAGTTAAAACAGATATTCCGCAGACACTCTGGTGCACCTCTCCAAAATTGTAGGTGACTGCAGGCAGTGCCACAGACAGGAGGCCTCTGATTGGTCAAATTTCCTGTTTAGTAACTTTAGACTTCAACTTAGACATGAGACTTAGAGAGACTTTATTTGTCATTTTGTATAAACAAGTTTATACAAAAAGAAATTGCTAGGACCCTTTTCCAACCTGGATCCCTGCTCTTTTTCGTCCTCATGTCCCTCCATTGTCGCACAAACTGGCCCCTTGCGTTTTTCCACTTCCTCACCGCCTCGGCCGTATCTAGAAACACAGCTAGTTCCTGATTGTCCCTCTTGCATTGTGATGTAGAATAACATAGCGCAGACCATACTTCAAAATTGGGCATAAATCAAAAATATCTGCATCATACTTGCGACAAGCTAACTGTGATAGACTGCTACAGGAGTATAACCACCCCTGGACAGCCATCTTGTGCTGGGTGGCCTGTCCACCCTCCTACACACCAGCACCAGAAATAGAGAGTCTCAGTTTGCACGCGGACCGAGGACACCACCCTCCCAAGCCTAAGACAACCCTTGAATCCCCTAAGTTCAGACATTTCTCCACCTTTCCATCTTCTCTGACCAATTATTCATCATTTCCCTAAACTTTTCCCCAAGCAGAACCCAGGATGATCGTGCCAGACACCATTTCCTTTTCAATTCAATTCAATTTATTTCTATAGCGCCAATTCACAACACATGTCATCCCAAGGCACTTTACAGTTCAACCAGATCATACAGTCAAATTGATTCAAAGTTTTCTATCTAAGGAAAACCAGTTGATTGCATTGACTCATTGACTCAAATACAATGCCTCACACTAAGCATGCTTGTAGCGACAGTGGAGAGGAAAAACTCCCTTTGAACAGGAAGAAACCTCCAGCAGAACCAGGCTCAGTGTGAGCGGCCATCTGCTGAGGCCGACTGGAGTTCAAGGAGACAGAAGCAGAGATACAAAAAGCAGCTGTAAAAGGCCATGAGAATATCATTAGTGACTTTCACCAGAGCTGTTTTAGTGCTATGATGAGCTCTAAGAGCCAGACTGAAACTCTTCAAAAAGTTCATTATGGTGTAAGTGATCGCAAACTTTTTCACTACACAATAAAGCTCTTTTTAAACCTAAACTGACTGTCTCTGTGGTCGCCCTGATTCAGTGTTGTTCTTCTCTAAATATGACAGTTTTACACAGGAATCGAAGTCATTACTTTTATGATGGTGGCCTCTAAAATTATTATTCATCAATGTCGTTGAAACAAAACACAGTTTAATTGCAAACCACGTTTAGTGCATGTGATGAGTAAGTCGTTGTCCACTGAGGCATGGAGTTGCTTCCTTTGCAAAGGAAGGTGTAAATCTCAGTTTGACATTTTCCCAGTTATTTCCTTGTGTTTGCACATGCAGATTATCTTTGTACTGCATGATGTTTGATCCGGGGGACTTCCTCAGCTTATTTATGTCCCTGTGGAAGTTTGTGTGTGTATGTATCTGTGTGGGTCAGACATATTTGATCTTTAGATTGTAAAATGTTTTTGTCTCTTCCATTTCTTTCTCAAGGAAACTTAAGAAAAATCTGTACAGTTAAAGCGTGGTGCACATTTTAGCACACAATTATACAAAGTTGTGTTGTTTTAATCAAGACTAAATGGCATAATATTTGTTCAGTAAAGGTTTTTCGAATTACTGCTCTTAATTATATACGAATGGATTTAAACTTAAATTAACGACGTTCTCTCTATTCTAAATTGGACTGTATAAAAAAAAAAAAAAAAGAACACTTCTAAAATCACAGGTGTTTGTCATGTTTAGGGACAGTGTGAATGGAAAAATTAAGATTGGCTGAACCAAAGTCTCATGTCAATTCAAAATTGCCTTTCCCAATCAAACGCCAGCCATCATTTTTTATGCTTAAATTAAGCCAACAAAGTATCAATTCAATAAATCATTCTACCTTAAGCTAAGCTATTTTCTTGCTTTTTCCAATTGGAAAATCTTTTGAAATATTATTTTTTTAATTTTTATTTCTACAACACGTTAAGTTGCTATGCAATTGCATTTATTTGTTAATAAATCAAATATGTTAAAAACAAGTTAAAGTTAATTTACAATCTGTTATAAACCCCAATGCTTCAAAGTTAATCATTTACAATATTAGTTAATCATTTAAAATATTATTAAACAGTGATAATCCAACCAAAGGGTTTTTGTCATGTTACTTGTTAAAATGTTTTAAGCTTGTTCACATGGAATATTCTTGACAACCTTAATGTTAATTTATCTATGTTGTAATTTCTTTAATTACATTGGTTGATGTAAACTGACTAACCAATCAGATGTGTTAAGGGCGGGATCTCTGCGAGGCAAAAAAAAACATATAGGATGTGTCTGAACATCCGCCCTAACCCCTAATAATTCAATCACTATATAGAGCAGGGACTATATAGTGAACTTTATAGTGAACTCAGTTAACTGACTGTTTAGACAGATGATCACTACTTTTTGCTCCCCGTTGGTCACTCGACTCCGCCTCCCCAAACAGTGCCTGCGGCACCTTTTAATAGGGGAGTGGCGGCCTAGTGGTTAGGGCATAGGGCTCTGAATCCTGAGATTGTGAGTTCGATCCCCCACTCCCACAGACTGCCACCCTGGCTCCCTGAGCAAGACCCTTAACCCCACACTGCTCTCCGGGCGCAGCACAATGGCAGCCCACTGCTCCAGAAGGGGATGGGTTAGATGCAGGGAATTCATTGGGACAATAATGAGAATAAAATTGATTTATATTATATTTGTCGTTGCTGTCGGGTAGTGACAGCTGTGGCCACAGCGGGTCGCTGTGACTGCAAATCCCATAAAGCATTCAGGGATATGTCTTCTCATCTATTGACCTTGAATGATCACTACTTTTCAAGGTGCATTATGGGAAATATTGAGTCCACTACTTTTGCAACACTGATTTGATACTATACAGTGCCCTATACAGTGATTAAGGCGGACGTGTGGCACCCAGTTAGTGCCGTTAGCCTAAGGAGGCTGCTTACCAGAGTTAATAGGAGAATGATCGAAAAAGCAATGGATGCAAAACTGTGCTTCCCCCTGTGATTATTGAGTACTCAATGTATGCTGATTGTTATCCTTGAACGGAATGTGAAAGTACATAGTTTAAAATTTATGATGCCAATTGCTAGTTAGTACAATAGCATTTCAATCTCATGTTACGAGTTATTAGCAGCTATATATGCTAAGTATATAAGCTGTTAAGTTTTGAAACTAAATAGGAACTTTTACTGTATGGTGGACATTCTCTGAACTCATTTTCAGCTTGAGTGCAACAGCCTGTTGTTTTATTTTTTTTCTAAAATCATATTTTACCTTTACATTGAAATTTATTGTGTTTGTATCATAGGTTTTAGTGTCGAGATTTAAAATTAACAAAGGCTACATACAAACATAATTATTATTTTTTTGAAAAGGATACATTTCTCTATTCTCCTATTTTGTAGAATCTGTTAGTTCAATCTCTAACGTTCTGCTCTCTCTGCTTTTTCTCATAGTAGCTCCATCTGGTCTGTTCCTGTTTGGCTGTGACTCCATCCTGGAGAGAAACATCAGCTGTGCTGCTTCCATCCACACCCTTGTTTATAGATGCTGGAGATCGGCCTGTTTTCCAGTGTGGTCCCGTTTCTCTGACCGTGTATAACTGGATGTGCTCTCTTCGTCCTCTGGCATGGGAGCTGGCTCGGAGCTCGTCTGCCTGGCTGTGTGTTTCCTGGACGGGGGCGCCTTTTACAGCTGCTTTTTTTTCATCTCTGCTTCTGTCTCCTTGAACCCCAATCGGCCTCAGGAGATGGCCGCTCACACTGAGCCTGGTTCTACTGGAGGTTTCTTCCTGTTAAAAGGGAGTTTTTCCTCTCCACTGTCGCTACAAGCATGCTTAGTGTGAGGGATTGTATTTGAGTCAATGAGTCGATGCAATCAGCTGGTTTTCCTTATATAGAAGACTTTGAATCAATTTGACTGTATGATCTGGTGAACTGTAAAGTGCCTTGAGAAGACATGTGTTGTGAATTTGGCGCTACATAAATAAACTGAATTGAATTGAAATTAATTATTCTTAGGAGGTTTAAAACAAACATCATATTATTCCTGCTAAATTGAAGCATCACCGATATAAAAACTAAGAAACCCCAGCATAAATTACTTCATACATTTAAAATCTATTTACTACAGTCCCTCTTGTTTACCAAAGGCCCCACCAATAGTACTGCCACAACATTAACATGGCGTTATTATCTAGCTTGTTGGGTTGGGTGGTACATTGATTTGATAAACATTTGAATGATTTCACTAAACCTAATTCAAAAATTTCCAGTTTTATATCTTAACAGAAGTACAGTGATTTAGACATGTGTCATAGAAATGTTCACATAGATTAAAACATAACTACATATAATGCTCCTTAGAAAAATAATTAAGTAATAAATTACAATTAAGTAAAAAGAAAGTAGTTCTTTTATGTGTGTAATTAAGAAATACTGAATATAGTAACTGTGGAGAAAAATAACTGCAATAAAAAAAAGGCAAATGGAAGTGCTCATCTGACTGCACAAGACCTTCAGGAGGATTCAGTAGATGCTAGACTTCTGGTGCATTGTTCCTTTGTGCATCTCTAGATATGACCTTCAAGGAAGAAAACCACCAGAAGTGAGGGAAAAAAAATCCATTAAATCAAGGTGGTTGCATGTTTTAAAGTAGTCTTGTAGATTAATGGTGTTTTATAGACAATGTGTGAAAGAACACAACGGTTTGTATAAAGACAAGGGAAAAGAAAGTTCAGCAATTTTAAATCAAAGAACTCATTTCTATGTGAAACTCAACAGAGGGTAAGAACCTTTTCTAAAACAATTTTCAAGCAATTGTACACATTATTTCCACAAAACGTTCTTATCCTACCAGAGCCCCCATATTTACTAGGGAATATATGCATGAGCCATAGCTATGCTACCACAGAGATACACCAAAGACACTTTTACTTGCATTCAGAGAAGTTGCTTTAATAAAAGTTTGACTTGTGACATCTTTGAGTTTTACAACCTTGGAATTTGGTTGCCAGAATGAAAACACTAAAGTGTTTTTTCAACATTTCCAACAACGGCATGTTTGGAAAATGTTGTGTGCTCGCATAAATGCTTTTCTTCTGAGAGCATTATATCATATGCAGTACTAGAATTTAGCAGGATAGCTAATTTGGAAACCAATATTCACTGTGAAGACAAGGAAACCACCATTACATACTCCATAACAAAGAGGTAGGTTGGTGTTATTGTCACATTCCGCTGGGTGATCTCCCTGACCCGACTTTCTCACTGTTAAGCCTTCGCCATCCCACTCTAAAATCAAATTAAGAGCTGGTTATGTATAGAAAACTAGTTTTATGGTTAAAATTTCCAACCCAGGAGGCTGTGATTAAAAAAGAGACTCGATATATAAAACATACATCCAAAATAACACAGAAAATGAATAACAAAGAGAACTCAAGACAGTGCTGCTTCACATATTGCTTCTAAATCTGGTTCTGTTAGAGTTCCCTCCTTATTAAAATGCAGTTATTTCTTACACTCTCTTCATATATTTGCTGTGTTTGGCAGAGGGATTGCAAAGTCAGCAACTAGATACAGTCAGAAGGGCTTTATGGATAGATAATTATTTAACAGTTTGCACTAAATCATTAACTGACTTCAGCTGCACAGTTTTAAAATTAGGATGTAAATAGATTTTACTCTGTATTATTGGTTATGAATCAAACAAGTTTGCCTTCTATTGTAAGTTTAAGATACATATTTGTTGCTCCTTTTATTCATATAGAAGCTCACATACAGTAGCTCTTTGTTCTGTTTCTGAAATGATTCAGTAGAAGAAATAAACCCTCTTAAGAGCAGGGTAGCAAAACGCCTCTGGATTTTTGGAAGCTGTGGAATATCCTGCTAAGTGCACGTTAAGAATTCTCCTCAGAATCAGCTGCTACAGCTGCCAGTAAAGAAGCTGTTGATTGGTAAAATGTTATCATGTTAAAACCTTTTTTTTTTCGTGGCTGCCATACTGTAAGTGGGTCAGGAAGATCACATTACTCCAGCATTAAGCCAAAGCCTTATGTATCACGTCTGCACCATGCTTGAAATTGTACATGCACATAGCCCTATGCCATGATTATGCTGTCAGCTAGCTTCCCCAGGCTCCTGCAAATATTCCCATACTCTGCCAGCATGCATAGTATTAAAACACAGCAACCTCATAGGGAAAGTTTTACCGACGCTTAAACCATTGGGAAATTCAATCTATTACCCAGGATGGGGAATACGCTGCACTATGAGGTTTACCCAGAAGACCTCACCAGGAACCAGCACACCCCATTCAGGTTAGAGTCGGTTTTATTATTTTTTATTTTATAGAATGATCTTTGTTTAGCATAATTGAACCGTTGCAGATATTTCTTTTTTTGAAACATTACGGTCACTGTGTTTCTTGTAAAAGCCTGGGGACAGGCATTGAGAATTAGCCTTAGCTAAAATGTTGTAGTGTGTGACATGATTAATGAAACATACTTGTCCTTATCAAATAAATGAATAAACAAATAAATAAATAAAATTACAACCGTGTGACTACATTTTAAAACTGACACGTTTTTTTAAACATTCATTAAAGAATAGTTGTATAAAATATTGACTCACAATAAATTTTGTTTGCAAAAAAAACAAAGCAGTTATTTGGTTACTTTGATCAAATAATTATGGCTGTAAGGTCATACAAAAACAGAAAACACAATTTTGAAGCGGCACATATACCAGCAACAACATATTGTGCACCTTAAATAAATATATTTTTATTCTTATTTGCAGCTTTAAAGGATGAAAACCTACGTAGCTAGTGGAAAGCTTGTGGAAAATGTCCAGTTTACCCAACATGTTATATTCACTAAACAAGCAAAACAACCTTCTGACAAAGAGCATTTCTTTTTATTTTGTTATTCATCATCCATATCAGCTGCATCCTTTGCTGTTTTACAAACAGCTCAGTTACATCTAAATAGCCCTCTAAAAGTAGATGTAATGTGACTTGAACTTAGCTGCTGCTTTTCCTGGGGTCACTTGCCATATCTGTTTGGCCCGAGTCACTAGCAAGGTCCCAGTGATGACATTCACAGTAGTGTGGTCATGCATATTCATAAGCTGCCCGAAAACATTTAAGCTCTACAAAAAAGCGTCAACAATTTAGGCTTGCATGTACCAAAAAACAACCACACACATGCATATTTTTATTTATTCACCAACATGCACATGTGAATTACATTGTAATATGTGTCAAAGAGGGCAGCTGTTTCCAACAACTCTAGTTTAGTGAGACCAATGTTATCAACAGACAACAAACATGTCATATTTCTTCTGTTCCAGTTGTAATTATCAGGTGTACAATCACTTTTATTACAATGGGACAAATGTGGCCTCCATTTGGAGAATTAATCAGATTTTCTCTGCCTTTTTGACTGTGTCGGAAGCATTGCCAAGCAAATAATTTGTGTTTTTCTCTTTTACTTAATGACTTGATCTGATTTAGTTGTGTGACCACTTTGCTTCCACCTGAGTCCCCTTCGAGGTGTTTTCTCACCAGGCTGCTGAGACATGAGCAATGACAGAGATGTTTACATCCTAATGTATGAAAGCAGTGTTTTTCTTTGAGGGGTACTGTCACATCAATTGTCTAATAACTGATTAAAAACTATAGAAAGAGATTTGGAACAGTATTTAAACCGACCTTAAATTCTACCAACATTTATGTTTTATTGTATAGAACTAGAGCAATCTGGAGTTGAAGAGCTGATGTTTGTAAGCAGCATGGAAGTCCACCCCCATAAACACATTCCAAGTCAGATGCAAATCAACTATCAACCCAGGCAGAACTAGCCTCATGAGACCATCCTGATCTCGCGAGCTTTCAGGATTTCACTCGCTAATCAGTCTGGAGACTCTCCGTTGAAGAAAATTTGGAGCCGTTCACCAAACGAACGTCCAATCAGCGTTGGCTTTGAGGCGGGTTGAGGTGTGACGCAACGAGAAGCGCAACAGTTCAGTCTAAAGAACATGGCGGCTTCAGCCGATGAAACTAGCGTTAGCGTGACTATCGAGCAAGTTTTATCGGAATTACAGAGTATTTCTTCACTGAAAGAAGAGCAAAACACTGCTCTGGAGGCTTTTCTCAGAGGAAAAGATGTTTTTGCTCTTCTCCCGACTGGTTTCGGCAAGAGTAGCCTGGCTTGTGGTTGTGTTTTCGTCGTCGCTCTGTTAGTACGTCATATGCTTCGTTGATCTGATTGGTTTATTTGGCCCGTCTATCACCAACATAGGCCAATCAGCTAACCAGTATTTTCGCCCCTTCCCAAAATTACTTCAACGGAGGGTTTCCAGATGGATATGCGGAGCAAATCCATCTGGCGGAGTCAGGTTAAGGCAGAACGCTGTTTGAGCATCATTTAGGTCTTCATTTTTTATTAAATTTCATACTCTACCTTTAAGGTCCAGGTCTTCCCCATGAGATAGACAAGGAGGAATATGTATAATGGCATTTATTGCTAAGGTGCTGATGTCATTTAGAAAGCACACAGCTCTGCCTTCGCCTGCCCTTTGAGAGGACGGTACAGGTGGATCCTCTCTGCTCTCTCCGCTGAGACCCCGGCTGTCTGCTCCATAAGTCGCTTTCACTGTCAAGCAGAACAGAATAATCCCTGCAGTAAAAGCCTTGCATCGAGAGTTCACGCTTTCTCCTTTCACTTGATGCCTGCAATATAAACCCGTTGAGTTCATTTTCTGGCTGTGAAAAAAGGGTTCAGGTGCATCGTTTCCATCGCTGACTGTAACAAATGAAGGCAAAAGGCAAAGAATAACAAAACAAAACAACCAGACAACCTGGATGGAGGAAGGTAAGTAAAAAGAATGTGACTATTGTTGGCAAATGTGAGAAACAGATTGGTTTCTGTCTTTGGCATGAAGGTAATGCGTTAAAAGGGCCCATCTGTCGTATTAAATTCCACAGCACTAACACAGCCACTGTTTCAAGTGTGGACACATCATACAGTACACAGCAAAGCAACATTTTAAAGGACTACTTTTCTATTTGAAAAATTGTTACTGTCACTCAGCTTTGTGTAACTAAACTTATATTTTCCCATTAATTAAATAACAAAAAGTATAAATGACATGGATCCTTATTTTTAAATTCTACAAACAAACCATTTTATACCCATACACTTAAGGAACTGGAATTCATGTATCTTTGTAGCTAAGTGCTTTCATGAATTATGGACACAAGTAGTCATTAAAATCTCCAAGTCTTTTTACATTTTTTTTTTATTAGAGTAACTTCTTACAACTTTAATTAGATGCTATTTCAATTTCTGAGAAAGTTCAGTTCATGGGAGCAAAGAACATGGATAACAATGCACTGTTTTTAATAAGGCATGAGGACAAGTGTTGTGCACAGTTGGTTAAACAAAAAACAGTCAGACAGAGAAATTAGAAACTGAATTTAAATGATTAGTTCAAACGTAAATCGATAAAGCAGGCATGGTCAATGAATATAAGAGAAAATAGCAACATGGAAGTTGTTTAGCCAAACAAAACAGACTTATTAATAGTCTCTTTTCAAACTACAGACTGTAACAATGTACTATGCCTCTGATATGAACACTTTCTGATTCCTAATTTGTTTTGAATAGCTAAACTGAGATGGAAAATATCAGAAACAAACCTACAAACCTGACTGATATATCATTTAGAATAACAGATATATGGAATCTGTGTCATGAGAGGAGGACAGATGGACCCAGTATTCAAGGAGAGACAGTCAGTAGGAAAGTTCAAAACGTTTATCAAATAAACAAACAAAACAAAAGTGGAGCTGTGGCTTGTGGACACTGCAGGATGGGGAGCGGGGCACCGCCCAATCACAGACACTCTGCAGGAGAAACACAGGTAAGTGACCACAATCATCTGACAAAGGATGATTATCTGAGTTGGCCACTTACCTGGTTTAACAGTCCAGTCCTAGAATGTCCCCAAGTGCTGCAGTCCCAGAGGACATGCTGGAAGCTGATCCTGGTCAGGGATCCAGAACAGACAGGAACAGACAGGAACAGGATCCAGATCAGGCAGGAACAGAACAGGTGGCAGGATCCAGACTTCCAGGCATCCACAGGCTCCCAGGAGGGTTCAGAGTCTGACAGGGTCCGAAAGCGTGACCAGGTGGTCACGCACAGGAGCAGACAGGATCAGGTGCAGATGAGCAGACTCACTGGAAGAGGGTAGCCGAGACAGGACGTGGAACCAGAACTTGATGCAGGACCTTTAAACTTGTCTCCACCCTGGAGCCAGGCTTACTTGGATAAAAACTGAACATCCCCGCATATAGAGCCAAACACCCAGAGGACTCAGCAGGGGAGGAACAGTGGACGATTAGGAGACGAGACAAACACAAAACCCTCTATCCACTGGCCGCCAGGATCCAGGACATGAACCAAGAAAATAAACTGAACAGACAGGCTAACAGAAAAACAGTTCATGATCAGGCACTGAATGCTCAGGCTGAACTGGATATAACCAAGAGGAAACAGGTGAGAGGAATATATTATAATTGAGGCAGGGAGGGAAAACGGCAGGTGACAGGAATTACTGATTAAGGAGGAGCAAACAGGCCAGATCATGACAATCTGGTCTCTCTTGTAAAGGAGACACTAAGTCTCAAGAGATTTTCTTGTGTAACTAAAATAATTCAAAGAGAAAGAAAGTAAAAGGCCTTTACATTTGACTGGATTGTTTTATTTTTTCTGTATTCATAATCTTTATTTGCTACAAACCCGTGGCTTATTCATTCCACAACACTAGTGGATTAAGAGGGAAAAGATCTGGATTCGATTCCTGGCCCAGGGTCTTTCTGCATGGAGTTTCCATGTTTTCTTTATGCATGTATGGGTTCTCTCTGGCTACCTGGGCTTCCTCCCCGAGTCCAAAAATATGACTGTTCGGTTGCTTGACATCTATAAACTGTCCTTAGGTGTGTGTGTGTGTGGGCATGGTTGTGCGTCCCTGTGTTGCCCTGTGACAGACTAGTGACCTGTCCAGAGTGCCTCCTGCCTCTCGCCCATAGACTGCTGCAGACGGGCACCTGCCCCACCGTGACCCAACGGAATACCTGAGAAGATGGATGAATGGATAGACGGAGATTTCAGTTTAATAAAAAGCACTTGGAGAGTATCAATAATCTTTAAGGGTGCTCTTCTCAAAAACTTTCCTTTATAACCTGCCAGGGTCTGATCAAACACTGAAGGAGTCTTGTTCCCCAGGGTGCTGCGTTATGGTCACACAAGCTCCCATAAATATAAGATAACGTTTGTTATACAAGAAAAAATAAATGATATTTACCTGATTATACGCATTTTTGGTTCTCTGATGTATGTTTATTTTTTTTTCTTGTTTAGCTGTGAAACCATCCTGGGGAAAAATAAAAGCTGGGCTGCTAGCATCAACACCTTTGATTATTATCATCCCTTTGAACTAAAAACTGGCTAAGAGCTTGTCTGCTTAACTGCTTCCTAAACAGAGCCACCTGAGGAGCTAGTTTGTTGTTACCTTTCCCAACATACAAAATGTTTATGGTTCAGCGCTTCTATGTTCATTTTGTCTGCTTGTGTCTCCTTAAGCCCCTAGTTAGCCTTGACCAAAGGCCACTTACAGTTAGCATGGTTCAGATGGAGGTTTCTTCCTGTTAAAAGGCTGCATGCATGCTTGGTGTGAGGGATAGATGCAGTCAGAGTCCGTGCAATCAGATGTATTAAATTTGGAAAGCTGAGGTCATAACCTTCTGGTAGCTAACAGTGTTGCTCTAAAATATTTGTCTCTATGCTTAATAAAACTTTGTTTCAAGTTTCACCTCCTGAAAATGAGTGAGAAAATACTGCACTTATTGGGAATATTTCAAGCATTTTTTGTACCTGTAAAAATAGGCTAATGTGAAATGAGTCCTTAAGTTGTTAACTTACAAGTAATATTTCCTTTTTTATTGTGGCTGTTTATTCTTGAATTGCTTTGATGATAACAGAAAAATAGTGAGGCTGGTATTTCTTTCATAATGTTTAATAATAATTTGATTTTTGGTGCATGTTTTCGATGGTCACAGACTACAAATTCACATCATCTTTAGTTCTGGTAAAACGGGCAGCTCCAAGTCAGTCAAGCACGCCGTGGCATCTGCTGTAATCCAGTCTGCCAATCCAGCATGCCACAATTATTTAGAATGTTTTAGCTTATTTCCATAATGAAGGGGTTAATTATGCTCATGAGATGCCCCAGCGATCTTGTCTTGACTTTTGAGGACACAGCTGTAGGTCTGCAAGCTAAATCATGCGCTAAATGTGTCACATAAAATTAGACCCATTTGGCCTTGACCAACGGTGGGCTGTTTACAGCGCAATGGGCCCAAGCAGCTGTCTGGCTGTGGTCAAGTCAGCCGGGAGTGGGTGGGTGGATTTAAGTTTCTCACCGATATGTCCAAATGAGATGCAGCAACTCAAGCAGAGTTTCACTGTAGATTGAGGATCAGCTGGACAGCAATTCACCCTTTAACAACAGGAATATGTTTCATTGCAAGAACCATATCAGAATCTGAGATGGACCTTGATGAAATCTTTATATCATTTAATGATATAAATCATTTAAGGATGTATATCCATAGCGGATAGAAATCAACAGTTAGGTCAGACTGTTTAAGAAATCAAAATTTAGAACTAAGAAATACATTGATATACTGCAAAAAATCTAAATCTAGACTAGTCCTTTTTTCTTAAAATAAGTGCATTTGTTCTTGAATTGAGGAGGTAAAAGAGACATTCTGCCAATGGAACAAGACAATTTACATTTAAAATAAGAAAACACAATTGCATTGTCTTATTTCAAGTGCATATTATCTAATTATCTCATTTTAAGAGTAAAATTACTAATTCCATTGGCAAACTATCTCATTTACCTTCTCAAATTAAGGGTGAATACACTTAATTTAGGACATTTTTACTTATTTCTAGATCATTTTTGCAGTGAAAAGCACAAACTTAAAAATATAAAACAAAACCTGACTCCCCCCCCCCACACACACACACACACAGTTCAAATGTTTCAGGGTTTTTAGGGTTTAAATGTTCACCTGCAAAATCATTTTAGAATTGTGTCCAGACAGATCAAAGTCTGGACCAATATTCACAAAGTTATTTAGCTCATATTTTTGCTTAAAACTCTTAGCTTAAGAGTGATTCATATAATAGCTTTAAGCAATTCTAAACAAAGACCTGTCAGAAACTCCTATATTGGTGAGATGTTTTTGAACCATATTTATGTGGGATGCTGTCATCTAAGAGCTGTGATTGGCTAGTAAAAGAAAGAAACAAACAAAAAATAACACAAATATGCTGATCATATTTTATGACAAATTCAGGCATGGCTTAAGAAATATGGCTCATAATGATGAAAAATAGCTAAAATTAATTGGCATACAGCTTAAATCTACTTTATTTACGTTGGATCTGATTGTTTGACATGATGGTAATTTTATTTCTATGTCTATTTGATACCCGTCAGGATTTTACTGTGAATACCTGCTATAAAGCGAAAGATAAAATGAAGAAAATAAAGTGGTGTAAACTGAACTGGACAGAGGAACAGCACCTTGGTCTGGACAGCTCTAAGAGGACAATAGCAGAGTGTTGGTTGAGGAGCAGGAGCTTCTCTATGAACATAATGATGTAAATCTGTGAACGTTGAAACTTAGCTTGGTCGTGAACTTTGGTGATTCTATTAGTTTATTCAATTAAAGGAAAAATTAGATAGTGTCTCTTCTAATATAAAAACCTTTTTCAAAGAAACATAATGAATGGTAAGAGGAGAGGTTTCCTGTTCCACTTTAATGTAGCCTCTGACAGAGGAAATGGTCTGAGTCACTATCGTGTAAAGAGGATCTCTAGGTCATTCATTATGCTCTTCATTTTATGAATATGCTGTAGAGAGTCCATAACAGAGCTGGCGCTTTGCTTTTAGAACTTCTTCGTGAAGGTTTTTAGTCATTGACACTGATTCAAATGTCCCTACAGACAAAAGCGCACTCTTCACAACAACCTTCAAGAAAATGTGGAAGATTATTTGGCAAACACTGGAAAGCTCTCCAGTCTGCCATGCAGGTTCGTGTAGATAGTGTTACTTTTATTTTATTTTTTAGCCATGTTGTCTGTTAAACAGGAGTTCACAGGAGTGTGGTCCTGTTTCTCTGGCCGTGGCTGGGTGGATGTGCTCTCTTCATCCTCTGGCATGGGAGCTGCCTTGGAGCTCGTCTGCCTGGCTGTGTGTTTCCTGGACGGGGCCACCTTTTACAGCTGCTTTTTGTATCTCTGCTTCTGTCTCCTTGAACCCCACTCGGCCTTGGCAGATGGCCGCTCACACTGAGCCTGGTTCTGCTGGAGGTTTCTTCCTGTTAAAAGGGAGTTTTTCCTCTCCACTGTCGCTACAAGCATGCTTAGTGTGAGGGATTGTATTTGAGTCAATGAGTCAATGCAATTAACTGGTTTTCCTTAGATAGAAAACTTTGTATCAATTTGACTGTATGATCTGGTTGAACTGTAAAGTGCCTTGAGATGACATGTGTTGTGAATTTGGCGCTATATAAATAAACTGAATTGAATTGAATTGAATCCTTTTACCACCTTTACTACCTCATGATGAAATTAGAGTTTAGCATATTCTGTCATTGTCTTAAATCCAAAATAATTCTTTTTGTCTTTTGTCAAATTCAAGATAAGATAACTGTCCCAGCACAACGCCAGAAAGCAGTCATCTAGCTATGCTCTGTCTCTTGTCCATTTCTAAAAGACTCAGAAACCACCTGGTTGTTTCTACAGATGGCACAAATATGATGAGTACAGGACATAAAAGAATTGGGGCAAATGAATGATGAGAGAATTTAAATTCAATTCAATTTTTTTTTATTTATATAGCGCCAAATTCACAACACATGTCATCTCAAGGCACTTTACAGTTCAACCAGATCATCCAGTCAATGTTGGGATCTGGAGATCTGTCCACCTTTCTCCAGCAGAGGGCTCCCTAGGTCTCCTGGAGCTGAAGCTGACTACCACACCTGCGGTTGATTTGCTCATCAGGCAGACCAGCATATAAGCAGCGGCAGGACTACTCTTCAGTGCCAGAGTGTTAAGCCAGTTACGGTTAGCCAGCCTGAGCCAACCAGCCTGTCTCATTCTCTGACTCCCCTGAAAACCTGACTTTGAACCTAATCAGTTTTTGTCCGCTCTGTCTCCTAGGAAGAACCTGACTGAAACCTGGAGCTCTGGAAGAGCTTCCCAGCAGAAACCTGCCTGCCTGCTCTCAGAAGCAACCCTGGAGATCAAACTGTCTGCCAGCCAGCTCTCAAGAAGAGAACTTGGAGAAACTCAAGGTCTGAACTCTAACAAGTCTGAAGTCAAGCCCTGTCGCTGCCTAGACCTCTGCCGCCTCTTAGTCTCTGGACCCTTCTGGTTCCCTCCCTCTGCCGCTCAGCCAGAACCTCTGAATAGGTACAGACCTGCACTTTATCTCAGATACAAGATCATAAGCTTCCTGGCTAACCCAACTGTCCCTCTCTGCAGAGAACCGCGTGAGACCAGTCCCGGATCTGTTTCCAGCATCTGTCAAATAACTTTGTGCTTTTCTAAATAAACAGTAAACTTTTTACTCTGACTCCGTGGTGTTCTGCATGTGGGTTAGGAACCTAAACCCCAACATGACAGTCAAAATGATTCAAAGTTTTCTATCTAAGGAAAACCAGTTGATTGCATCGACTCATTGACTCAAATACAATCCCTCACACTAAGCATGCTTGTAGCGACAGTGGAGAGGAAAAACTCCCTTTTAACAGGAAGAAACCTCCAGCAGAACCAGGCTCAGTGTGAGCGGCCATCTGCTGAGGCCCACTGGGGTTCAAGGAGACAGAAACAGAGATACAAAAAGCAGCTGTAAAAGGCGGCCCCGTCCAGGAAACACACAGCCAGGCAGACGAGCTCCGAGCCAGCTCCCATGTCAGAGGAAGAAGAGAGCACATCCAGCCAGTCAGGATCAGAGAAACAGGACCGCACTGGAAAACAGGCCGATCTCCAGGATCAAGAAACAAGGGTGCTGATGGCAGCAGCACAGCTGATATTTCTCTCCAGGATGGAGTCACAGCCGAAAAGGAACAGACGAGGCAAAGCTACTCTGAGAAAAAGCAGAGAGAGCAGAACGTTAGAGATTGAACTAACAGATTCTGCAGAGTGGGAGAATAGAGATAGAATGAAGCATAATGATGAAAAATGGGTCCCTATGTCCTCCAGCAGTCTAAGCCTATAGCAGCATAACTATAGAGATAGCTCAGGATAACCTGAGCCACTCTAACTATAAGCTTTATCAAAAAGGAAAGTTTTAAGCTTAGCTTTAAAAGTAGACAGGGTGTCTGCCTCACGGAATAAAACTGGTAGTTGTTTCCACAGGAGAGGAGCCTGAGAACTAAAAGATCTGCCTCCCATGCTATTTTTAGAAATATCCTCTATGGTGCTCCTTCACTAAAGTATTTACTGAGAGCTGCCCATTTTTTTTTTAGAGAATTTAACTTTTGGTTTTGTTTATATCTCTGTTTTTCATTTATCTGTTATGTTCAATTTCTTGTTGCCATTTTATTTTTATTTTTTATTTTTAATTCAGTATTGTTTCATGTAGATTTTGTATTATATCTGTCTGATTTTCTGCACGTTTTTCTCTCTGCTCTCATTCTGTTTATTACTCCTCTCTCTTAAGGCCCCTCTGCCTTTATTGATCTTAGCTGTTCCTCATGTCCACTGGATTACTCCCACCTGTTTGTGATGCCTCATGCTTCATCACTCTGTCCTTTTTCACTTGAAGCTTTAAATATGTAACTATAGTGAGAAGAGTAGTAACCTTGCAGAATTAAACCCCAAGAGCAGCAAGGGAGAAGTAACCCCAGCTTTTCAGAGTACTATAGCAGCCGCAGGCAGGCAGACACCAGCCACCCCCACAAAGGATCCATCGCCTGGCGTTAAGGCAGGTTGGCAGCACAGGGAGAGACCCATGGCACTGAACTACCATTCCTAACACTACTTCCATAACCACTGGTTATGCAATTAAATGGTCAAGCAATAAAAAAATGTATTTTTAAGTTAAGAAATTTCAGGATGTTTGTGTAGTACCAATTAACAAAAAATCCAAAACGGACTCATCAAGATTAGCAGGTCCAATTTCTTACAGAAATATTTGATCAAATTAATCCAATCAAATTAATTCTATCATTTAGGAAGCTTACTTCTCAAATGTATTGCATCTTTAAGAATTATTTGGGTTTCAAATATATATTCTATTAAGCCCAGTTGTATGTATTTAAAAAAAAATGTTTTCTTATAGAGCTGATTCAACTTTTTAATGTTGAATACACTTTTATCCCGTTTTAGAGTAAAATCCTCATTTTTTGCAGAAATTAAGGCTCGTAAATAGGAGTCCAATAAAATTAAATTTATTAGATATGGCTAAATTATAAAATTAGTTCTAGTAAAAACCCAAACTAAGCTTATAACACCTAGTGCAATGGATGGTTTCTCAGTTATCTGCATTGAATCATAGACGTTCCCTTCAACTGAACAGCCATGGTGTGAGAAGACAGTTGTGTGTGTGTGTGTGTTTGTGTGTGTATGCACTCAGCAGTAATATGAAAACAGATGTATTATGGCTGAGGATTTGGATTTACTCTTGGGTAGGTAAGAACATCCAAAAATATAGTCTTTAAAATTCATACAGAACGTGTAAATAGCATCTGATTTTGAATCAGTAATCATTAGATTAGATTACAGTAGATTAGATTCAACTTTATAGTCATTAGACAGGTACAGGTACAAGGCAACAAAATGCAGTTTAGGTCTAACCAGAAGTGCAAAAGCAGCAAGTGCAAAATAAATAATGGTTCCATAAATATAGGACGTGGGTATTTCTACTGAATGAGTATAGAGATGAATACTTTTATAAATAGTGAATATGATATATAGATCACTATTGTTATGAACTAAATTTACAGCTTGATATGTACCGAATATCATGTTACAGTTATTGTGACGTCACCCAGAAAGGCAGATGTATGGAGCTTTGCAGCTATCTCCAACATGCAGGTGACCTCGGCCATCTCTCTAGAAACAGCAGCTATGACCTGAACAGCTCAGGTCTGCTTGCATTCTCCTGCTTGCTTTGTTTCATATTTTTGTGACAGTCGGTATAACTGCCACTGTTAATTCATTTGTCAATCACAGTTGAGCGCATCACCAGCCCTTACCTCCAAACCAGCCACCATCACCCCCGCCTCCCATTCCTAGAATTCAATGTAAGATGCATTTTTAAAACATTAGATGTGATTGAACTAAACCTGTCCTTTAAATTCCCCTACCGATCTTGAATTACTGCAGTTCTTCAGTTTATTTTCATTAACAAGAAGAGTTGCATTACAATCTTTTAAAGCCATGGAATGTATGTCTTACAACAGGTGATGCGTTTTATCAAATTAAAGGCTCCTGGCTTTATACTTCACTTCATATATTTAAAAATAAACATAGTTTTTTGATTTCTGTTCCGTGACTCCTATAAATAGTGTGTTTATTATATCATTTGTCTGTATTGAAGGATTTGATCTGATTGGGATTGGAAATACCGAAAACAACAAACAGAAAGATAAAGGAAGCAAAAACAACTAATTACCTTGTCAAATTCATGAGACACAGTTACAGTAATTATACGCTGCCTGAGAGGAAGATGAACAGGAACAAAATGGATTTTCAAATGTGACTACAGTGACAGCAAATAAAGCAGCGGTGATGACCTCTGGAATCGCTTCATACTTTGGTCCTTGACAAGCCTTTAAAAATAAGTCCAATCAAGAGATGTTTTTGACAGCACAGGGGGCAGCAGTACACCTTACTGCACTGGGGTGCTTCCTGATTCCCTCTGCTACAGCAGCAAACTTCATGAATTTATGACATTTTTGAAACTATTAGGAGTTTTAATTTGACTAAATCCATCAACCCACTTGCACACTTCAATTCAAAGCATCTCTGTATTATTCTCTGTATTATTTGTCATCAGATGCTTAGTTAATATTCAATAAACGACAAATATCCTTAACTTACTTTTAAAGTGATTGAAGCTTGAAACCTTTAGAGAATGAATTTAAATCCTTTGCAATATAGAGTCCAACAAATTCAACTACTGTTTGCTGTTCTCTGCGCTCCACATGCATCATCAAGAGAGTTCTGGAACAAGATACAAGCTTATGACGTATTAATAAGTTGACGCTCCAAGGTATAGTATACTTTTGATCTGAATAAATATGTGAAAAGCAACGAGAAGCAAAACATTTAACTCTGTTGTTCTCTGCCAACACTCAAACAGAGCAGAATCCCAGGCTGATTAAAATCAAATGAGAAGAGGAAAAGATGTCGCCCAAAGCTTTGTGGAAGTTAGATCACAGCAGTTTCTCTCAGATCTCTGAGTTTAATCTACTGGAGAAAGAAACTAAAATGTTACATCATGGTTTATCACAAATTTTAAATATGCAGTCACATGCATGTTTAGAGATATTTGGTTAATGCTGTTTTGCCTTTATTTAACTGCCTCCCCGCCCGCCGAATAATATAAAGGACTACAAAGTTTTAGAGCTGCAGCTATCTCCTAATGTGTTTTAAGGTGCTATTACTGCTTATGAGGGGAAATAGAAAAAATAGCTCACTTCATGTTTATTCACAAGATTTCTGAAAAGAGTAAATGTTATTTGCATAAAATTTAGTGATGTCAAAATCAACTGCATCCTCATGGTTTTGCCATATTCTACACAAAAAAGTAAAAAAAAACACACATTAATGCAAAAACATTTAAATAAAAATCTGCAATACCCTTGATGCATACATACTGTATTCACACATTCTAACCATTACTATGAATAATTTTACTATGTTTCCTATGTTTACTATGAGTTCTGCCGTTAATGAGACAAATTCTGATTAAATGTAAATACAATTCAGCTCTCCTGATGGGTTTTCTTTTATCATTTCAATTATTTACTTAAAGTCGTAGTTACAGAGAGTTATAGGATCTGATGGAAAACATCATACAAAGGTAATTCTCAGAAACAGGTTTCAAAAAATATATTCCAAAGCATTATACAGTTATTTTCAGAAAAGAAGTATATTTTTAAAAGCTTCTTTCCCCAGTAACCTTACTAAAGAATTGAAGCATAGATTAATTAAAGGTGGATGTTTTTAAGTCTTTATTTCTGTAAACAAAGGAGAACTGCTTATATTGGAAGTATGACATTTGAGATTCAAATATTATATAAAAAATTTTTTAAATGAAACATGAGCTTTCTAAAAGATATTTTAAATATGTAATGAGATACTTTGTATTATTGGTATGATGCCTAACAGAAAACATATTCACGACTACTGAGATGTACCTGCATATATAAAATGACACTGTGAAAGCAATCACCAACTAAAGGAAGTCATTAAAAGTGGATCTTTCCAGAGGACTGTGTAAAAATGAGACAGAATCTGTTGAGGAAGGCTGCCAAGAAGCCAACAGCAATAATGATCACAAAAATAACAGATCATTAGAAGAACACCAGTTGCGGGTTCGATTCCTGGCCCGGGGCCTTTCTGCATTGAGTATGCATGTTCTCCCTGAGCAACGCATAGGTTCTCTCCGGGTACTCCGGCTTCCTCCCACAGTCCAAAAACATGACCTGTTAGGTTAATTGGCTCCTCTAAATTTTCCTTAGGTGTCAGTGTGTGTGAATGGTTGTTTGTCTCTGTTTTGTCCTGCGATGGACTGGCGACCTGTCCAGGGTGGACCGCGCCTCTCGCCCTTAGACAGCTGGAGATAGGCACCAGCACCCCTCACTACCCCACTCGGGATAAAGCTTGTCAGAAAATGGATGGAAGCTTAGAAGAACACCATAGCAGCACTGACTATAGTAGTCGTTTCTTGTCGTTTCTCAATGGAACAAAACTTCTGTCAATATGCATAAAATCATCAGCAGCTCTAAGTAGGGGCGGGTAGTAGGGACTTGGGGCCCCATGAAAAGAAATTGTAAGGGGCCCCTCAGTAGCAAACCATTAGGCTAGTGGAATTTTTTTTACACTGGTTTACATAAAACTATGCACTTTATTTTTGCCTTTCATTCTCATATTTGCAAATATAAAAACCTGAAAATTATTGGGCAATGGAAGACCTAAAAATGTAATTAAATTATAAATAAACCATTATAAACCCATCTTTTTCTTTAAATAAATTAAATACTCAAAAGAAAAAAAATGTTAACACAAATTAACCTCTACAATTTAAATACAATCTGTGGAGAAATACAGTATATAGAATTTTTGCAAAAAAGACAACTACTACTACTACAACTAATAAATTATTAGCAGATGTTATTGGCAGTGAAGAAGGTTAAAATATATAGAAAACATAAGAAGACTTTCCATGATATATTGTATAAAATCGGTGTATTGGGGGACAAGCAAATCAGGTCTGTGGAGGTTTAAAGCCTTCCCATATTATGGAGTCATACCATAAATAAGTAAACACGTTTTAAAGGTAGAATTTGTGTAATAATATATCAAGGAATGGCACAGATAAAAACTGCTGAGGTGGGCTTCCTCTTTCAGCCATGTTTTTACAATCACTGGCCCTTACTCAGCCTTTCTCCTCAAAAGCAAGTATTTATCTCCAAAACTGTAGACTCACAGGTGATGGCATTTGAAAAAAAAATATACATGAGGATTTGTTGTTAACGTGTACTCACAATGTAATCTCGTAATATCCAGAGAATCTTTTTCTTTTTTATTGCACTGAGAACAGCCACTCAGGCTGCACACAATACATTTTTTTCTACAGCAAAGTAGTAGAAATGATATTGTAGAAACTATAACATATTCCACTGATAGCTATGGTGGCCCCTAAGTGCAAACTGCAACTACAAATCTAAAAGCGCAAAAACATTAAGGAAAACAAAACTACATAAAGCAAAGCGCAACTACATTAAGGAAAACAAAACTACATAAAGCGAAGCGCAACTACATTAAGAAAAACAAAACTACATAAAGCGAAGCGCAACTACATTAAGAAAAACAAAACTACATAAAGCAAAGCGCAACTACATTAAGGAAAACAAAACTACATAAAGCAAAGCGCAACTACATTAAGAAAAACAAAACTACATAAAGCGAAGCGCAACTACATTAAGAAAAACAAAACTACATAAAGCGAAGTGCAACTACATTAAGGAAAACAAAACTACATAAAGCAAAGCGCAACTACATTAAGAAAAACAAAACTACATAAAGCGAAGCGCAACTACATTAAGGAAAACAAAACTACATAAAGCAAAGCGCAACTACATTAAGGAAAACAAAACTACATAAAGCAAAGCGCAACTACATTAAGAAAAACAAAACTACATAAAGCGAAGCGCAACTACATTAAGGAAAACAAAACTACATAAAGCAAAGCGCAACTACATTAAGGAAAACAAAACTACATAAAGCAAAGCGCAACTACATTAAGGAAAACAAAACTACATAAAGCAAAGCGCAACTACATTAAGAAAAACAAAACTACATAAAGCGAAGCGCAACTACATTAAGGAAAACAAAACTACATAAAGCAAAGCGCAACTACATTAAGGAAAACAAAACTACATAAAGCAAAGCGCAACTACATTAAGAAAAACAAAACTACATAAAGCGAAGCACAACTACATTAAGAAAAACAAAACTACATAAAGCAAAGCGCAACTACATTAAGAAAAACAAAACTACATAAAGCGAAGCGCAACTACATTAAGAAAAACAAAACTACATAAAGCAAAGCGCAACTACATTAAGGAAAACAAAACTACATAAAGCAAAGCGCAACTACATTAAGGAAAACAAAACTACATAAAGCAAAGCGCAACTACATTAAGAAAAACAAAACTACATAAAGCGAAGCGCAACTACATTAAGGAAAACAAAACTACATAAAGCAAAGCGCAACTACATTAAGGAAAACAAAACTACATAAAGCAAAGCGCAACTACATTAAGAAAAACAAAACTACATAAAGCGAAGCGCAACTACATTAAGGAAAACAAAACTACATAAAGCAAAGCGCAACTACATCAAGAAAAACAAAACTACGTAAAGCAAAGCGCAACTACATTAAGGAAAACAAAACTACATAAAGCAAAGCGCAACTACATTAAGGAAAACAAAACTACATAAAGCAAAGCGCAACTACATTAAGAAAAACAAAACTACATAAAGCGAAGCGCAACTACATTAAGGAAAACAAAACTACATAAAGCAAAGCGCAACTACATTAAGGAAAACAAAACTACATAAAGCAAAGCGCAACTACATTAAGAAAAACAAAACTACATAAAGCGAAGCGCAACTACATTAAGGAAAACAAAACTACATAAAGCAAAGCGCAACTACATTAAGGAAAACAAAACTACATAAAGCAAAGCGCAACTACATTAAGGAAAACAAAACTACATAAAGCAAAGCGCAACTACATTAAGAAAAACAAAACTACATAAAGCGAAGCGCAACTACATTAAGGAAAACAAAACTACATAAAGCAAAGCGCAACTACATTAAGGAAAACAAAACTACATAAAGCAAAGCGCAACTACATTAAGAAAAACAAAACTACATAAAGCGAAGCACAACTACATTAAGAAAAACAAAACTACATAAAGCAAAGCGCAACTACATTAAGAAAAACAAAACTACATAAAGCGAAGCGCAACTACATTAAGAAAAACAAAACTACATAAAGCAAAGCGCAACTACATTAAGGAAAACAAAACTACATAAAGCAAAGCGCAACTACATTAAGGAAAACAAAACTACATAAAGCAAAGCGCAACTACATTAAGAAAAACAAAACTACATAAAGCGAAGCGCAACTACATTAAGGAAAACAAAACTACATAAAGCAAAGCGCAACTACATTAAGGAAAACAAAACTACATAAAGCAAAGCGCAACTACATTAAGAAAAACAAAACTACATAAAGCGAAGCGCAACTACATTAAGGAAAACAAAACTACATAAAGCAAAGCGCAACTACATCAAGAAAAACAAAACTACGTAAAGCAAAGCGCAACTACATTAAGGAAAACAAAACTACATAAAGCAAAGCGCAACTACATTAAGAAAAACAAAACTACATAAAGCGAAGCGCAACTACATTAAGGAAAACAAAACTACATAAAGCAAAGCGCAACTACATTAAGGAAAACAAAACTACATAAAGCAAAGCGCAACTACATTAAGGAAAACAAAACTACATAAAGCAAAGCGCAACTACATTAAGAAAAACAAAACTACATAAAGCGAAGTGCAACTACATTAAGAAAAACAAAACTACATAAAGCGAAGTGCAACTACATTAAGGAAAACAAAACTACATAAAGCAAAGCGCAACTACATTAAGAAAAACAAAACTACATAAAGCGAAGCGCAACTACATTAAGGAAAACAAAACTACATAAAGCAAAGCGCAACTACATTAAGGAAAACAAAACTACATAAAGCAAAGCGCAACTACATTAAGAAAAACAAAACTACATAAAGCGAAGCGCAACTACATTAAGGAAAACAAAACTACATAAAGCAAAGCGCAACTACATTAAGGAAAACAAAACTACATAAAGCAAAGCGCAACTACATTAAGGAAAACAAAACTACATAAAGCAAAGCGCAACTACATTAAGAAAAACAAAACTACATAAAGCAAAGCGCAACTACATTAAGGAAAACAAAACTACATAAAGCAAAGCGCAACTACATTAAGGAAAACAAAACTACATAAAGCAAAGCGCAACTACATTAAGAAAAACAAAACTACATAAAGCGAAGCACAACTACATTAAGAAAAACAAAACTACATAAAGCAAAGCGCAACTACATTAAGAAAAACAAAACTACATAAAGCGAAGCGCAACTACATTAAGAAAAACAAAACTACATAAAGCAAAGCGCAACTACATTAAGGAAAACAAAACTACATAAAGCAAAGCGCAACTACATTAAGGAAAACAAAACTACATAAAGCAAAGCGCAACTACATTAAGAAAAACAAAACTACATAAAGCGAAGCGCAACTACATTAAGGAAAACAAAACTACATAAAGCAAAGCGCAACTACATTAAGGAAAACAAAACTACATAAAGCAAAGCGCAACTACATTAAGAAAAACAAAACTACATAAAGCGAAGCGCAACTACATTAAGGAAAACAAAACTACATAAAGCAAAGCGCAACTACATCAAGAAAAACAAAACTACGTAAAGCAAAGCGCAACTACATTAAGGAAAACAAAACTACATAAAGCAAAGCGCAACTACATTAAGAAAAACAAAACTACATAAAGCAAAGCGCAACTACATTAAGAAAAACAAAACTACATAAAGCAAAGCGCAACTACGTTAAGAAAAACAAAAATACATAAAGCAAAGCGCAACTACATTAAGGAAAACACAATTACATTAACCTACCGGAAAAGGTAGGTACCAGTGGGAAACATGAGACATCGCTGATTGGACGACGGCGCCGTTTGACCCTTGAACAGGAAGTCATTCTGCCTGCTGTGGCTTTTGAAAACATGGATATTGTCGGCGCCCCAAACATAGCTGCCGTTATCCAGGAATATTTCGAATCAGGACATACGTACGAGGCGATACTGGATATGCTCAAGACTAATCACGAAATTTCAGCTAGTTTGCGTACACTGAAGACACACTTAAAAGAAGCTGGACTGTTCAGACGACGCAACTTCCGGTTCAAGGGTCAAACGGCGCCGTCGTCCAATCAGCGATGTCTCATGTTTCCCACTGGTACCTACCTTTTCCGGTAGGTTAATGTAATTGTGTTTTCCTTAATGTAATTGTGCTTTGCTTTATGTAGATGCGATTTCCTTAATGTAGTTGCGATTTTAGATTTGTAGTTGCAGTTTACACTTCAGGGCCATCGTAGATAGCTGAGGATTTTTTTAACTATTACATTTTTTTTTAAATACATGAAGACTACAAGCTTTTTTAAAATAAGTGTTGGAACAATTTTCTATTCTTTAATGCCATTTCCTCCATCATAGTTCATTAATTTAACAGGCAGCTGTGCACCTCTTGCTGAGACGTTACTTGTGCAGGTGGGACAGGAGAGGGATGCCGACAGTAAGCTCTTGACTCTTATTGGCCCTTGGAACCCCTCTTCTTTTTCCCCCCCATTGGCTCCCATGACATCAAGCACCGATCAATGCTAAAACTAAACCTTTATGTATCCATAAAAAGCTGAAGATGAAGATACATTTTTCCTTTAGCATAACAGGATCAAATAAAAATGGTCTGAATCAGAAAGAAGAAACAACGCTGACTTAAAATAGGAGAAGCTTCCTCCAAAGACTGGACACTGTCTGGATGTCAGCTGGCAGCCAAACGGGAGCTTTGTTTTGGTCTCGCTCCATCTGAAAGCTTCTAACAGATCCTTTTACTCATACTTACAAGTGACTCTCAAACCATTGAGTGAATTAGGACTAATGTGGGGTTCTGTTGCTCTCCCAAGAACACTCTAACATTGCACAAAAGCAGAGGATTAAACCTCCAATTTTCTGATTAGGGACAATCAGTCTTTGTCATCAGCTGCAGATGCCCAGCCAAGGTAAAAGCGATGCACAAAAGCTTTAGGATTATTATGAAGCTATAAGGCATATTTGGCTACTATCTAAATTATCTAATCACAAAGTAGGTTTCTGCAAATAAGTTATCATGCTTTAATCTCAAAAGCAACAAATGAGTAATTAACCTACCAGGGTATTAGTGCTGTTACTTCTCTGTGCTATTTCTAGTTTAAACAGAATTAGAAATAAGTTTAAACTGCTTGTTAACTCAAATAGCCAAGCAGCCAATTACATTACAACAATGCAACATATTTTGGGATCAGGATAAGGTGAAGACATCTTACTGAAACCTAAAGGTAGAGTGAGGAAGAATGGTTGCAGTTAAGCAGCCTCTCGTATTCTGGGATTTTTACACAAAAACATCTTTCTGGTTTATAGAGGGTGAGAATAAATATATAGCATGCAAGTAAAAAGTGAGCATTTATGCTTAATAAGCAAGACAAAACTACTTTCTACCTATTTAATTAAGGAAGCTTTCTGGTTTGTTGACATTGAACAGTCTATCTTGATTATCCATTCAACTATGTCTTATTTTGCTGTTAGTTAGACCCTTGACCTAATTAAATTGTTCTTTTTAAACGTAACAGCAAGGCTGGGAGACCCCCCCCGCCAAAAAAAAAAAAAATTAACTCTATAGGATAGAGGGTATCATTTTCTATCTGGTCTTGGTTTGTTGGACCTCAACTTTCTAATTTTGTAAACAAAATAATAATAAAAATAAAAATTAGAACAACCTAAGTGATCAGAGCACCGCTGGATCCCGCTATCTCAGACTAAATACGCGTTCTTGTAATTGCCTGATTGGATTTGATAAGGCTAACGCACGCAGCAGCCCCAGACGATTTCTTAGATAGATAGATTTAAGAAATTAGATGTAAGAAATTACATCAATAAGATGTGTATCTATGCATGGCTGCATTTATATATTTTGATATTACATTACAGTGTATTCTCATTATCAGTTCGTATGAAATTGTACGAAAAGTTATGCACAGTATTTCATACCTTTTTGACGTTTTTTTCGTCGTATTTCGTCGTATTTTTACGTCTTGCCTCGAGACAAGATATCCGTGCGCATGCGCATCTTACGCACCATTCAATAACATACAATGTAACATACAATTAACCCTAACCCTCATCCTAACATACAAAACAGCAAGCAACCTAGTGAGAGACATCATGAAGTAATAATTGCACTGTCCGTCCCAGTTTTATGTCCGTCCGCCGATCTGCTTTTTTCGTCTGTCTGGCTGCGCATGCGCACTGATGTGTTTTTTCGAGGAAAAACGTCAAAAACGTACGAAATACTGTGCATAACTTTTCGTACGATTTCCTACAAACTGATAATGAAAATATGTTGTACATTACTGCAGCAATTATTAGCTTACCTGCAAGAAGTAAGTTTGTTAGATCAACTAACAGCAGTTCCATTATGTTTTTGCATTTTATGGTTTAAAAAATTTATGTCCTTAAATATTTGCGAGAAATTCTGCGCTGCAGCTTACGCTAAACTATTTGATAACATAAATGTAGGGATTAATTAAATCTGGTATTTGCTAAGTTATAAAAAAAATGAAAAATAAAAACAAAACTGACATATAAAATCACTTAGTTTGCTCCACTCAGAATTGCACTTTTTACAACATTAATCTCGTTTTTTTAACACACATGCAAACTGAATGTGTGGATATTCACCAATTTTTAGCATTTTTAAAGGTGCAATTTTAAAGCCCTTCTGTTGGTTCTATTATATTTGAAATTATCAGAAGGTAATGTTTGAATAATATAAAATAATGAGGTTAGAAGTTTATTGAATTCCTTAAGTGTTCACACCAGATGACCAACTATGGAGGAATTGAATTCATTACCCCAGGATAATACATGTCTTTTAATTATGACAAAGAGTCTCATCATCAGAGACCTGTGACCTGAACTGTGATGTAAGGGCTTGTTTGTTTACATCGGTGCTTATAATCAAGCTATTACCACTGCAAAGAACCAGCTAAGCTCATAATAGTCATATATCTGGAAGTAATATTATGATTTTGCACAATTGGACCAAGCCAAGTTCCAATTGTGAAACTGATAAAGGATCTGTGGATGGAACTAAAGAATAAATGGACGTGAAGGTGATCTTGTCCTCCAACTTCAAGGACCTGAAGGAGTTACCAAAGCTTGATCTTCATAAAACTATTAGTAAAAAAAAAAAATTTAATTGTTCTTTTTTTTTCCACTCAGGAACCACGTTCTTCACTGAATTGTAATAATTAAAATTTTAGACCTAAAAGAAAAATTTATTACTAAAAAGAAAAAAAATCCAAAATCAAATACAAACAAAGACATGATTTAAAGCTTTCTCTGTGGATAAATAGTTTATAATCTCTCAGACTCTCCAAAAGTTTGCTGGGTGAAAGCCTTAACACTCTTGAGTTTGAGTCGTATCACCTTGTTTCTGTCATTACCGTGATGAACTTTCTGAAAAGTAACAAAAACCTCAGCAACCTTCGTACAAAAGTCAGTGACCGGGCCATGGAAGCTGAGACAGGCTGCCTTTAAATTAAGATAAAGTGCCACAACTGAGCTCGGTGTTCCAGTTATAACTTCTCACCAGGTCAGAGGTCACACCTGGACTATTCTTTCTCTGCTCCACCTCTGTGGCGCTTCCACTGCTGAGGTCGGTCCCAGAAGGGCACAGTGTCCACACTGGAACCATGTTCACCTCGCACGGTCACCCTGACCAGGAATTTATGGCACTCAACATTTTCACTGAGACAAAAGTGGCACACTGTATATGTTGAACCATTTCATAACACAAAGGTTCTTTTGCCAGAGCACTCACATAAAAACAGTATGTTATTTAATAAAATGTGGGATGTGTGTTTTTTTTTTCTCTCTTTGCCTGACTGACATCAAATACAATCCTCCACCTCGATATTCAGAGAATGTTTATATATGACACACTGTGACACAGTTTTTAAGATATCCAGGACTTGTCAGTCTTCTGTCGTTTACTTTTTAAAGGTGTCCTTTGTATCTGTGGCAGAAATTGGATGAAAGAATCCAAAGAAAAAAACATTCAAGGATAAAAATAGCTTAATAAAGTGAGATGTTTCACCAATAAGTCAGAGATACTGCAAAAGGAACTGAAGGAGTTCTACAAAAAACAATCTCTTTCTTCAAAACAAAATAATTTTTCTTAAATTACTTTTAGAATTACAGAGTGCTAAAATAAATGTAAAAGAATGCATCTTTTTTCTTTGTGCTTATACTTTCTTTTAATTTTTAACACAGGTGAAATGCCTCTTAAGAGGGCAGGGGAGCTGATATGGATGGACTCAAAGGTGCATTTTTACAATACAAAGCACCCTTCAGAAGAGATGAGCTACTAAAACCATTTGTCACGGTTTGAGATACTCTTACAGACGAAAATCGGATTGTTCTTTCAATCAATGGGGTACCTTACCGCTAATAAGCCATCCCTGACATGAGGGATTTCTCTCTTCGCTGTCATGTACATATGCTATTGTTCTTCAAAATAGGCAAAAATCCATCTCCCCTTCACTGCTGGGTGCCCAGCATCAATGCCTGCTCACAGCCAGGCCATCAGCACCGATGCACACTACAAAGGTACACCCATTATCTTCAAGAGGAAATAGATGAGTCGAAGTTGAAACAAGGAGCAAACATTGTGTCCTTCCCCTGTTGATGATTCCTGTGGCAACGCCTCCGTCGCCCATCGGCGGGCAATATTCTTCTGCTCTGGCAGGTCCCGCTGAGAGGGGCTTTTGCATATGCATGAAAGTCAATATGTTCAAACCTGACTCCTTGGCTGGTCATCCAGAATCCGTTCAGCAAGGAGATATTGTGGAGAGTCACATCGTATGTTACAAAGTCACTTGCTAGCTGCAAGTCAGACACTGTAAACAAAGAAAACAGAAGACGACTTATGTGTTTTCCATTGTTCTATTTACAACTGCTCAGTGCAGGTGAGTATTTTTTATTTTTTGTCGATGGCTTTTCATTGAAAATAGAAAAAAGGAAAACATTCAGTCACCTTCAGAACATGGATTAGATCTGAGCTGCAGAAAAAGCCAATGAAACACAGGTTGCTGAGTTAACCAGTGATAGTTCCAAACTTTCTTCATTCAACAGCTCTTTTTTAATAACTAGGGAGCAGAAGCTGAAACTGGGATTTCAATTCCTGAGGGCAGAGTTCCTGCAACTTTAAGATTTGTCCTTGCTCCAACAAACTTAATCAAATGTCTGAATTACCTTCTCGGTATGCAGCCAATTTCCCCAGAGTCCTCTCAATCATCTAATTACTTAATTTCGGTGTGTCGGACCAAGGACACATGTTAAGATTGCAGGATGCAGGCCCTCAGCAACCTAAGTTGCCCAAGTCTACATAGGTTTGGGTCAGATGGCTCAAATTTGGACACTGTTGGATTTTCCAATAGGAAAATGTGTCATAGTTATGGTTCTGTTAAGTGTGGTTTTGGTCCAGCAGTTATCCTACCAGCTCAGTCTGTCTCCAGCCACCACCCTACTCTAGATCATCTCCACCTGTTCCCACTAATTAGTTACTCAGCTCACCTGTTCACCAGCCTACATATACCTGCCTCCTCCAACTCATCTCTGCCAGAACGTCTCAATTTCTTCCCATGTCATTTTCCTGAGTATCACCAGCTTATGTGTGCTCTACCAGCTGGACTCTCCTGCTAAGGTTGTCTGTATCTGGATGCTGCAGTTCAGCCTGTTTTCCTGCTCCATCAGATCCTGCTAGCTGAACTCTCCTAATTGAGGTTGCCTAAAGGCTGATTTATACTCAGAAACCAGGTCGTCTGCATATGTGTAGCAGTGAATGCAAATGTGCCCCCTTCCCTTCTGCAGACACTCTGGTGCACTTCTCCAAAATTGTACGTGACATCTGATTGGTCAAATCTACATTCGCGCTACACTATGCGTATTTCCTGTTTGCTACCTTACCAGCTTGTTTTGTTTGTATGACCGCCATTGTGGAAAATGACTTGTGAAGTTGGACCAGCTAGAAGTGCGAGGTGAAGAACGCTGGGACCCTTTTTCCACCTGGATCCCTGCTCTTTTTCACCATCATGTCCCTCAGTTGTCGCACAAACTTGCCCCCACTTCCTTACCGCATCTGCCGTATCTAGACTTACAGCTAGATTGTGATTGTCCCTCTGGTAGTGATGGTGAGATGAAGCCTCATGAGGAATTGAACCGTTTAGGCAAACTGCTTCAATGATCCCCACAGATCGTGAAGCTTCATCTGAACTAGGGATGCACGATATTGGGATAACCAATATCGATACTGATGTTAAAGCTGGACAAAAATAAGCAGTCATTGAAAATAGCAGTTTTATTATCCATTTCTGACACTTTGAAAAATAATAAACTCAAATATATTTTCATTAGCTGATATCAAATTGATTTTTAAAAACGCGGTATCGATCTGTTTTACTTTCAAAATCTCGTGAAATTTCATCGTTCTGTTACAAACTCTCGTGATATTTTCCAAATTCTTGTGAGATTTTGTTAGTAAAATAGATCGATACCGCGTCAATATATCAGCATATAAAAATATGGCAAAATTTCGTGAAATTTCGGGGGATTTCGTAGCATAACGATGACATATAGCAATATTTCATTAGTAAAAGAGATGATGTGGTGTTTTTAAATGGCAATATATCAGCATAGGAAGATATTGTGACATTTTAATGTATCAATATTTTTTCCTCGTCTTTAGAAGTTTTTAAGTCTGTAAAAAAGAAGTTTTTGAGGAAGAAGAAGTGGTATTTTTTTTTTTTTTTTTTAGACTTTAGAAACTCAGAAGCTGATCAAATATCGGGTTAAATATCGGTGGGGTGGCCGATGTCCAATATTCAGTTTTAAGGCCGATACCGATAGGGGGCCGATTATATCGTGCATCCCTAATCTGAACATGTCACCACCTACTGGTGGACTGCATAACCACAGTTAGCAAAATATATCTCTGATTTTTTGCAATTGTTTTTCTTGTTTTTTCCATTTAAGTTCCTTCAAATTGTTAATGATTAATGCATTTAGTATCCTTTGTAAGTTTTTTTGTGCATAAAATGTCATAGAAGAGAACAATCTTTTAAGTTAAACTTTTTCTGTCACGTTGTATAGAGGGGTAGCGAGGCTTCGGACATCAACGATTTTGGCCCCTCTCCTATATAAAGAAAGCCTCGATACCTGCTTGCGGAAACGCCCCCTCCACTACTCGACACACGCCTCGAAGCCTCGGCTCATCTCATAACATCACTAGTGTCCGGCCTAATATCGGGTTCAAAATTATCCTAGGCTAAACTCAAATCTGGTGATAAAATTACCAACTAAAATTAACAACTTAGGCTTTATTTATCCATGTTTATTTATCCATGTTAAACTTTTGAAAATAGCCAAACCTTAACCTACACATATATGTACATTACATTTTTCACAAGTACAGGTGTGCCGTGATTAATCTCTTAGGGTCTCCAAAATGAATCACTGATTTTGAAATTGATGCTTATTCAAACAGTCTTTATACTGTAGGCTACTATGCCCATTGTCAGTTTACTGAAAATATATTTTTAGAGCAAAGTTGTTAAGAAGCAAATTGTTTCTCCTGTTTACAAACATGCAATCTGGCCTCATTCCAGTTTCAAACAGCTCTAATATGATGCCCTTTACAACCACTGAGTGTCTAACTTAAAGAATGGCCATGGATTTCGGAAATAACAGGCTGCATGTGCAGTTTTTATGAGCTGTGAACTGAATGAAGGTCGCTTCTTTCATTGATTTATTTGAATCATTTTAGCCTGAGGCTATACAACTACCCAGTGTCTCTCAACAGAGAATGAGAGACCCTATATCTTTCCACATTTAAAATACTGAATATGACAGGGTTGCAGTAAATAAAAGGTACTCATGGACACTTTTTACTTGATGAGAGGCTAAAGAATTAGAGCTTTTAAATTAATTTACAGCTGTCAAATCTGGAGATTTCTATTTAGCTTTAATGTTCAGTGGCAAACCAGAACAACTTGACCTTATCCTGCATCAAAATTTATCCATAGGCCTACAGAAATGTAAAAGAAAAAAAACCACCAAATTAAAATCAAATCATTTTAATTTACTCGATATTCATTACCTGAAGGTTTTAAATCCCTTTGGTTTATCTAGTTATCATCTCATTCTAGTCATAAATTTACCAAATGTGCTCATGTTTAGCCCTACAGATCAGAATTCTAAAAGCTTTAAGTGCAAATAAATATAAACAAATTCACTGCATTTTTTTTTTAAAAAGGTAATAGTTATAGGTACAGTAGTACCTATTTTTTTTTCTTTCATGTTACAGCCTCGAAATTCAATAAATCAAATCAAAGTTTGGTACGAATATAGAGTGAAAGTAAAGGTTTTATGGTTTTATTATTATAAAGCTTAAGAAAAAAAAAACAGCAGTCAAGCACTCCGCCAGATGGATTTGCTCTGCATATCCATCTGGAAACCTTCAGTTGAAGTAATTTTGGGAAGGGGCAAAAATACTGGTTAGCTAATTGGCCTATGTTGGTGATAGACGGGCCAAATAAACCAATCAGATCAACGAAGCATATGACGTACTAACAGAGCGACAACGAAAACACAACCACAAGCCAGGCTACTCTTGCCGAAACCAGTCGGGAGAAGAGCAAAAACACCTTTTCCTCTGAGAAAAGCCTCCAGAGCAGTGTTTTGCTCTTCTTTCAGTGAAGAAATACTGTACTTCCAATAAAACTTGCTCGAAAGCCACGCTGATTGGACGTTCGTTTGGTGAACGGCTCCAAATTTTCTTTAACGGTGAGTCTCCAGACTGATCTGCGAGTGAAACCTTGACAGCTGGAGAGCTCAGGATGGTCTCACGAGGCTAGTCAAGCATGCCCTTATGTCTGATTTTGAATCTGTTCTTTGTTTTGTCTTTACTCATCTGTGAGCACCCAATCCTCTCTCACTTTCAGTTTAAAACCTCTGCCTGCTTGTCCCTGTTCTGATCTGTTTGCCTGACCTGTCCTCCGACTCCTGAGGGATTTCTGTCTGAGGACCGAACCTGGAAGTGATTCCTGATATCGTCCTGAATTACCCTTTGGTGCCTCTGCGTACTGCTGGTCTCCTAGCTTTGACCCCTGAGCATCTCCTCGACACCGGCTTATCGGATTATCTTTCCATCCTTCGTCTGCTCAGTTCTGATCTCCTGCCTGTTCTCTGACCTCCAGGACTTTAGCATCTGGGACTCTTTGGGCAGTGCCCTCTGCATCTTGTTGGCAGCCGACCGGCTGGAACCAACCTCATCCTCTGGGCTCTGATTAAGACTAGGTTAGGGACTCACATGTTCGAAATCATCCTCCAAATCAGATAGACATGGTCAGTAACTCATCTTCTCCTCCGGCAGAGGTTCCTGCCTTAGATGTCCTTGCTGTTCTCTACAGTTCCATCTTAAATAAACATTCTGTGAAACCCAACTGTATTTCCGCCTCGAATACTTGGTCCTTTTGTTCTAAGCCTGACAGTTCAGCCTTATTTTTCCATCCTTGGGCATGTTTTTGTTGTAAATTTGGAAGTAATAAAGTTAGATTTCTGTGAGATTTTGTTCCGTCAGTTTATTTTAATCTTCTGTTCAGCTACATTAGGGCTTATTAATCAGCTTTCCTCAGTTCTGTGCCTGTCTTCTCTACCAGCTTCTGTGCATTCTTTTGACGGTGGGCACCTGTTTTCCATCTTGCTCATCACATCTCAAGAGTGTTTAAGCTCCTGGTTTCTTCTTGTTCTCTATTAAGCCGGCTTTAATCATACCGCATCATATGTCCGCTCTGACAACAGTCGCAAAGCATCGCTGTGTATTAGATCTTAATGCGTGCAAAACATGTCTGTACATCGCCTTTTATTTTCTATATACCAGATCCGCTTTACTTTCACTTTGTCTGACTTCCTTTCTGGCTCATCTGATTATTAGAAATGTAACGTTTTTTTTTCTCCGGTCATCATTACAAATAGATTTGATCTTTAAATATGATAGATAACGGAGCATATCTGTGTGGTAAGGCTTCTTTTTATGATGGTACAGAGGACCCGTGGTTGAAAGACTCTTCTACTAGACCTTCATGTACCCTATTACCTTCCATGGGCCTGATTACTACTGCCATGTCCTGCTGTAGCATCATGTTCTCATTGTACTGCTTTTTTGGACATTGTATTATTCTAATAAACCATTCAATTTATGATTTACAGGCAATTCTCCTAAAACTTCACAATATGACATTTTCTAAAGCTTCTGGAAAGGTTTTGTCCTTAATGTTTACCTAAAAGGCAGTTTTGAATAGCTGTATAAAATCGACAAAAATAAAAAATGAAAAAAACTCTTTATGCATTGAGACTAAATAAATCTTTGTCTTGAATTGTAATTTTCCATTATGCTATTTTTTGAACCAGAAGTATGCATTTTTTGTTTTTTTTTTTCAAATCCATTAATGCTGTGAAATGGATTATTTACAAAGCAGTTACTATTTTGGTAATCAAAAAGGCATTAAATCACTTAAAAAATAAAATAAAACATGTATTCACATGGTCATCTCTATTTTTACCTTTAATTTTTAAGCCAAAAGGTAAAACCTTTCTTACAAGGCTTTGTTTGATAAAACGGCAGGAGCTTGAACAACAAGAAAACCTGATGCAGGCTATTCTAGGTGGGAAATTGGATTTTCCTAAAGTCCTCTCACCCCCTTCAGCTTTGGTTAAACACTTCAGCATGTGTTTGATTCAACCTTTTAAATGGTCTGTATGTTCTGTCTCCTATATGGCTGCCTAGATTCAGCTCCACGTTCAGGTTTTGTCCCTCCTGGCCTTCCTACAGTGTAATGACCTTCCTCCTCCACCCAGGCAGCAGAACCCCTGCAAAAGTCACCACTTTAAGGAACGCACAGTCTTCTTGCTCTTCACATGTCTTGTATCACCTGCTCCTTAATCTACCCCCACCCCTTTCATCTCCAGCAGCATAAAAATCTTTTCCCTCACTGGTTTTATGCTCTGAATAAAAAACAAAAAAGAAAACATTGCAAATCTGTGACTAAAGAGACTATAATTTTTTTAACTTTCAAATTTCCTAATTCTTTTTTACAAATTAATAAATGTGTTTATTTACGTTTTCCAATTGTGTATATGCTAATATTGCTGAATTTACATGGTTGCAGTTGCAGCTAAGCAAACACTTGTGAAAGAAGTAGTTCATGAAAGCTTTTGCACTATCTGAACTGCTTCTGAAAAGGACAAATAGAGTGACATTTTCATTAATGTGACAACGCTATCAGAGGAGAAAAATATCTGACAACAATCTCTGGATACACTGTATAAACATCTTTAATTATATGATATCCCCAATCACAAAAATACAAGTCATATAGTAATTTTTTGATATTTCCAAAATTCCTCATTTATAGCAGGAAATAAGAATAAGTTAGACACTATCTATTTATGTCAACAAAACGTTTTCATTCGTCATAATCCACATCGTATGAGCGAATTATATCCTCCAAGGCTATATGTAGAATCCATTACCACATTCATAAAACATGATCTTGCTCCTTAAAAAAGTACTATATTTTTAGGGTTGTGCCTGGTCCACAAAAACATTATTTTATAGGTGAAAATAAATTTTTAACATAGATATTTTCTGCTAAAAACCCACATGTTGCATGGTAACAGTAATGTAGCATGGTGTAGAGTTCCTTTTTTTAAATAAACGATTTGGCATTTAATTATGCTTGCACAGATGACACAAAGTCTCTTAACTATAACAAACAAATTAAAGCAAATATTGTTTAAATTGTAGTTTGCTCTTTTTCTGCTCAGTGATGTTTAAAATATTGGGTTGTTTTTTTGTCTTTAGTCTTTTGACCATTTCACTATGAATATTATTTCAATTGATGATTAAATGATGATTATTAAGTATTAATATTGATGAAATTGTTAAAGGCATACTATGCAACATTTTTAGTTAATTAATGTGTTCCATAACGTTTTGGATGATTAAATGAGTCATTTCAGGTCAAACAAAGGTTTTCTCGGCCGCCCTGGTGGTCTGTAGGGGAAATACCGTACTTGCAATTGCAGGAGCCCTCGGCCCGCACCCACCGGCTCAGAAGACTCATGCATCGCAAAGAGTCGGTCTTGCTTTACAGCGAGAACTGCTACACGCCCCCAGTGAAAGGCATGCTCGTTGCTAGCGCAGTGGCGATATTTGTGCAGTTATCATGGCGGAACCAGCGAGAATTTTCAAACTCGAAAATTGGAACAAAATAGTCACTTACCGCAGTAGACATGGTGATTCGATGGGTTCGCCTGTCTGCTAAGCTCAAAACAACCGCGTCTGGTTTGATGGAGAAACCAGGAGAACTTTTATTTTGCCCTCTGGGGGGAGCCTCGCTGGAAAATCAACAGCGGTTGCATAGTATAACTTTAAGTAAAAAATAAATATAAAAAAACTACCTGTTTAAAAAAAAATTGAAATCATGTCAAAAAATGTCCCTGTTTAGTGGATTCACATAACTTGACTCTCACCAATGTTAACATTAAATGTTAAGTCTCAAAGCTTTGAAGGATTATCAAAGTCAGTATTCATTTTTAAAGTTGAAAGGTGACGGGATGCATTATTCAGTTAGCTGTTAGCAGAACTCTTTCTTGTCACGATTATGTGGCTGTAAAACAGCAATAGACCACACTATGCTATTATAGCTATCAAGAGCACTAATGATCTACCTCAGGCAAGGTAAGCACACACCCAATAACTCATTGGAGCTGGCAGAACTATGTTTATGCCATTCATCAAAGGTTCACATGGAAATGTAGAAAAATCTATTGTTGAACACGTCACTTTGCTCCCATTACTTAACTCTTTATCAGGGCATTACATGTGATTGTTGCGTCTGTTGTCTTTTTGTCTTCAAATGCCACATGCTGTTTGACAGCACTGCAAATGACATGCTGATAGGAGCTGAAGCCCCCATCAGTTCCTTGTTGGGCTCAGAGTGGGAAATAAAAGGTCTGCTGTGAGAGGCCGCCTCGTGTGGGCGCTATCATAACGTGCACCACCCCCATCCCCTCATTTGTTAATTCTATGCACAGCTCCACGCTCCAACGGACATACGCTGCGCTTGTTGGACTGACGTGAAAAGCCACCCACGGAAAATACTGTCACCATCATCTTATACTCCCTACTCCTTCTTCCTCTTTCCTGAGCTGCTTAGGTGACAGGTCATAAATCCCTACAGACATGGATGTGAGAGTTTTAGCAAATAGGATGGGGGTGAAGAAGATGATGGGACTAAAAATGGAGGGGAGGGGGTAACTGCAACAGAAACCTGAAGGAGATTTTTTCTCATGCATAGAGAGCTGTTTTTCCCCCTCGCTGAAAATGTCTCTCTTGGGGATTCTAGTGCCAACTCACTGCATGCAAAGTAGTCTCCCACTCTTTCTCCTCCTGTGGTTGATGTTGATCTTTGGCTCTCTGTGTGCAAACGGGGTACGGGTCTCAGGGAACTTCATGGCCCAGGATAAAAGTCGAGGAGAAGCGGCACATGGAATTCGCCACCCTCCCTATCATCCAGATGATCCCGAATGCCAATTACCCTCCTCAGCTCTGAAGGGAGCTGCCTATCACTCAGGATGTGACTTGTGTTTTGTTGAGCATTGATAGGTTTTTCTACTGGAAGAGTCAAAACCTATAATGTAGCCCTAGTGACAGCAGGGCTGCAGGGGAAGCATGATCTGGGTGTTTAAGGGCACGGACACTCACAAGAAATGAAAAAAACACAACACTCATACCCAGATTTGCGGCTGAGAATGTGAAGGCACGTCAAAGACACTAGATGTAAGTGGAAGATCTAAAATGTTTCCTCTAGCTTCAGTTCGAAATCACTACATGTGAAACACCTAAGATAAAAAAGATTAATCTAAATGTGAGATTCGACAAACTGAAGACAAATAAAATCATGGAATGGCAACCTAAGGGATTAAATTACAGAAGGAAAAAACCGCAATGGAATATTTACAAAACTTCTGACTTAAAAGTTTAGTTCAACTACCTTTATTGTAAAAAAACGTACATAAATTACTTAGTAATCAGAGCTCAAATGGTCTCCATTGTGTTAGGAAACAGCAATGCTTTGCAAAGCATAAACCTGATAACCAAATCCGACTGAGTCTTTTAGGGCTGCAACTAATGATTAGTTTGCAAATAGATGAATCTGTGTTTTCAATTAATCGATTAACGCTACTTAGCTGCAGGGATATCCCTCTGGCTGACTGGTAGGCGAGCATGACTTTCACCCGGGAGTCTGCGGGATTAAATCCTGCTTGGCCCTCACTTGCATACCTTGGCACACATGGTGGGAAAAAGTGAATAAGGAAATACAACATAGTGTGTCAAACAAAATCTTCATATCTACAGTAGCTAATATTAATTTCAAACCATAAAATTGCTTGCCTATCTTTGTTCAATATATGCTTGTGGGCATTTAAGTCAAGGAAAAGAAAAAAAAAAAAAAAAAACTAAGAATTTTAATAATGAAATATAGTGTTTTAATATTATGTAATCTTAATATCAAATGGTATAATTTCAATAAAGCGTTATACATTAAACCTTTGTCTTGCAAAACTAGAACACAGCTACCCTGGTGAGTATTCATTGTGCATTAGAGCAAACCTTGATGAAAGGTCAGTTTATTAGTATTTTATGGCAATGATGGTAGAAGGAAAGGTTCTACTTGCAGTTGTGTATGAACAACTTAAACGGCAATATGCTTTTAGTTTTTATTTAAGTAAAAGCATTGAACAAACTCTGCAATGATTAAAAAAAAAATAAAATTATTTAATTAACAAACTCCTATATGAATAGATATAATTATTTTAATAGCAAAAGTTGTTGCCGAATCTAGAGGTTTGTTTTATTAAGGGAGGATGTCTGCATTTAATCTGTTTTCTTGTATTATCAGAGGGGAACATTAAATCCCATTTGGGTTTCCCGTCCAGCTCTCTTTCACAGCTGGAATCTGGATTATTCTTTGCGCCAAAGTATTCTACATTGTAGATTTATAACAAAATGATGAAATCAATATTTTAAGAAATGGTTTCAACATTTTTAAAGAGAACGGTGAGAGTACTTTTTATGACTTGTTTTATCATCACAGTCGTTTCCACATTAGTATTACAGTGGTAAGCGTTAATGATTTTCAAAAACCTTTACAGTATAAATGAATAATTCTGAACCCAGTGCACTAATTTATAAGGCTAAAGATCCAATAAACCAACAGATGCACAACCAACAGCACAAGCTTGGAAAGTCAGCAGTTATTTAACTAGCTCATCTAGTAAAGGTTAGAGCTGGAAATGTCAGCCTCAGGCTAATTACCAAATCTGACCTGTATGTGCTTATACAGTAAATATGAATAGCATATTTTTTTTTACATTATACTAATGCATGACTTCATAACTTCACATTTAATAATTTCCTCCTATAGTAGCATTCACTCTGGCATTACTACTGTCAGGAGTTGGTTATGGAGTGTTGACCCAAAAGCAGAGGCAGGGGTAAATTTCTTTAGATTTAATTAAAAAGGGAAACTGAAAACAAAGGCAGGTTATCCAAAAATCCAATAATGTAAATGAAGTCCAACAAGCATGAAATCAGGAGTCCAAAAATCCAAAAGAATCAAACATAAAAACTAGTCAAAACGAACCAGAAACCGTGGAGACATCAGGGGAATCACTGTCACAATGAGGAAGACTCAGAAAGACGGAGTTGGAGGAAGTTTGACAAAGTTTGGAAGTGTTTGACGATGACCCAGCAAAGGGGAACTGAAGAGAGAGGGCTTTTAAAGGAGACAGAGACAAAGAGGGGGCTAATGAGGAAACTGGGAGCAGGTGTGCACAGAACAAGAGAGGGAAAGAGATAGGAAAGAAGGAGAACACAAGAGGGCAGCAGAGAGCAACAAACAGAAACCTGGAAGTCTGGAAATAACAACACAATGTTAAATTACTAGGACTATAAAACATGGAGAAAAGAAAACTAAACACTCAAAAGAAAACATAACAGAACCCAGACTAGGACAGTAACTGGAAAAAACCAAAGAACACAGCAAAATAAAAATAAAACCACTAACACTAGAAAACCAGGAGTAAATCAAGACTGAATACTATAACAGAAACAGAAACCTGACAACTACAGTTTGAATGGTATATAGACTAACCTTATCTTCCATTTACTTTATTCTCACATTCCTAATATTGTTGAGTTTATCAATTACGGCAGTCTGCTACAAAGTAAAAAAAACTGCCTGAATATTATCTAACAGTGGTGTAGTAGCGATGCCAATTTTGTTTTTTGTTTTTTTTTTTCGCCAGGGTTTGCATCTATGTGGTCCCCAGCAGTCCAAAAATAGTTCAAAGCTGCTTTATACTTACATTTATAAAATAAAATGTCACAGAAACTTTTTTTGGGGGGTTTAGAATATCTGTAAATTTCAAAAAGCTTGGAAGGAATACATCAAAATGACACCAAAATGAAATTTATGCTTTTTGATGTGAGAAAGCCACAGCACTGACATTTCGTTACTCGAGCTTTTATTAGGATGGCCTGTATTATCCCTTCCTTATCTTTTTTCAACCCCTTTTTTTAAATTCAAACAGCACTTTCGTTATCAGTCATTTTTGTGCACAGATGCTACCCAGATCCCTCCATGTATTGCCATTGCATCTTGATTGCCAGCAAGCTTATCCGCCTCTGATGGAATTGTTAAAAAGCAGATATGAGCAAAATCTAGGAGGACCAGCCTTTGTCGCTTGTGCACGTCCCCATCAGATGAAAGCCCACCGATAAGAATCTGAGCAACGCCTGCAGGTCGTGTCACTCTATGCATAACAATCTGCGGTTGTTCTACTGACGGAAAAACCACAGAGACGGACAAGAGGGGCTTGCTGAAAAAAAAACCACAAGGCTGTTTTCGTGATGAATATGTATAAGGTATCCTGCCTCTCCTTTTTGGCAAACCTGAATGATCAATATTGAAACGAAGAGACAAATCAAGGTCTTGTTTGTTCTGTCTGCGGATATTTACAGGTTGAGAAGGATTTGTGTCTGTTTGTTTAAACGTGCTCCTCTCAGGTCTAGGTTAATGTGTAAATCTGGGAAGGAGCTTTATTTTTTATTAAATTAAATAAATGTTTCGAAAAAATATAGATAATTAAACGGTAGCATTTCCTGATTTACCATTTACAATTTCCTCTGTTTATATCTACATTTCAAATTTTCACGTTAATCACTTTACTTGGATTTAGTTTTACATATGCATATATATATATATATATATATATATATATATATATATATATATATATATATATATATATATATATATATAAAACTGTAACTGGAGCGTGTAACAAAAGTAATTTCCCTCTGGGATTATTAAAGTATTTCTGATACTGATTCTGAAATTATTTTTTTGGGACTTTATGTTGTGGACCAGTTAAGACTTTACAATATAATAAATTTAAAGGGAAATTTTATATAATTTTTGCAATTTTACTTTTTACTAATGCAAATCTTAAGAGTGTTGTATATGTTTGTATCAAGTCGGTACTTCCTGTTCTGGCTTCCAAGGCAAACGAAATATGTGGGTCTGGTTTATTTGTAGCTTCCCTTGCAGAATAGTTTTATGGAAAATTTAAAAGGGATATTCTTTGTTTTGTACAATTATTTCTGTTGAATAAATAACTTTTCATTGTTGGATGTTGTTCAAGTAGCAGCTTGGATAAGCCATGACAATTAAAAAGAGAGAGGGGGAAAGGGTATAGCAGGGACAACAGAAACAATAGAAACAGTAGCATAAACTGCATGTTCAATGCATGTGTTTCTCTGTGTCTCTGTGTTTCTAAATTTTCAGCAAAAGCCGTCTGTTAAATGCATAGGAAGTGTTGAGGAAAGGGGCACCCTCCATGAACCAAGCCAGGAAGTTACACTTTAAAGGTGCATATTAGATTTGCAAATTTTCAAAATTCACTTCTGAAAGATAAGCATTTTACTTTTGTGTTTTACACCTTGCTTTTGCTTAGTTTGTTGGTAAATAAATCCCTTCCTGTATCTTTACAACTACGACGTAGGAAAGTCATTGTGAATGTGTGCAGAGGGTGAAGGAGGAAGTAGCCTTCTGTGGCTAAGCAAGTTAGTCCCTCCCAGCAAAGTGCAAAACCAATTAAGAAAAGTCCAAGATCAGGTGTAAAAAAACAAACAAAAACGGCTTAATTCAAAGAGGAATAAGACTGCAAGGATTTGCCTAATGCAACAACATACATACAATGAGGAAAATGAGTATCAGTTCTTCTTACTTAGAATACATGAAGGGGTCTGAAATTGTCATCGTAGGTGCTTGTCGAAACTTAATCTGAAAAAATCCAGAAATGCAAATATATGATTTTTATTATACTATTTATTTATTTATATCCCATTTAATTTCCAAGTGGGAGAACTTACAAAATAACAGGGTGTTCAAATACTTCTTTTCCTCACTGTTTATAAACAGTGAGAAAAATAAGCATAAAAGCTGGACGGGGCCTTTTGTATCTCTGCTTCTATCTCCCAGCAAAGTGCATCTATCTATCTATCTATCTATCTGTCTGTCTGTCTGTCTGTCTGTCTGTCTGTCTGTCTGTCTATCTATCTATCTATCTATCTATCTATCTATCTATCTAGATAGGTTTTTTTTGTTCTGTTTTGTATTGGCATATAATATGACTATATAGTTATGGAAAGAGCTGAAACCATTTATGTGAGGACTACATTACCAAATATAGTACCTCCTGTTCACCTACACACAAGCACACAAACTCACCCAAAACCAATACAGTGGAAATTATCCCATCCTGCCATGACTGGCAAACACTACATTGCCTTTAGACTGGTGTTTACCCCTTAGCACCCACAAGATATATAGATATGGATGTGAAAGTGTGGTGTTGAATAACTGGGCAGGCATTCTCAGAGCCCTCGCATCAAACAGACTGATGACTTGTGAAAGGATTGCAATGGAGACTGTGTGGCAGGATTTCTTACTGGTCTAATACTACTATAAATGTACTCCTAAATTTTTGAAAAGGTTGTCCAGATGAGTTACAGTAGAGTTGTGATAGCTGTAAAGAGTTTTCCAGAGTCATAGTACAAAAAATGTTGCACATAATAAAAAGAAAAAAAATAACTGAGGCAAGCCTAGTGGTGCTCATAACTCTCTTACTTTAAGGACATCCACCTGTAGCATTATCAGGTTTCTAACTGAGATTTTTTGATAATGATAGAAAATCATCCCTTTTTAAGTTGCACAAAATGTATTAATTTCTAAATTACAAAATAATTACAAAACTAAGTAACAATTTATTTTAAATGCCGTCAGTTCTATATTTATATATTGGTTTAGTCTCTAGGTAAGTGGAACATCTCTACTTCCATTATAATTTCACTGCACCAATCAGGTTGTGATAACTTCTTGGCATAACTCAGGCTTTGTTAAGAACAAATCATATCCTGTAATATCATATTATATATGTGTGCAATATAGAAATGATTTAATCTGTGCTATTTCTAGTACTGTACTACTTGGTGAGTCAACCCTCAGAAGCATGTCTGTGTCTAATACCCTTAAAAGATCTAAGTTACTCTTAACCAACTTCAGCCATTAGCTTGGTGTAATAGATGACATGTCAGGCATTGAAAATAAAGTTGATATTAAGTTTTATTTGTAATAAATGCCCATAAATGAGAAAGTGGTCCTATAAAGGCTTTAAATATGGTTTTAGAATCACCTATGACTTTCCTCAATGGGGAAAAAAACTAAGGATGATTGTAGCTTTCAGAAGAAAGAGAAATACACAGAAACACATGCCAAATACTGGTAATTTTTGTGATTTCAGTTTTGCAGGTGAAACTCAATCTGCCTGCCATGCTGGTGGGTACCTGATAAGACAACACACAAAACTTAGCAGTTGCTGTGTTCTTGACCAATCATGATGCCTATCATTTGTCATGCAAGCCCCGCTCTCTCATTGAATTCTTTAAAAATGATATATGGTGCCATATAACTGGAATACAGGAGAACAATAAAAAAACATAAAAATACATTTTTATTTCAAGTGAAAAAGGATGGTAAGGTTTGCGACTGGTGGTGTCACAGCAGAGAGGATGCATGTTGGGATTATTTTTTGGAAAATCCAGTTGCTGCACTGGTGGAGGGAGTGCAGGATACAGAGGTTGGTGTCTGATTCTTCTCTTTTGAAGACTCAGAGGCCTTGGTCTATGATCGGTAAAAGGGTTTTTCTATCATTGCCTGACCTGACATTAGAGTGAAATAAGGTTTGGATTCTGCTAATTGCATTATTGTTCATGTTTATGTAAATGTTATTCAATCAAAATAAAGTTAATCTAACAACATAACCTACTGAAGTCATGGCATTATAGAAAATGACTTTAAAAAGCTCAAGAAGATGATAAAGAAGGCTGGCTCTGCTCTGTAGTCTAAGTAGTCTAATATATATATAAATATATATAGATATAGAACCCAAACTCAACCAATTTCTTCAAATTACACTACCAAGGCAACACGACTCAGTGCACATTTATATATATATATATATATATATATATATATATATATATATATATATATATATATATATAGTAGCATTTCATCAGTTCCAGGTGCATACATGGAACGCCATAACCAGGTAGCTGTCAAACTGTACAGGAACTTCTGCCATGAGTATGGGCTAGAAGTCCCAAGGTCAAAATGGAAGACACCTCCTAAGGTAGTTGAGAATGACCGAGCTAAGATCCTATGGGACTTCAAGATCAAGACTGACAAACAGGTGATGGCTAACCAACCAGACATCGTGTTGATCGACAAACAGCAGAAGAAGGCAGTAGTGATAGATGTGGCAATCCCAAGCGACAGCAACATCAAGAAGAAAGATCACGAGAAGCTTGAGAAATACCAAGGGCTGAAAGAGGAGCTAGAAAACATGTGGAAAGTAAGAGCAGCAGTGGTGCCAGTGGTAATTGGAGCACTGGGGGCTGTGACCCCCAAACTGGGAGAGTGGCTACAGCAGATTCCAGGTAAAACATCAGAGGTCTCTGTCCAGAAGAGCGCAGTCCTAGGAACAGCTAAGATACTGCGCAGAACCCTCAAACTCCCAGGCCTCTGGTAGAGGACCCGAGCTTGAGGATGACACATACCACCCCACGAGGGGTGAGAAAATTGAAAAAAATAAAATAAAATAAAAAAAATATTCTTTTCAAAGATACAAACATCTGTGCAACCAATTAATGGATCAGAACCTGCAGTGAACGTATAGCCACTCTGGATTGTTTGATGGATCATTACAAGGAGCCTGTTTTTTTTTTGTTTGTTTTTTTAAACAATATTTTTCTTTTACCAATCTGAAAGGATGGACCTTGCTAATAATTTAAGTAAATACATTTAGACAATTCACAGCCTGGCTCATTATGACAATGCAATTTAGTGTTTTCAGTTTGTCTAACAGCAAAAGCGATACTTTGTCATTTAGGCAATTTGTTTGTTTTTATGCATGGCTGGGATTCTAGTTTTGTCTGACCTAGAAATTTAATTCTTAGCAGGAGAATGTTGTGAATGACTCATAGAATCTAGATAGAAATATGGAAACGACAAACTATTACCTTCACCTACAGGAAGGGTTGCTTTAAACAGTCTCAGTTAATAGTATTTTCAACATAATTATTCCTTAAAATTACTACATAAGGAGGGATTGTAGAAATCTACAAGCCTGGAAATCAGTAAAATGGAGGAACCTGAATGCCCCCTCATTTACAAAATTATGATTTGAAATGAACTCTATATTGCATTACATTATTAACAAATTAATTAGTAAATGAAATGATTCCTTTTATTCTGGTCCATGCAATTAGATTAAACATATGGTTATGTCCCAAATTAAAGGAAGGGTTTAATTAGACTTGAATATTATTATGTTAGAATGGTGCTGATTGGGTCATTAATTATGTGCTGAGTCTGATCAGTTCAGTCTGCTGTTAAATAGGCCACAGAACATATTTTAAAAGAAAATACCTTAAAAAATAGGGAGTTTCTTTGCTAATATTTTCAGTACTTTTAATCTCATGCTTTTCAAAATTGGCCAAATCACTCTTGCAATGAAACCATATATAAATTCAGTAGGAAAGACTCCTAATAAGGTACGTAAAAAAACTGAATAAACTGATTACAACACAGGAAAACAAACGTAGACTCATTAAATCATTATCCAGGCATTTAAAGTATTAAGCTGGAGTTTAGGAGATCAACTTCCCAAACATTATATATCTAATTAAAAATCTTTTTTGTAAAATAATGCCAAGAGTGATAAAGTTTATGTTGATTTGCAACATTACCTGTCAGGGCTCCAGTCTTTGTGTTTTTTTTTTTGTGTTTGTCTCCCTTCCACCAACAGGAGGCGCCTGGTTCCGGTCCGCCTCCTCACACACCTGCTGACGGTTACCTCGTTAATGGAGTGCTCTTAAGCTGCTGATTGCCACTACCTCGACGCCAGAGTGTTTGCCAGTTTTTGGTACTCTAGCCAAGCTGAGTTTTCGCTGAGCAAGACTGAGTTCTTGTCTACCTGAGTTTTAACTTTGTTTTTTTGTCTTTGCCTCTCGGCAGGAAGTCATCCTGCAAACTGGACCTTTTCGGACCTCCACTCCCAGGAGGGATCAACTGAGCCTTAAACTGAGCCAGGGATTCAAAAAGGAGGTTTGGATCCAGTCTCCTTGAGAAGACGTAGAAATTACTCTCTGAGCAAGGTAATCATCTTCACTACGACCCGTGGCAATCAGCGTCTCTGTTCACCTACACCGTCTGAGTTCTGGGTAAACCCTGTTCCGCCCTCCGCCGAATCAGACAAACTCTGGAAAACAACACACAGATTGGAGTCAAAGATTCTTCACTTCTCTGGAAACGTGAGTCAACAACCAGATCCTCTTCTTCAAATCAACGAATGAAATTTCCCACTGAGCCTGAACTAATAGTCTGTCTTCCCCTCGCCTTCCAGTTCCGGCTGAGCAGAGTTCAGAGCAACACTGCACCGTGCTTAATCTCTTCAATAAAACCTGTTAAACTTTTCATCGGTGTCTCTCTGAATTGGTTTCACCGCATATGGGTCCGAGCTTTAGATAAAATCATGACATTACCTAACAATGAAAATAAAACTCTTAATTAGATAGGGGTGTCCGGATACAACTATTCCATTTCTGATACACTACCAATAAATACTGCAGCTTTGATCACTAACTGGAGGCCATGGCAGGTCATGGAAATCAGTGGCAGTCTGTCTGGCACCTCCTCCAATGCCGTGGCAGGTCATTGAAATCAGTAGCAGGCTGTCGGGCACCTCCTCCGGTTCTGTGGCAGGTCATGGAAATCAGTGGCAGGTTGTCTGGCACCTCCTCCAGTGCCGTCACAGGTCATGGAAATCAGTGGCAGTCTGTCTGGCACCTCCTCCGGTGCCGTGGCAGGTCATGGAAATCAGTGGCAGGCTGACTGGCACCTCCTCCGGTTCTGTGGCAGGTCATGGAAATCTGTGGCAGGTTGTCTGCCACCTCCTCCGGTTCTGTGGCAGGTGCTGCTGCCACGATTTTCACGAGCTGTCTCTCAAAAATCAGATTTCTACAGATTTTAGTCTTTCAGACTTAATTATAGCTTCAGCTTTATTTCAAAACACCTGAAACAAACTGCAAATAAAAGCCAAAGCTACTACTTTGAATTACAATACTTTTCTTGCAATGATTAAATCTCTGATCAAATCACACAGGAAGAGGGTTTTTGTGCAGGTCTGCATATTTCACTATGAGGCGCAGAAGCAGTCAGATGATCAGGTTTCTCTTTGAGGGATAGTTTGGCATTCATTCTCTCTCAGTCATTCAGACCTTATTGTTTTCATATTAAGTAGATGCCTAGATTAGTGTCCCTTATTAATACAAAACAAAAGGTGTAACAACATAAACAAGCACACAAATCTGAAATAATTTCCTTTGTCGGGGGGGGGGGGGGGGGGGGGTTCTGTGTCTGCTGTTGTTGCTGAACATTTTGAGACAGTCACACTGACCTTTGCCTAACGTCACCACACCGTCCTCCAGCACATTCAGGTAGAGCTCCGTCAGGGAGGAAGATACGAGCTGGCATGCTGAACAGCCTCAAACAAAGCAGGGCTTTAACTACAAGGCAGAGCGCAAGCATTTGATCAATAGAGACAGTTGCTTGTAAAGGTCAGACGGGACTGTTGGTACACACACTGAAGTGAAATTTGTGATAAAGCATGACTTTCCCACTTGATCTACGCCCAGCACTCTCCTGGTGCTTTGTGCCTGGGGAACAGTTTTGATGTGGAAAGTCTGTGCCCTCTTACAGTTTTCTCCTAATAGTATTTTATCAGAGTAATATGTTTTATTTCATTTAACAGATTGTAGTTTATTACAAGCAATGCAGTTCTAAAGATGCAGTAAGTAAAGGTGGTCAAACTATCCAAACCAGCAGGAGATGCCACACCTGATTCAACAACTATTAAGTGTATTGGCAATTCCCAATAAATCTTGACATCTTTGTGGAGTAATTGCATCCAACACCTCTCAGCAGACTAGTTAAGGGTTTCAAGCATGAACACAATGTGGATAGCATCTCTCCGAGTCAAATATATTTTATCTAACCTTTTACTAGATCACCTAAAATACCTTTATTTTTGTTTTATTTTCTTTTTTACATACTCATAGCTTGATTTACTGTGGTGTACAGAGCACAGTTAGGTTGTTGTGCTGCTGAATAATGTATGTCTGTTTTAAAATTGTGGAATTATGCACAAATTTTTCTCATAAGTGCTTGTTAAATTGTGGAATTAGTAGTTCTATTACCATAAGCTGCGAAGACCCTCAAACAGCAAACCTACCCCGAATTATCCTGCTACCTGCACCACCACCTTTTATGTTTTCATAGAATCATTGTTTTCAGCAATGTTTCTTCAAATTTTAAGTTTTTAACATTTGGTGTACTGTTCCCTTCATATACTGTTCCATAACAGTCAGTGATTTTAGCAGATGTTTAATGTTAGTGGGTGCTGTTGTTTTTAATACAATGTGGGGTCAATTTTCAAGGAAGATAGCACGTTGTAGGGTCTGTCTGTTTCCTTTGGGGGCCAATACCTGGATCCCACGTGGGGGAGGAATTGCTGTGTTTGCATTAGTGAGGCCATTTTTCCATTTTCACCATCAATCTGAGGACCGATTGTTGCAAAGTGAGGATATTTTGATTGTTCTCACAAGCTATTTTGCTAACGGGTGTTTAGGGTAAGAAGTCAGTTAGCTTAGGGAAAGGGTGAAGTACGCACTGCTGATGGTTAGGTTTAGTGTTATTTTTATGGTTAAGGCATAGAAAGGATTGAAAATTTGGAGTGTGTGTTTGTTCTTGTGTTTAATACATTGCAGGGCCCATTTCTGCTATGTTGTGGGGACAGACTGCTCCTTGTATGGCCCAATAAGTGAACCCCAGGGGGGGGAATTGCTGTTTTTATGGTCAGGGGTCAGGTTTAGGACTAAAGGTGCGTTTACATGTAACGTGTTAGAGTAAAGGTAAAATTAAAATTACCTTAAGTGAACTTCAATTATTTCATCCCATCACTGGAAAAAAAAATGAAATCTAGATAATTCATTTTTTCTTAAAATAAGTGCATTTGTTCTTGGATTGAGGAGGTAAAAGAATCATTTTGCCAATAGAACAAGACAATTTACATTTAAAATAAGAAAACACAATTGCATTCTTATTTCAAATGCATGTTATCTTATTTTAAGAGTAAAAATACTCATTCCACTGGCAAACAATCCTATTTACCTACTCAAATTAGGGATGAATACACTTAATATAAGAAATCTATTACTTATTTGTAGATCATTTTTCCAGTGCATATATTCAAACAGAGGTAACTTTAGTCAACAAAAAATATTTTCCCCAAATATTTGATTACCATCTAGATCAGGCATCCCCAAACTCGGTCCTCGAGGGCCGCTGTCCTGCAGGTTTTAGAGGTTTCCCTGCTTTAAAACAGCCGATTATAATGATTGCAGTAGAGCAAAAGCCTCTTAATCAGCTTTCAATTAAAATCAGCTGTGCTGGAGCAAGGAAACCTCTAAAACCTGCAGGACAGGGGGCCTGAAGGACCGAGTTTGGGGATGCCTGATCCAGATGATTGTGGCAAATATGAGATTGTTCCATTTATTTGATTGATCAACATAACTGTGCCAAATTAAGCCTTGAATACTATAGATGTCGGTTCAGATTCTTTTGTGCTATTCTAGATAAGCCTAGTCATATAAATTTGCGTATAGTACCATTCTTAACCCTTTAAGCCCAGAGGGTTTTAGAAACAATATCTCATCTGAAATTAAATATCTAAGTAAATCAAGTGTTGCTAAATAGTATGTAGCTGGATGAGTTTCAATATTCACAAATTGATCCACAAGATCCACACATGCATATAATGATTCGAACAAATGCATAAATCTACAAAGTCACAAGACAAGATTCATAAATTTATTTCTGATGCATGCACAATTTATTCTTTATTTTTTAAACTACTAGTGGTTTTTAAACTTCACTGCATTTGTGTGTTGATTTTAGAGAATTGCCTGATGTGACACGATGCAGAAATGCAATTTAACAAGCTATGATTTAAAACTAACTAGATAACTTCATTGTTTCAGCCAATCACAAGGACGCACACCACATGGATGATGATTTCGTTATAAGCCTATCACCAAAACAATAGGACCTCCGTACATCTCCTGCTGTCAGCTCTCTTTGCAACGGAGTGGGCTCCGGTCAGTGAACTCTGTTATGCCCTGGCACACTCTCTTTCAGCAGTTTGGAACAGGATAGCTGTAGATCTGAGCCCAGCAGATGTCACCGGAGCTGGGCAGAGGCGGTGGGTGGCTTGGCCTAACCATGGAGTTCAAACGCTGGCCAGAGTACAGAGCGGGGATGAGGTCAACTCTGGAAGCAAAGTGAGGAGAATGAACGATGGGTGATATAAAGTGCTAAAGTGACACAGCCTCTTTAAATACCACAGAGACACCGTCTAACTAGCATTCCTGACTTAAACAAAATTTTACTGTCTTTGATTGAAAAAATCAAGCTCTGTTTCCACCTCACTTTTTGCTTATTTATTCATTTTTTGTATGTATTTAAATAAATATCTTAAAAAAAAAATAAAACAACAGTAACCAATGTAGATTGTTAAATAAAAAAATTAAAAAACATGGAACAAACGGCAACTGGAATACGATAAAGTGTTTAATTATGGTGTGGTTCTGCCATGTGATCAGTTTCCCCCTCTTTCTGTTTGCTGCAGTGACATCCTACTCTTCCACACAACAAAATCATCACACGTGTGTTAAACGTTCTTGTAATAGCTGCAATAATGGAGTCAATTTACAGTAATTGGTTACAACTTGTTAAAAAATGTATTAATCTGTTGTCAGGAGAATCTTAAAACTCCACACAGAAATGCAGCGAAGTTCAAATACCACTGGGAATGTATAAATCTAGATATAATTCTATATGTTTCAGAGATAATTTTGTGATTTCTTGTCTCCTGAATATGTGCATTTTATGTGCTTGTTTGAATCAGCAGGTGCACACCCGGATCTTCACCTGTGCATGTGTGAATTATGCTGCATGTGTTGATTGCGCTGTGCATGTGTGGATCACATACTTGAGTTTGTGAAAGTTGAGACTCTTCTAGCTTCACAACAAAGGTATAAAGTGGAAATGTACAAAAAAAGAATTCTGACACATTATGACTTATAGGTGATCAAAAGATTTATTAGTCTGGCATATTTATTTTTTGTCAAAAATAAAATACCATGCAAAGCCCCTTATTACGGAGCCCCTCTGATGACATGGTCAAAAAAAATTTTGAATTGTGGCCACGAAGTAGTATTTTGTGCGCACGAAATACTACTTTGTGGCCACGCAATAAGTTTAACGTGCGCACGAAATACTTATTAATAATATTCATATCATTCCTGGACAACTGGGTAAGCAAATCGAGCGCGCCTTAGACCTTAGAGAAGGCACGCTCGATTTGCTTACCCAGTTGTCCAGGAATGATATTAATATTATTAATAAGTATTTCGTGCGCACGAAATACTACTTCGTGGCCACAATTCTAAATTTTTTTTGACCATGTCATCAGAGGGGCTCCGTACCTTATAACTTCTTTTGAAGCCTCTAACTGTTAAGATTTGCAGCTTTGTCTTTCTTTTTTTATTTAAAAGTGTTCTGTCCGGCAATGTGGCAATAAGAAGAATTTTCTTGATGCCAAAAAGAGCCCAACAGAACAAAAAATAGGATTAATTTCATAATTTAATGGGACAAAAAAAAAAAAAAGATTTGCATCTTTATTCTAACTGTATTAAGTTTGGATTGCTTTGGTTAATGCACATTTGTTTCACAAATGTTTTAGTGGACATCACTAGCATAGCCCGAAAAAAAGGCATAAGATGTGCACCAACAAATACTTGGTGACCCTAATTGATTTTCAACCTTACATCTCCACAAACATTTAAAAGAATGATTCTCTCTCAAATCAATTAACGTAACACATGTCTAGCACTCTCTATTTTCAATCAGTGATTACTTCACAGCAGGAGGTCTGAACATTTAAACGTGAAATGCTCTCAAAATAAAACAATAAGTAAGCAATAGGAAAGCACAACTGTGTTCTGAAGAAAGACATCAATCAAGAAACGGCTAAAAGTCAGTTATAACAAAACAATCAAGTGTCTGAAAAAATTGATTAAGTATCAAACAAAATGTGTAAATATAAAAATAATAAATCTGCAATAAAAAAGTTAGCAGTTAAAGCCTCGTGCAAAAGAATAATCATAGTAAAAATGGAGAAGAAACAGTTATCCAATTAAGTTTTATACCCAAAACTGTACTTTCGCTGCACGCATAGAGCACTGCTGCACAAAGCAGCTCTGCTCAGAAATTTTATAGTTTCTTATACACACAAAAATTACACCAGTACCCATCAGAGAAAACATATGTCATACATTGTAGAGCAGGGGTCTCCAACCCTGGTCCTCAAGATCTACTGTCCTACAGATTCCAGATGCATCCCTGCTTCAACACGGCTGAATCAAATGATTGATTACCTTTTCAAGCCATTCATTTGATTCAGCTGTGTTGAAGCAGGGATGCATCTAAAATCTGTAGGACAGTAGATCTTGAGGACCAGGGTTGGAGACCACTGTTGTAGAGTCTCTATTTTTCAATGGAACCATCCATAGCGTGGTGGGATAGAGCATGTCTACGCAAATAAGACTTTTTATGAGTCAGAAATCCGAGGCCATGGTCATGAGCCGGAAAAGGGTAGAGTGCCTTCTCTGGGTCAGGGGGGGTGTCCTGCCCCAAGTGGAGGAGTTTGAGTATCTCGGGATCTTGTTCATGAATGAGGGAAGAAGGGAGCGGGAGATCGACAGGCGGATTGGTGCAGCGTCTGCTGTGAAGCGGGCACTGTACCGGTCCGTCGTGGTGAAGAGAAGCTCTCGATTTACCGGCCGATCTACGTTCCTACCCTCATCTATGGCCATGAACTCTGGGTCATGACCCAACGAACGAGATTGCGGATACAAGCGGCCGAAATGGGTTTCCTCCGTAGGGTGGCTGGGCTCTCCCTTAGAGATAGGGTGAGAAGCTTGGTCATCCAGGAGGGACTCGGAGTAGAGCCGCTGATCCTCCATGTCGAGATGAGCCAGTTGAGGTGGCTCGGGCATCTGGTTAGGATGCCTCCTGGACGCCTCCCTGGTGAGGTGTTCCGGGCACGTCCCACCTGGGGGAGGCCCCGGGGAAGACCCAGGACACGCTGGAGAGACTGTGTTTCTCGACTGGCCTGGGAACGCCTTGGGGTTCCTCCTGAGGGGCTAGAAGAAGTGGCTGGGGAGAGGGAAGTCTGGGCCTCCCTTCTTAAGCTGCTACCCCCGCGACCCGACCCCGGATAAGCGGAGGAAGATGGATGGATGAGTCAGAAATTTCTGATAGGCAGTGAAATGGCATCCTCTGTTTTTAAAGAGCAGTAAAAAAGAAAAAAAAATATTGGTGACTTGATTTAGAAACTTTAAAACCTCTTTTTTTTTTACGTTATTTTTTACCTAATATCTAAACTTTAGAAAAAAAGGAGAAGCTCTGCCCTTAGAGTTCAGGTACCGGGCTTAAAGGGTAATCCACAGGGTTCATCGTAATGTTTTTCCCCTGTTGCACCTAGAAGAGCGTCTGGTAAGACTGTCCAGTTGGTTTGCTAATGGGAACTTTTTATCAATTTTACATGAGCGCATCTGTAGGATTATAGACTGATGTTAAATGAGAGGCCCTGGCTCTCGGTATCAGCTTTAATTTGTGTTCTTGGTTGAGGGTAGAGAGTAACCTACCCCTTTGATGGTTCCTATTGTTCTTCCTTTCTTTATTGTGTTCTTTCATTTTTGGTAGATGGAGCCGGACTTCTTTAGGTGAGGCTTTTATTATCCAGCTTCAACTTTTGTTTTTAACATTTAAAAAAAAAAGCATAAGGAAGAGCGCACTAAGAAATTTACCTTTGCAAGTGCTGAACATTTACATTGAAATGCCTTAAAGGAACCATCAAGACAGTTTTCTTTTATGACGAAGTTCATTGTAAAGTTTTGACTATTTTATATTTGTCTATTTATGGTATAAAATTGACATGTATTCTCAAATAATAATCAAAATAGAAATAATAAGTAAAATAAGCTTTGTGTGGACAATAAAAGTTAAGCATGTATTCATTGGCTGGTATTTCTCAATCAGGCATTAAAACTGAGAGAACAATGTGGAACCCTGCCAACACCTTTGTCAAGGTGAAGTCATCTACTTAAAAGGCAGTGGACTGCAGCACAACATTACCATCTGATACCTTGCACCATATGCAGCAACTTGACTCCAAAAAAACAGATGTAGGTCGACAGCCAAGCATATGTGTTATTCCTTTATTAATGATGTATAATCATCGTTACCCACAAAAACATAAATCAAATTCAGGTATGTATGCATAAAAGATGTTTCTGAAGATTTCCCTTGACTGCCTCAGAAAGTTAGTTAGTGAGCAAGGACGCTGTGATCAATCTGTGTCTGTGCATACAATCAAAGATTGTTTTTAGGGGTAGACTGAGAAACAGCCTGAGGGTGAAGACTTTACTTTAGAGTTTTAGTGAAATGTTAGAGTCCCCAAATATGCCTGAACAGAAATCAGTACAATGTGACAACCAGTATTTGTTCTGACAGTCTGACTCAACCTTTCCCCCCAGTGTAGCGATTGTTTTTATTCAACACAAACTAAATGTCAACTTACAAAACCTACGTACATAAGGCTTGGATATTATATTTGTTAGTATTACTTACCGTAGAGTTAATATGTCATGCAGATCCATGCCAACCTTTAGTGAAGGGAATGATTTTTCGCACTTTCTGCAGTTTCAGGGATGTTTTAAGGGTTACGTTTATTTCAGCGCTATCATGTTTCATCCCCTTTAGTTTTGCAGTAAACATTTATCCTTTTTTAAACAATCAGTTTTTCCTTTGTAATATATGATCATCTTGTCAGGACTCCTGTTTTGTGTATGTGTGTTTGTCTCCCTTCATCCACCAGGAGGCCCCTGGTTCTGGTCCGCCTCCTCACACACCTGCGGATGGTTTCCTCGTTAGACGTTAGAGTGTTCTTAAGCTACTGACTGCCACTACCTCGACGCCAGAATGTTTGCCAGTTTAGGGTACTCTAGCCAAGCTGTGTTTGCTGAGTCAAGCTGAGTTTTTGGTCTACCTGAGTTGAACTTTGTTTTTTCTTTGCCTCTTGGCAGGAAGTTGTCTTGCTAACTGGACCTTCACACCCTGGAAGGATCAACTGAGCTTCAAAATGAGCTGGGGTTCAAACAGGAGGTTTGGATCCACTTTGCCAAGAGATTGCTTGAGCTTTCTACTGAGAAAGGGATTATTCTGCACTACGATCCGTTCTATACCGCAGGAAATCTGAGTGGCAGTCAGTTTCTCCGTTCTCCAACTATCAACCGCATTCTGGGTAAAACCTGTTCCGCACGTACCGTACCGAATCAGACAAACACTGGAACCACGGCACATAGACAGGGGTCAAGGATACAACAACTTCACTGGAAACGTGAGTCGGCAATCAAAACCTCTTCTCCAAGTTTCACGAGTCAAATTCCCCACTGAGCCTGAACTAACCGCTGTGTCTTACCCTCACTTTGCAGTTCCGGTTGAGCAGTGTTCAGAGCAAGACTTCTCCGCCTGTTTACTTCAATAAAACACATTAAACCTTTTACCTGGTCTCTCTGTTCGGTTATCTGCATTTTTGGGTCAGAACTTAGTAAAATCATGACACATCCTATTTTATTATTCTCTTTTATTCTGTTTAAATATTGCCTCTATGCCACTGGAAGATATATCTCTTTTTATGTTTTTCTTATTTACAGCACTTTGAATTGTGTTGCCTGAAATGTTCTACATAAATAAATAAACTTTACTTACCGTGCCCTCTTTCACATGAAATTTTATTTTCCTCTTAATTAAATTCTAGATTTATTTTTGCAGATCTTTTTTTTTATCAACTCTGTCAATCTGACTTTTTCTTGTAGCAAAATCTGTAAAAAGGTGAGCAACACTGTTTAAGAATAAACCCTCACTAATGGACTATTTTACAAAAGTAAATAAAATAATATGGATCTAAATAATGAGCTAACAATTAGAGGGTGAGAGATCATGAGTGTTTACAGAAAAATATTTTCCGACAATGTCTGACTGTTGTGAAAGTGCCTTCATCATTATCTTGATGTGTGTAACAAGAGGCCTTGGTGGAGCATAGAGGTGTATGTTGGAAGCAACGACAGTGCTACCTTTAAGCGCTGCACTGTCTATCTGTGTAACTTGCTAATTAGAAATTAAAGGGGACTACCCACACTGACAAAGACCTTCGTAAGCTTTTATACTGTAAATAACAATACTTTAAGTTACTATATTTAAAGCATGTATAAAAAAGTAGGAAGAGCCAAAGTAGGTTTAATTATTGAATAAAATTCAGAACATACATAAAGAGAAACTAGCATGGAGCATGGACAAAGTAATGGGAAAAACCAATAAAAACAATGAAAACCCGGGAGCTGGCATACTAAGGTAGGAGTGGATGATTTAGATCTCATCATAAGGCTCTGAATCAGCTGGAAGAGTAGAGCGCAAAGTAGGATACCAAGAAAAGGGGTGTTTTTTAACCCTTTAAAGCCCGATCCAAGAATAAAACAAAACAGAAAATTACTGTTTTTTGGTATGAAGTCCTTATTTGGCCTTTTAACAAAATATGTAAAAAGAAAAAAGAGAAATACATTTTTGATATTAATAATTTATTACTATGGGATAAGTCAAGATTATTTTTTGTCAGGTATATCTGATTGTGTACAATAGGATTTTGAGCAAAGTTTTTACCATTAAATTATGCAAAAGGTGTCAGACGCAAAACATTTCAGAAACCGTATGTATCAAATATGATACATTTGGCATTACAGGGTTAACACGAGAATTACGGTAGACACAAAGGAAACTAAAAATCAAGAAGAAAGACTGCACTGACTGAAAGAAAATAAACCTCAGAACACTCAGTTCTTGAGGGAGGTTCATGTAGGACATACAGACTTAGGATAATGACATGATGATATTTTTTTTTGAAGGATAATCTATTTAAATAATGTTTTATGATAAGTATGCTCAAAAGAAGGGACACCCAAAGGGAAAGGAGCTTAAATAAAATAGGTATTTTGTCCATCAACTCTTGAACAAGTATTTCTCTTATTATAAGTTCTTTTTGAGAACATGCAAACTAACACTGCCTCTCTGAAATCTCAGCGGGACTGAGAAGGAACAGATGCAACTGCAGTTTGATTTGTGACAAAGTGATCACCATTGTTAACAAGCTCTAGATCCTGAAGTTCCGCTCCCTCATTGGGTACATAAAAAATGTAACAGTCGGCAAGGTGTGATGCACATGTTGCACATAGTTATTTTCTTCAACTGATCTCAGCATGCAGGAGGGAAAACAACAGAGGAGAATTAAAAAACAGCCACAGGGAGTCCCGCCCTTCCCTGCCGAGAATGTTATGAACTTGTCTTGGAGATGGAAAAGTAGGTCCCATGGCAAATACAATATTTATTATTCTCGTCGCTGCAGCTGTAGACACAAACAATGTATAATGGATCAAATATCTTTCCTAAACAAGCCTCTCATAAACTGCACCTTAAGGGTGCATACTATATGTTCCTTTTTATGCACTTCCTTAATTGCATGCGCATACACCAGGCAGTAAGTTCGGGATCAAAACAGTCAAAGGTCTTGGTTACCACTCTGCTCTGAATGCATTATTGCAGCGTTGTTTGTGTGAGAGCACATCTGACAACAGGTGAATCTTGTCTTCCATTCGCAGTTTTGCCTCGAGTAAAAGCACATCTTCAAAGGCATGGAGAGCTTGTTTTGAACTACAAGCAGGTTTGACTTCTCCCATTCTTTGTTCTACTAATCATCCCATGGGAACAAACCTTCCATAGTAAAGGATGGAACAAAATGCCAATTTTCTTTGTGAGGAAACAGAAAAGCAGATATTCCCAGTGTGCATAATTTAGTTCTGCGCCCATTTTTATTTACAAGTCATCCAAGAAAAGTCGTTTGCATGGTTTTAAGAAGAGGGAACCTGAGCTGGAATGTTTGTGAGTATAGAGGGGATACACAAGGTTTTATTATTTCCTCAATGTATAGCATGGCAGATAAGTCAATTTAAGTTTTATATTTGCCATGCCAAACCATGATGTCTCCTTTCATTGTAAGAAACTTATGCTTGCAGGCACTTGCTGTCGGCATTATATATATTCTTTATATGTATAATCTAGTCGTGGTTGGATTTACCACCAGAAATAAAAAATATATCAAGTGCTTTTATACTGGGCAAGCAGAAGACGCAGTTTGCAAATTCCATGCAGATTCATTAGGCATGTTGTTGTGTTAGCAGGCTGGCTTGTTTCAGATAAGAATGCCCCAACATTTTTTTTTTTTTTTTTGTATGTGTGCTTGTGTAGGTGTGTGCATGAATGTGTAAAGAAAAGATGAAGATTAAGAACAAGAAAGGGAGTCAGTACCATTGCAAGTCATAGAGATTGAGTCAGACTTGGCTTACCTGTGGCACACTGCTGCATATTGACTCACTGGGAGTGCAATGCCGCCACGCTCAGCCGCTAAGCCAGACACTAGCTGTCTCTCGTGAACGTGAGCACACTCACATTTAAACCACTTACACTTACTGTTTTTCTCTCAGCTTCCACACACTGGCAACAGCTCCACGGCAGAACCAAATAGCCCTGCGACATAAAGGAATAAATGTAAAACACCTCTAAGTAAGACACTTCTCTCAGGATCCCACTCAGGCTATTCACACTGTGTGTAAAGAACAGTGTAAAAAAAAAACCTTTATTTTGCACAAAGGTTTATGTACAAGAACAAATGATACCAGAGTATCATCTAACATAAATGTAAGATCACAAACTGAAAAAATCCCCAATAAACAGAATGTGTGCATGCTTGGATATTTTTTGTTGAATGTGGGAACAATTTCCCAGAAATAAGCTATATATTGGGGACTTGCTTAACCAATGACTGGTTCCTATGAGGGAAAGTTCTTTTCTTGGGGCGATGATTAGGTTTAGAACTAAGGTGTGGTTTGAGTTTAGGTTAGATTTAGGGTAAAGTATGTGCTGATAATGTTAAAGTTTAGGGTAAGGATCAGTGTTAGATCATGTATATGAATGGAATAAGAATTGAAGTCATTTTATTCTTCCACTTCAATTCATTCTTCGATTATAGTGTGACACAACATGCCTTTATTTCTGAAAAGTTAAAACTATGTGCAAAGCCAAAAGATAAACCTATCAACACTTTAATCCCTGAGGTAAATACAATGGAAGATTAAGGGGGTGAGCAAGTAGGGTATTCAGGGTTTTAAGAAACTAAAGCACCTCATGCAACAAACATTTTTGGATTCTTGTTCTAAATTTCTCTTTTTTGTTTTTTTGACGGGCCACATCATATGCATATAACAAACTTTTTAACTTCCGTAAATAATCTTACAAGGATAATTTAAAATTTAAAATGCAGTCAAACTGTGCATAAGTGAGGGCACCATTTTAAGAAGTGACATTTGCATAATTACCACTCCAATAATCCCGTATAAGGCTACGACTTCCCATGCTTGTGCATTCACAGAAATGGTATTAAGATGGAAGGAAAGAGACATTACCAGTTCGGAGATTGAGTTTCTGCTGATTGAGAGCTGAGCAAGAGAATTAAAGGACCAGTAAAAACCAAATAGTGGGGAGTAAATCACAAGAGCTGTAAAAGGTTTGATTGCAGTCTTAAAGCGGTAAAATTCTAAAAGCAAAACTCTAATTTGACCCAAACCCAAACATTCCACATTTCATATAATAACATTGCCAAGTAGCTGCCATGGAGTGAAGTGAATGCAAGTCTAACCATTAGAAGAGTTTAATGCAACAGCATGTTGCTGAACTATTTTCTGAAATTTCTATCCATTTTCTGTTCCAGATGTTATTTCAACAGTAGCTTGATTTCATATAGAGTTCACCGACTGTTCTTTCTTTTGATAAAATGGCAAATTAAACCAGTGACCCCTGGATACTGACATGCCATCTGCAAGTGCAGTGAAAGATAGTTCTGTCATCAGAGAACAAAAAATGTCATTTATAAATGCAGACTTTAACATATAATAATGTAGCCTACGTAATAAAATGAATAATTGCTTCTAAGTAACAACAAATGTGGTAATTTAGTAAAAAAAAATAGGTTTGGATAACAAATGACTCCAATTTGTTCGTACCAGAGAGATTAGAAATAAGAGAAAAATGGTGAATGCAACATTTTCTCCTAAATAACTCTTACGAACAATTTCAGAATATATATGTTCATATTCATTCTTCTTGTATGAGGCTCATTGTGTCCTTGGTTCAACACACCTGAAAATCCAACTGTTACAATTAATTCAGTTTATTTATGCATTGCTAGTTCACAAAACGTCATCTCAGGGCACTTTACAATGACAATTCAAACAGATCATTTACATATTTCAGCTGAGTGCATCGAGTCATTGACTTTGTAGGCTCAACTCCTGGATGAGCATGTGGCAATAGTTGACATTTGCAAAATGATGTCTTTAGCCCCTTTCCCTTCGCCACTCAAAAGCCTGGAACATTTGGGATATGTGGGACTTATGGAAGCTTAGGTAGCATTTCCATACACATGTACCTGGGAGAATTAACTTTCCTGGGGCTTTGGACCCTCTAGAGGTAAGGTACTTTCTGGGCTTTTGAGGGGTGGTTTGTCTACAGCTGCAGTGATTTATTGCCCCAGCTGCAGAAGTAACCATTGGAGGTGATTGTATTTTTTGGCCATACTAGGTGCTTGTTACAGTATAGGATTTAAGGCATCTTTATGCCATAGCATAAACTTCATCTGTGAAGTCAGTTTTTTAAGAAATACTCCACTTTTAAATCTGTGTCAAAGTGGCAGAGTTCCAGGGCTTCAGGGTCGGCCAGCGTGGGCTCAGCCAGGAAATGGGGCGAGAGCTCCAGTTAATCACATCCTTAATGCCTGTCAATCAGTGGGTTATTATCTGTTAAATATTTTAAAAAAAAAAGTTGTTTGGAAACAAATTTCAGCGAATGTGTACATCTCCAATCTATACATGTAGGGTCAGTTGGTCAAGAAAGAGACCAGTTTTAAATCAATATTGAAGCAATTAGATCCGGTGTCCCTATAGAACTGGTTCTGGCCCTGTAATTGCCCTCTACTAAAGACATATCACATCAGTATATGATGATACGAGTTGACACTGAAACTGTAAGGAATTAATCCTTCCAACAGATGTAATTTTCAAAATTTACAGGCTTACTTTAACGATTATTTAAAAATGAATGCATTGCACCTTTAGCTTAAGCTCTATAGGATCACGATCTGCATCTACTAGATCAGGGTCTTCAGAGCAATTAGTGGCTTTTATGCTCTTTTGATATATCAAACCATGAACTATTTCCCTGTTTTTGTTATATTCTTTTTCTCTGTGTCCCCATGTAAAATATTGGCCCCACCCTGTAAAACTGGTCTAGAACCACCACTGGTTTTAAGAAAAAGACAGGAATGTATTGATTTGGCATAATTATTACAGTTGTGTCTTATTTAAGTTGATATCTGTTTTATTATTAAAATTTATATCTACAAAAAATGAAAGTGTTTGAAATGGTGAATAACATTCAACTTACACTGAAAATGGCAATCACCCAGCATTTGTTTAAACGCTGTTCTTAGCACTAAATCACCCCAAAAACTCTCCTGGATATTTCCTTTGTAAGGATTATCAATTTGCAAACTCACTTTCAATTGAACTCTCAATGTCAAGGCACTACTGTTTTGAGTTGTAAATAGTGACAGGATTCTAATAAACAATCTGCCACGCTTCACCCTTTGTTAATAACCAACTTTCAGCTGATGTCAATCTTGATAATAAAAAAAAGCCAATTATCCAGGCCTTTACTGGAGTGGAAAGAATTAGCTTTCCCATACTGGCTGTGTTGGAGAAGCTCCGCCAATCTACGCTTAGTCCTTGGCTGGAGTAATCTGTATTTTCTATTTGCTTCCCAAAAGCTTGTGTTGTTGGTTATTTACAGATCCATGTGGTTTGCATGTTACTGCCTCATTGTTAAAAACCTGGATGTGTTTAGACTTGTATTATTTTGTTTTTTTTGTTTTTTTTTTTCTATCAAACATGTGTGGTAACTTAAATCTGAATGTTTGTGCAATGTGCAAACACTGGGGGAGACTTTGTTTAAAAGCAGCTATTAATTAAAGAAGGATGTAAGTAGATAGATTCTCCCTCTTTTTTGCAAATGCATTGTAATCACGGTATTAATACTCTACTACAAAAAGCAATTTCTAAAGCCAAAAATCTGTAAAAAAAGATTTCCAGAAAGTATTTATAGTGATGAATAGTGTCTGTACAACACACATGATGTCATGATCTACCATTATAGCTGACCTTAATTATTCATTTTACCCACCTGCCTAACTCCGCCTGGTTTCCAATTGTTCCTCATCTTATCCACCTACATCTGTTGCTTTATATTCAGCTCTGTCCAGCTACCAGGGCCAGATCATTTATTGTCGTTTGTCTGTTTTCTTTAGTTCGAGTTGTTCCCAGGTTCATGTCCCTCCTCGGAGGCCAGTTTAAAGTTCTGCAGTAATCCTGGTACCTTTTCTTGTCTCTGTCCCTCAACCACTGAGCCTACCTGTCTGCATCTTTGCGTGTCTGTCTGAGCTCGCTGCTGAACTCATGGAACTCTGAACTTGCCTTCACGCTCTGTGGATTCCTGGAAACCCTTGATCTGTCTGTTCCTGTGTGGATCAGAACCCCTGACCGAGCTGCGGAATCCTGGATTTCAGAACTGTCCTGTCTGATCTGTTTCCCCCAACCTGGATTGCATTTCTACCTGCTCACTGATCTGCAATCCACAGATCTGCATGTCTGTTCTCTTATATTTTTTGTTAAAAATGTTTCAAACTTTCCCACTGTCTGTCTCACCCTTAATAATGGGTCCATCTGTCCCGGTCATGAAACATGATGCATACAATGAAGGAACAATTCAGTATTTGGAAGAGCTTCTCTGTTAAAACCTCCAAGAAATTGATAACAACACTGTTAAGGAAGAAAATATTCTAAAATAGTTACCTTTGGAAAAAGTTTGGCTCTCTCTCTTCCTCTGGATCCCAGGCCCTCCCGGCGAGCCGCGTGTGGCCACAAGGAAACCAACAATGCGTGTGGACGTCACAGAATCACAGAATTTAATCCAACAAGAAACAGCTTATGAATTAAAATCAAAACTGCAGAACAACAGAAACATACATTCAATTACCTGAGGTAAAGAAAATAGAAAAGAAAGGCAAAGACGCGTCTTTGGAGAGAGCTGGTACAAAAAAGGCCAAAATAGTGGCAGCTATCTGAATTATTACTCGTGTGCACGAACTTTTATAATGTAGGTGTGTCTTTCCTTTTCGTATATTCAGTTAAGGCGTCCCTCCGCTTGACCAATTGGAAACTACCTTGGACACACAGAAAAACTTAGAACTTCCCCTAATTTACGGTAAAAATCAAAGGCAATTTGCTCCTTTGTTTAACAAAAAGAGCGGAGAGCTTGTCCTGGCCTCCAGGATTCTAAGGTCATCTGGCTAAGGAAAACATAAGATAAGATTTCACAGATAGCTGTCGAATCCAGAGCCTCTCCTGCTATCTCTCCTTACATAAATTCTCAGGAACAAACTTAAATTCAGTAATTTGGTTCAAGGAAAGGTTATCTTCACAAACCCAGTTTTGCTCTTCTGCACAAGATTGAGTCCTGCCTTAAACCAAAAATAACACATAGAATCAACAGAACATGAGGTACAATTCCTTTTTCTAACCTATGAAACATAATATTCAATCCTAAGTATACAAGCTAACACATTTTCCAAAACTCCATTTAGCATAGATCCTGAGCAATTTTCTAATACTAAACAAAACATTTTCATTCAAACAATTTCCATTTGATTCTGATATTGTCACAGATAGTACAATTTTCAAATACGTTCATCATCTACTAAACTAGTTAATTCTAAAATTAGATAATACAATTTTCATTTAAAAAACATGCTATTAGTACTTAGAAAAAATGTCTTAAAAACTAAATGTTAGTGTTTTAACATTCTACATTGTATTCAGTTTTACATCATCCCAGATGTTAGTTCTGGAAGACTTTTGATCTTCTGTGAACCAAGCAGACTTCTCTCCTCGAGGCTCAAATGATGCTGCCCTCCAGGAGACACTAATTTTATGGCCTCCTGTCCTCTTTGATAAACAACAGTAGCCTCATTGCGAGATCCCCTTGGATCTACATTTTCCTTCCTGTACTTTGAATACTTACCCATCAATCATTTAGTTTTAAATCATTAACACAAACTTGTTCAAAATTAAGAAATGTGTTCAAAATGAGAGTGTTCAACATACCTTTTACACATGCCATAAGATTAACTGTATTAAAAACTAAAAATAATCATTTTTCCTTAACAACACCTATAGCTGTTGCTTTTAAATTTGATATAAATTCATTTTTATGGCTAGATGGAAAAAGACAGTGACCCACCTATCTTAAAACACATATCATCTAAAAATTGTTGCCTGTTCGTATAAACATTGCCATGATCTGCAAGGATCGGCAATGTCTATATGATCCATGCAGATCATGGCAAACTCAGTTGGATTTTGGTTTTGATTTTGGTTTTAATTTTTGGTTCATCCTGTCTTGCCAGTTGCCACTTTCTGTTATTGTTGCCTTTTGGGATCTGCTATATAGGTTATGCTTGTTTGCTTTTTGCCAGACGTTTTCTGTTCTTTTCTTTATCAGCTGTAAGATCATTACAGGAAAGCAAATAGTTAAAGTAAGATTGTTATTCACACTGCCGGTAAATAACAGCTGGTGAAATGTTTGTTGCTTTGTTGTACAAGTTTGCCAAAATAATGTCAGACTCAATAATTTTCTCTGGTACCCTCCCTGATCAGACCACATGTCGTCATTTAAAACTGGTTGTCTAGCTTGTGTCCTGAAAACAATGTGGGCTATGTTGATAATTGTCAAACTTTTCGAATGTTGTCTAATTCAGTGGTGAAGCTTTTCTTTCTAGGAGTCTGGCCAAATCCATTAGTCCACCTAAATCACTGACAGGTCAGGGTGCAGACCAGGAAGAAGAGTTGTAGATTAATATACTTCCCTGCAGCTTCATTACTATTATCCACCCATTACCCCATACAGAAAGTGTCTAGCCCACAGTGAAAATCAAATATATTCGAAAAAATTTCTAGAGTCAATCATGATAATCAAATTAAAATTAAAATGACTCCACTTTGAAAAGAAGTTTAAACAAATAAAACTGCTCTACCTAAAACAAGATGTCTCTCTTCAAAACGTTTTTTATTTAATTACTTCATTTGTGATAATCAAATAAATTTCTGCTGTCTTGAAACTTGGACGGAACAAGAGGATTATGTTAGGAGAAATGAGGCAACTCCCGCTCAAAAATTCTGACAATAGTTACAATTCTTTTGAATATTTAACCCTTAGTTACCTCCATCCAAATTGTAAAGCAAAAAAAACTTTTCTGTTTATAACTTTGTATCACCCACCAGGTCCTTATTCTGAAATTTTAAATGAGGTGTCAGAATTCCAAGGTCGTTATAGTGATTTTAACGTCCATGCTGACACTGAAGGTGATAACTTAAATCGGCCATCTTAGACTCGAATGGCCTTGTTCAAAATGTGAATACTCCCATGCTTATAGTGTTCTTCATATTTTTGACATTGTGGATATGGCTTTGACTGTGAAGAAAATGCAGTATTTCCTCACAACCCTTTCCTATCTGACCACTTTTTAGTAATCTTCAAAACTACTTTAACAGAGTTCTCCTCCCCCAAAAGAAGGTTTCACTTTGGCAGATCATTATCAGAGAACTCAGTGGTCTATTTTAAGGGATATATTCCACTTTTTATCTCTATTGTATCAATGAATAACATCGCAGAGGGCGATGATACAAATTTATGATTTTTTGATGTGTCATTAGTTCTTCGGTACTGCTTTAGACAGTACCAAAGATTAGTAGAAGGCTGACCTATTGGTTTAATATAGAGTTGCGCAAGATAAAGCATAATGTATAGAAAATGAATAGAAAATGGCACTCTAGATGCCTATGGAAATAATAATTAGTTTGTCTTCTGTTGTGGTAATTGGCCCTTTGTTAAACAAGAGCAGCATATTAATTAATAGAGAAGAATAAGAACAATCCTATTTCATGTTAAAAGGGAGTTTTTCTTTCCACTGTTGCTGCATGCATGCTTGGTTTGATGGATTACTGTCAATCAATGAGTCGATCCAATCAGTTTGAACCAATCTTACTGTATGATCTGGTTGAATTGTCTCTGTAAAGTACCTGATGACGTTGTGAATTGGCAGTATATAAAAACATTGAATTGAATTGGATTCAATATAGACTGAAATGTCGGAAGGAGGTTCTGACACCCTGTTGAATCTGTGTCCTCAATTCAATTCAGTTTATTTATTCGTTTTGGCCAATTGTTATGTCTCAAGGCCCATTACAGAAACAATACAGTCAGATTGGTTAAAATTGGATTGGATTGAGTCTGAACATGCAGGACATTCTCTGCCTGGATGAGCTTGCTGTGTCAATTTTCATATCATGAAGAATTATCATGAACAGTAAAGGCTAGTGGGTTTCAACCAGGTATCAGCTAGGTGCAATGAAGAAGGTGGTTGTTTGGAGACAAAACGAAGTTTGCTGCCTGTACAAAAAGATTTTAAGAAGTTCCAATACCAACTGCCAAACATGCTCTACCTAAAGTACCTGATTAAAGCCTTATTTTGAAATTATAATTAGTTATTTTTCCTAAAACAGACTGAAGGGCACTCAGACAGCTGCTTTACAGCCAAAGTTTTTTCACTGGTACAACAAAGCTAAGTATGTACTTTCAGGAGTTTTTCCTAGACTTTGTTTCAAACTGCAAAGTTGTTGAGGCCATGAACAAGCTTTGCATAATCTCTCTGAGTGCTTTTAAAAAATACACTTTTAGTAAGTTCAAACTGAGGAGTGAAACTTTTGAAGAATTGGAGTGTATTATGAATAAGAACCTCTCTCCTCTAAATGAAGGCCATTTTTTCCATTAAGTATCCAATATTTCTTTCAAGATAAACTAATTTCAATCAAAGCCACATTCTTCGCTCCACAAACCGCTTTAATGACATTAATACAAAAATGCAGCTCCGCTTTCAGTGAGGACAAGTGTATCTTTTAGGGCTAAGGCTGTGAATGCTGGCTTTTATTTAAATGTGTAAAGATAATATGGGTATGAGTTCTCTTAGCAAGCCAAACATTGCAATATAAATCCCAAAGAATTTCAAGGCTGTTTTTCCATAAAAAAAAAACAAAACAGGAAAGGCTCGACAAGGGTAAATGCCACACATAAGTAGTCATCACTATCATGTAAAAGCTCAAGTGACAATTTAAGGGATTTATGAACAAAGACATATATTTAAAAGTATACGTCTAAACAAAGTAAAAAAGGAAGGTAATACAACAATGGGTGAAGAATGTAGCATTGACTACATCACAGTGGAAATTCAGTAGCCTCGTGAGACCATCCTGATCTCGCGAGCTTTTAAGGTTTCACTCGCAGATCAGTCTGGCTACTTTCCGTTAAAGAAAATTTAGAGCCGTTCACCAAACGAACGTCCAATCAGCGTTGGCTTTGAGGCGGGTTGAGGTGTGACGAAACGAGAAGCGCAACAGTTCAGTCTAAAGAACATGGCGGCTTCAGCCGATGAAACTAGCGTTAGCGTGGCTATCGAGCAAGTTTTATCGGAATTACAGAGTATTTCTTCACTGAAAGAAGAGCAAAACACTGCTCTGGAGGCTTTTTTCAGAGGAAAAGATGTTTCTTCTCCCGACTGGCTTGTGGTTGTGTTTTCGTTGTCGCTCTGTTAGTACGTCTTATGCTTCGTTGATCTGATTGGTTTATTTGGCCCGTCTATCACCAACATAGGCCAATCAGCTAACCAGTATTTTCGCCCCTTCCCAAAATTACTTCAATGGAAGGTTTCCAGATGGATATGCGGAGCAAATCCATCTGCCCGAGTCAGGTTAGAAATTCATAGCTTCTTATTCTTAAATTAAATTGAAATTTGATTTCCTATCATGGGTAGCTGTCATGGGTAAAGTTAGTAGCTGTTGACAATGTGGAACTCAGGAGGCCAATCATTGGCATATATTCTGGGATTTCCCAGTCGTACCTAAGTCAATATTTGATAGAGATTCACAAGCATATTCAAAACAAATTTTACATGAAAATACCTTTTAAATTCACCAACTTGATCCTGGTAAACACAGGATTTCTTCCTGAAAACTCTAGATCAGGGGTCACCAACTTTTTTAAGGCTGAGGGCTACTTTATGGGTACTGAGTCATAGGACGGGCTACCAATACTGACCTAACTTCATAGATAATAAACATATTTCTATTGTTTCTTTTCATTTTTTATTTGCTTTTAGATATTCTCATTATGAAATCCATATAAATCCTCAAATGTTCTAATTTATTGATATGATAAAATGCTTCATAAATGCTTCAAAATAAGAGCTTCAGTAAAAAATAACATTTCAGATTTAGTCCACCGGTGAATTGTTCTGTTTTCAAAAGATGCTGCACTGCAAAAAATGGAAATCTGTATCAGCATTACTGGTTACATTACTCATCATAATAAATGGAAATGGAGTTATTTTTGCTTAAATTGAGTGAATTTTGTCTTGAATTGAGGAGATAAGTAAGACACCTTGCCAATGGAACAAGACAATTTACATTTAAAATAAAAAAAAAATTGCTTTGTCTTATTTCAAGTGAATATTATTTAATTGTCTTATTTTAGGAGTAGAAATACTGATTCCTTTGGCGAATCGTCTTATTTACCTACTAAAATTGAGGGTAAATACACTTATTTTAAGAAATCTTGTACTTATTTCTAGATGGTTTTTGCAGTGTGAGGGCACCCCATGTTGTCCTTGAGGGCCCCTTGGTGCCCACGGGCACCACGTTGGTGACCCCTGCTCTAGATACTTGTACAAAATGTTGATTAATGCTTGAAAAAAATCTATGACAGACACTGGCATACCCTGACAATCTTATGGTCTACATGGGTACTACTAAACTGAAACCTACCTACTTAAACTAATGCTGTAATACAGAAATAATATGTTGAATTTTATTAATATTTCTTTGTCTTATAGGTAGTATCCATTAAAAAGTTCTTTCTCAGCTCAGATCAAGACTGCATCAGCAATGTTTTTGTTTTTTGTTTTTCTCTAAAACATCTGATGTCCTTCTGGCTTTTTTTATTTATCTATTTTTACTAAAATGAAAAATGTGAAAATGGATAATGTGCCTACAAAATAAAAAAAATAAAGAATTGGACAAGCAGTCCACTACTTCAGAGAACAAAGCTAGGTAGCCTCTATGTACCGTTTGAAAAAAGTAATTTTATTTTAAATTTTAAAACATACAGATTTACAAATTGTTCAAAAGGAAGTGAAAGAGATGTTTTTTTTTCTTTCTTTGGTGAAAATGTAAGAGCATATGGCTTTGGGTTATATTCTGAATTCCTGCCATTGCTGTTGCAAAGGTACAGCTGCCTCCTGAGATATTCCACACGACATTTATCCAGGGGAGGGCAGTGACAGATGCTTCAAAGAAGCTTTGTGGAAGGGCCAAGAAATGCCCCTCGTCACTTCAGATAAGGCTGCAGACTTATTAACCTAGGTGGGGCATTGCTATGTTGAAAAGCACATTGGGGTTGACCAGCTCACACCTGCCGAGCCTGGAGCGAGCTGACTCACAGCACACGGCACCCTGACGAGGAAAGAAAACAAGACTTGTGACACAAACTGTCTATGTGAATCTGTGCAGTCATGTGTTTATGTGGACAGCTTGTTCTGTACTTCCTGAATAATGGTGGTCACCTTTGAAGCTGCATCCCTGGAAGAAAATGATCATATACTCAATAATGCAACCTTTAGTGTTAGTGGAAACCACATGTTTGCATACTCTTCCACGTGCAACACCTTCTTCCCTTACTGCCTGACATGATATATAACTAGAAAAGCACTTGGAGAGTGCAGACCTAAGCCAAACAGCACATTTTGACACATAGTGTGACTTACACCAATAGGTGCATTCACAATAAACACAAGCTGGGCGTTCCCGATAGACCATGCAAGGTCTAACGGGAACCACGTCAAGCAGCGTTGAGAGTTCCTTACAGAAACCCCACATTCATATCTTCAGGTAACACAGAGTACATGTCAGACTTAATAATATTACTTTAGCGATAGTTTCAAGGTGTTGCTTTATTGTATGTCTCGTACCATCTTTTTCAGTTGTGCTGTTTTTTTTTTCATCTTGTTACAGGTGATGAAGCAGAATGAAAATGTTTTGTCATTATCTCCTTCCTATCTCTTCTTTCTTTCATCTTTTCTTTTTTTTTTCTTTTTCCTTTTCTTCTTCTGTTTTTCTGCTCTATTTACATTGCATTGTCCATATAAACTGTAAAACTCCCTGCATAATTATAATAAAGCAATTTATATACATGAAACAAGTGGAGCAGTATGGCAATCGCCGTTCTGCTACACTTGTGAAAGTAAAATCTGTTGGGCTCTTTTTGGCATCAAGACAATTATTCTTATTGCCACATTGCCAGACAGGACACTGTAAAAAAAAAAAAAAGAAAAAAAAAAGAGAGTTCCTGCGGTGTGTCTGAGCACTGGGAGTGCAGTATCCAGGCGTCAGAGTTTTTGAGCTTCCCAGCTTTTGATGCTAGAATTCAGAAATCTTAGCTTTTGCAGCTTGATGCTAAGCATCAACTAATCAGAAAAGCGAATCCAGGAGTTTTTTGGGAGAGAGACACTACATGCAAGTTGTGATCCCTTTTCCAGAGCTGTGTGCATATACAAAAATAGATAAATATAAAGGAGTTAAACTTAAAAGGCTTAAAAAGAAGCTGGGAGAAGGTTATGTACAAGGAACAGAGATGAGCTCTGATCGTTTTTACTGAACAAAAACATTTCTTTATTGAACTGTGGCAAAACATTTTATAAGCATCCAAATTAACTAAAAATGTTAAAACATGCCAGTCAAAAATATTCATTTGTATTCTGGTTCTTGCATTTTTTACCACAAAACCTTTAACACACTTTATATTCACTCCCAGCCGCTATGAACAGCAGCGGGAAATCTGCTAGAGCCTAGCCAGCTTCTTGAGAGGTTTGGCTGGAGATTCCAGCATTGCTGCCCACCGGAATGCGGGGGATCTGTTGCTCTGAATGAGAACTATATTTTTTGTAGGATCATAATCCTAATGAATGTTTTGAGGTGGACTTTTTCGCTTAAAAAATATTTTTCCAACAAGCTAGAGAGCCAAGCTGCTCTCTTGCTTGTAACGAAAGAACAGAGCTAAACAACCTGAGCGCAGAACATCCAGAGCATTGAAGCGTCAAAGCATTGTAAAGAACCCAACGCCCAGATTTCTGCATTTTTAATGCCCAAACCGTGTTCTGTGTGAACACAACTTACAGCTAAAACTCTAACATGATCTGGATCATTACCAATTTTTTATTTACTGTTCCTTGACATGAGGTGCAACTTTGAATTCAATTTCAATTCAATTCAATTCAGTTTATTTATATAGCGCCAAATTCACAACACATGTCATCTCAAGGCACTTTACAGTTCTACCAGATCATACAGTCAAATTGATACAAAGTTTTCTATCTAAGGAAAACCAGTTGATTGCATTGACTGATTGACTCAAATACAATCCCTCACACTAAGCATGCTTGTAGCGACAGTGGAGAGGAAAAACTCCCTTTTAACAGGAAGAAACCTCCAGCAGAACCAGGCTCAGTGTGAGCGGCCATCTGCCGAGGCCGACTGGGGTTCAAGGAGACGGAAGCAGAGACACAAAAAGCAGCTGTAAAAGGCGGCCCCGTCCAGGAAACACACAGCCAGGCAGACGAGCTCCAAGGCAGCTCCCATGCCAGAGGATGAAGAGAGCACATCCACCCAGCCACGGCCAGAGAAACAGGACCACACTGGAAAACAGGCCGATCTCCAACATCTATAAACAATTTCCGTAAAATGTCTGTAGTTAACATGTGTTAACTACAGACATGAGGTGTCACAGGTATGGAGGGAGTTTACCCAGGATGGCCTTGTAAATGAAAGTAAGCCAATGATGTTGTCTTCTGAGTCTTAGAGAGGACCATGAAACCAGAGCATAGTAATTTCCGAAATCTCATGCATGGTTGAGGTATTGCCTTAAACAGGCGTCCCTTTATCAAAGTTGATGCGATAAATTGAGCTATTTAGAAGCTTAAAGGGCATGTATATAAACATTTGGCATTACTCAACTTATGGTGTATGTAAACTTCTGAGCTAAATGGAATCAGTAAAGAAACATGTCTCTCATTATTATGGCATTTTACAAAATCACAATAATTAGGTTTCATTTAGTGACATAAAACATGAAATATTTATTCTGATTCAATCAGAATAAATATCAAGCCAGAAAGGAAAAAGGATAAGGGGTCCAGTGCACAGGTCAGAATGTTGCTTCAGCTCCAAATGCTGCATGAACCTCATATAGAAGAGCCTCCATGTGTAATTGAAGCAGTTGCATTAGCTGAAGGATAAAATCAGTACAGCCTTAAAAATCTACCAAGTCACACATCTGAAAGAGTTTTTCGGACTGATAAAATTGTGTCTGAAGCCTGAGAAAGTGGTTTGTAGACATGTTTGTTATGTCTATTATCGCCCTCCAAAACTATAACTTCTACAAGAAAGACAGCTCTGTGAGTATTTCTCTGACAGTTAAATAAAAAATTAAAGAAAATCATACGTCTGCTTCTCCTTGATTAATGCTGTGCAATAAACAGTGATTATTCTCTCAGGTTCCTCTGGGAAACCCGTGATGTGCTGTGAATGCACAATACACTGTGATTGATAACTGTGAATAGGAGCAAAGAAAGAAAACTAATCAAACAGCAAATAATGTTGTCTGTCTTCCTGATCTCCCTCATGTGCCTGGCTTTACGGGCGCTAGCAGTGCCTCTGAGGATCTGATGCTGTGCACTTATTCAGCTACAATCCACCTCACTCTCTACAGACGCTGGTCGGGCTTTTTGAAAATCAATTTCAAACAATTTCATTTCATAAATTACATCAGAGGTAATGGCCGAGCTGCGGATCAAACTGGATGGCAGGACAGATTGAAGAAAAATTACCCCCCTAAAAACTGGATATATTTTTGTTTTTATATGGACTTTAAACTACATATCTACAAAGGCTTTAAAATGTATTTGTAGAGGGGTGAAAAGCCAGTTTTTAGTGGATAAAACAAAGAAGTCGGAAAACAGGCACCCCAACATTATTTTTTGTCGTTTTGTGTCTTTGATTTCTCATTTTATTAGATTATATGGTGTTATTCATTTAGTCCATGTAGTTCCGGCCGCGGCCGCTAGGGGGCGCTGACGCGTTGGCGGTGTGAAAAAGACTGAACACACAAGAAGAATAAATCTTCCGGTTGAAGGTAAAGAAGCTCAACATGTGTGTTTCGTCTTTCTCATACCACAGGTCAGTATAAATATGGTTTTATGTACCAATATTAGTACTCTTGAAGAGTCGAAAAGGATCTTAAATTGAATCTCAACTAATGAGTCATGTAGTTCAATTTGTGATGGTTTTTGTGTACAAAACGGGACTAGTTCAGAATGCTAATTAGAGCCAATGTTAGCTAACTTCACATATGCTAGAGCTAGCTGAAAAGACTGGAGTTCATCTGAACCTGTGTTTTGCACTTTTTGAAGGAGTCCACACTCAAAGGAAATAATTTCGGTTTCTTTATTTTATTTAATGCTTTTTTATGGGTTTGTTACAAAAAACCAGATAAGCCATATATTTAGAATATATGTGAAGCTGAAGGCTGAAGCACATTAAAGGAATATTGTGTCTTTTTCAGTTTTATATTGAGAGTGGAGTTTATGTGAGATGTAAAATACTATTGTTAAAAGCTAAGATGCTTAAATGTTAAAATACATTTTATTTATGCTGATTAAAAATGGTAAAAGCTATTAAAATAGTTAAAAAAACCATTTAATGTACATTTCTACTTTGATAGTAAAATACAAAAAGGGACATTGGATTTAAAGCACTAACTACAAAGTTCATATGGTTAGACAGAGAAGCCATTTGTAAATAAATTTTGTCATTTGACATAGTTCATAATGCTAAATGGAGTATGTTAAAAGTTGATTGTTTGGTTTAAAGGTATATTACAGCCATTTCTTATGTAATGAAGCTAATGGTCCTCTACTGAAGAATGTTGTACATGAAGTGTTTGGAACACACAAGAAGAATAAATCTTCCGGTTGAAGGTAAAGAAGCTCAACATGTGTGTTTCGTCTTTCTCATACCACAGCACCACACGTTGAGGGAAGATCATCGCACACATTACCCTCAGCCATCCGAGGTTGCAGGGTAACAAATTTGGGGGCTTGTCCGGGATAGCACCTCCTGCTGGCTTGGTGCTATCTAAAAAAAAAACAACAACCTTGGGATCCTGACCTTATGTTACATGAACTGATGCTCTAAGGGCAAGACATCAGGTATCCAGAGATGACGACGCTACATGAGCTTCAGTGGGAGATCCAGCAGCTGCTTCACCAACTGATTGATGACGCCAGAAGAGAGCTGCTTCACCAACTAGCAGTATCTTGCCAAGATGAGGTGGGAGAAGACGCAACAGGGGAGGAGTCGTCCGAAGTGGAACTCTATGACTTCATTGTTGACTTTTTAAGAAGTAAACGATTGAGGAATTTGGAGGACCAAGGGATGTCGCGCCTGCTGGTGTTTCGTGACCTCGTTGATGAGCTACTGTCAGCACAAGAAACAGAGAACCAGCATCATTCAGTGGTTGTAGACAAAGTGGCATCAGTGAACGAGACTGAGCAGATTGTAGCAGCATCAGCGTCGAGTAAGACAGTGTCATCACCAGTTGTTGCTGATCAGGTAACCGGGTTAGTAAAATTGACAGATGTTGCTGCATTACTTCCACGAAGAGAATTTCGGATTCATGCTGGTCAGATCTCAGATTCTGACTCAGATGTGAGTTTTAACTGTTTGTGTAAGCAAATTGATGAAGGATTGAGTGAAGGTTTCACTGAGGCTGAGATTATTAGGACTGTTCTCAGAATAATTAAACCGGGTACATTTAAAGATATGCTGATTACAAAAGATACTCTGACTGTAACTGAGCTGAAGCGTTTTCTCAGAGCGCACCTTAAAGATAAGAACAGTACTGAATTATTTCAAGAACTGAGCAACGCAAGACAACACGATAAAGAAGGTCCACAACAGTTTATGTATAGACTGATGGGGTTAAAACAGCGTGTGCTTTTTGCTTCTAAAGTAAGCACAGGTTTCCAGTATGACAAGAAATTAGTTCAGGGAGTGTTCCTACATTCACTCTATCAGGGCATACATGAAAAATATTCATATGTCCGACAAGATCTCAAACCCCACCTTTCAGATGAGGAAGTCACTGATGACTTTATCCTAGAAGTGATAACAAAGTCAGTAGGTGAAGACACAGAGAGACAGAATAGACTAGGTCAGGCTCTCAAACCAAAAGCAGTTAGTGTCAGTACAGTGCAGATGGACAAGAAAAGTCAGAATGCAGTTCAGATGCAGGCAGAAGTCCAAGCTAATCGTACTGCCATACAAGAGCTAACAGCACAGGTTTCATCACTGACCAAAAGTTTAGAAAAGGCTTTAACACCTATTGTTGGTTCAGGGACTGAAAACATTCACACACCTTTTCCCCACCAAAACCAGCCAGCAAAGTCAGACGCTAAACGAAGATGTCAGCAATGTGTCTCCCAAGGAAAGGATAGCTGTTGCCACTGTTTCAGGTGTGGGAAAGAGGGACACAGAGCAATTGGCTGTTTGATGAAGAACAATCTGTCGGGAAACTGGGCGAGGTCGCTGGGACGGGACCACCAGTGACCAGAGCGAAAGCAGGGTCCCATCTCACTCCAAAGCTGCATCCTCAAGAGGGCGCACCATCGTCTGCCAGGCTCATCAAACAAAATAGCTCTACTAAGAAGAAACATGTTGCCCAGCTGATTGGTGGTAGATGCACTGTGACATGCCAACTAAATGGGGCCGAGTTGCAGATGCTATTGGACAGTGGGGCACAAGTGAGCATAGTGGAGAAGTCATGGGTACAGAAAGCTCTACCAAATGTAACAATCCAACCTCTTGAGAGCCTACTACCAGAACACCCTCTCAAAGTCACAGCAGCAAATGGAACAGAGGTGCCATTTGATGGATGGATAGAAGTCCGACTCGAAATCAAAAGTATCAAATATGGTTCTGTGGCTCTCTATGTTCCGTTGCTTGTAAGTCAAGAGAGTATAAGCAGCCCGTTGCTAGGTTTTAATGTGATACAAGAAATCATAATGGGAAACACTGACCAGACAAACACCATCAACTTGGTGGACTTACTGTCAGAGGCTTTGAGAATTCAAAAAAGTAGTGTCGAAACTCTGGTCTCTGTGGTTTGCACTATGCCGTCTCAGGAAGAATCAAAGAGTTCAGCAGTGAGAGTTGGAAAGAAGGGTCTTAATGTTCAAAGCGGCCAAATCTGTGAAGTGAAATGTCGCATCAGAACGTTTCCAGGAGGAGGAGTAATGTTGTTTGAACCAGACATACAGAGTATTGTGCCAGAAGGGTTGGAATTATTTCCTGCTTTGGTTGATGTACCTGTTGGAGCTTCAAAAATGGTGAAAATTCCAGTCCAGAATTCAACCAACCATGACATTTTCTTACCTCCAATGACAGCTTTAGGAGTCATTGAGGAAATTGATGGAACCAAATCTATAAACATCTCTCTATCACCTCATGAACACGTTGGTGGACAGAGTGATCCACCCTTGTGCGCCGCCCATGTGAACTCGCTAAATAATGGGGACTCCACTAAAAAGGGAAACCATACACCTGCTCATGTACAAGAGAAATGGCATCCAAATGTTAATCTGGATCATCTCTCTGAGCATGAACAGGATATGGTACGCCAAATGTTGTATGAAGAATCGGATGTGTTTGCATCTGAAGAAGGCGACATTGGATGTATTCCTGGTTTACAGCTCCAGATCACCACAACAGATAATACCCCTGTCCAAAAAAATTATAACTCTATTCCTCGGCCATTGTATAAAGAGGTTAAGGATTATATCTCAAACCTTTTGGATAGAGGGTGGATTAGAAAGTCAGTTTCAGCATACTCCTCACCTGTTGTCTGCGTGCGAAAGAAAGACCACAGCCTGCGTCTTTGTGTTGACTTCCGAGAGCTCAACCGTAAAACCACTCCTGATCGCCATCCACTACCACGCATTCAAGATCTGTTGGACAGTCTTGGAGGGAATTCCTGGTTCTCCATTTTGGACCAAGGGAGTGCATATCACCAAGGGTTTGTGAGTGAGGATTCAAGGCATCTGACAGCATTTAGCACACCTTGGGGTCTCTACGAATGGATAAGAATCCCCTTCGGACTGACCAACGCACCAGCTGCATTCCAGAGATGTATGGAAGGCGTATTAGAAGGCATCAGGGATGAGTGCTGCGTACCCTATTTAGATGATGTCCTCTGTTACTCAAAAACATTTGAGGAACACGTCGACCATTTGAGACAGGTTTTCTGCAGAATGCGACAACATGGCATTAAACTTCGACCAGCCAAATGTGAGCTTTTCAAGAGACAAATTCGTTATCTGGGACGAATGGTTTCAGGAGAAGGCGTCCAGATCGACCCAAAAGATTTGGAAGCTGTAATAGCTCTGAAGGAGAAGAAGCCTCACACAGTTGGAGAAGTTCGGACATTGCTAGGCTTCCTTAGTTATTATCGATCCTTCATTCAGGATTTCTCACGACTTGCAAGACCTCTGTTTGAACTCCTTCAAAGCTCAGCCGACACAAGTAAGAACAACAAACCCCAGACTTCTAAGAGTCGAGTTTGTAAAATGAAAGAAAACACAGGTCAGCTTCCCTCTCGCAAACCTGTTACATGGACAACTGAGCATCAGACTGTGCTTTCCAAGCTGGTGGAGATGCTGATTAATCCGCCCATCTTAGCTTATCCCGACTTTGATTGTCCATTTGTTTTGCATACTGATGCGTCAAATGAAGGACTCGGAGCGGTGTTATATCAGTCCCAAAACAATAAGCTGCGTGTTATTGGCTACGGATCAAGAACCTTAACACCTGCTGAACGTAACTATCACCTTCATTCAGGTAAACTTGAGTTCCTAGCACTCAAGTGGGCCATTTGTGATAAGTTTCGAGACTATCTGTATTACGCACCAACTTTCACGGTCTATACAGATAACAATCCCCTGACCTATATTTTGAGTTCTGCCAGGCTAAATGCTGTAGGTCATAGGTGGGTTGGGGAATTAGCCGACTTCCACTTTGATATAAAGTATAGACCGGGGAAGAGGAATGCTGATGCAGATATGTTGTCCAGACACCCAGTAGACCTTGAACAGTACATGAAAGATCATACTGAGACAGTGTCCCCTGAAGTTGTGTCTGCAGTGTGGCAAGGTAACCAAGCAACACAAAGCAATGATGTTCCCTGGATTGCTGCATTACAACTTGTTGATGAAAATGATGCTAACATACTTGGCAGTGTCATGACCATCATGCCTGAAAACATCAGGGAAGCGCAACAAGAAGATACAGCAATTAAAGAGATTGTGTCATTGAAACAAATAAATTGGAGTCCAAATGAAAAGGATAAAAGAAGCATGGATAAAGAAACAAGGAGACTGTTGTACGAGTGGAACAAGTTAGTCGTGGAAAACGGACTACTTTTCCGGAGAACAGTACAAAACAGACAGCTAGTTCTCCCTGACAAACTCAAACCACTAGTGTTAAAGAGCTTGCATGACGACATGGGCCATGTCGGGCCTGATAAGGTGATTCATCTTGCTCGAGAACGCTTTTACTGGCCAAACATGCAACAAGACATTGAGGATTATGTGACCAAGAAATGCCAATGTATTAAACAAAAACATCCCAATGTCCCACAGAGAGCACCAATGGGATCCATCACAACTAGCGCACCATTTGAGTTGGTCTCTATTGATTATTTGCATCTGGAACCAAGCAAAGGAGGATACGAGTATATCCTGGTTGTCGCTGACCATTTCACCCGATTTGCACAAGCGTACCCAACCAGAAACAAATCCGGAAAGACAGCAGCTGAAAAGATATTTCAAGATTTTATTCCTCGGTTTGGGTACCCAGAGAAACTACATCATGATCAGGGACGTGAGTTTGAGAATAGCTTATTCCAAAGATTACAATAGCTCTCAGGAATTTCTCACTCACGCACTACTCCCTATCATCCGCAGTGCAATCCAGTGGAGCGACTGAATCGTACCCTTCTTCAGATGTTGCGCACATTACAAGAGGAGAAAAAGAGTGAATGGAAAGATCATCTGCCACAAATCGTACATGCATATAATTGCACGAGGCATGAAGCGACAGGATACTCGCCTTTCTTCCTATTGTATGGCAGGGCTCCGCGCCTACCAGTTGATTTGCTCTTTGGCACCAGGAGAGAGACTGAAGACTGCAACCATCAAACCTTTGTTAAAAAGTGGGCTGAAAGGATGCGTATGGCGTACCAAATTGCTGCCAACAACAGTCAAAAATCTTCAGCTAAAGGCAAAAAGCAATATGACAGACGTGCCAGAGGTGTCACTCTTCAGGCAGGCGATAGAGTCTTGGTTAAAAACCTCTCAGAAAGGGGAGGTCCAGGTAAACTCCGCTCATACTGGGAGCAGACAGTGTACCGCGTGATTGAAAGAGTGGGGGATGGACCTGTCTATAAAGTGCAGCCAGAGAGAGGGAACAAAACCATGCGTGTGCTTCACAGAAACCTGCTTCTGCCTGTCAATGACCTACCTCTGGAAGAGGAACTTCCTGTGAGAAAACAGACAAAACAGAAAAATCAGCGAACTGAAAGCTGCGAGAATGAATCTGAAATACATAACTCGGATGAGGAAGAAGAAGAGTTCACATACCACCATGACCTCCGGAGCAGAATCCCGTGTTATGGATTTGTAAACCCACAACAACTACAGACAGACCAAACTCAAAATCCTGAACAAGAACTTTTGATGAGACAGAACCAAGAAAATCAAAATAATCTGCGTGCAACGGCTGAGGAGTTCTGTCCCTCTGACAGAGAAGCAACTGTCAATAAAAGAGATGCTTCTGAAACTGAAGAAAGATCTGAGATGTGTGAAAGAGAGCAGGATCAGATGGAGATGGATGAAAACAGAGTGGAAAGTGATATACGGAGATCAGAGAGAAGAGGGAGACCAACAGAAAGACTAACATACGAGACCCTTGGCCAGCCATCATATAGCTGCTGGAGTGCAGGTGTTAGTCCGTTGCTGTTTAACCAACCCTTCACAATGACATCTGGTCTACTGCCATTTCCCTATATTCCATATCCATATGTGTATCAGCAGTACCCTTCCATACAATGAGACTCACCCAAGAAATTGTTAATGTCAGGAGACATTTCTTTAAGTGAGGGAGAGTGTAGAGGGGTGAAAAGCCAGTTTTTAGTGGATAAAACAAAGAAGTCGGAAAACAGGCACCCCAACATTATTTTTTGTCGTTTTGTGTCTTTGATTTCTCATTTTATTAGATTATATGGTGTTATTCATTTAGTCCATGTAGTTCCGGCCGCGGCCGCTAGGGGGCGCTGACGCGTTGGCGGTGTGAAAAAGACTGAACACACAAGAAGAATAAATCTTCCGGTTGAAGGTAAAGAAGCTCAACATGTGTGTTTCGTCTTTCTCATACCACAGGTCAGTATAAATATGGTTTTATGTACCAATATTAGTACTCTTGAAGAGTCGAAAAGGATCTTAAATTGAATCTCAACTAATGAGTCATGTAGTTCAATTTGTGATGGTTTTTGTGTACAAAACGGGACTAGTTCAGAATGCTAATTAGAGCCAATGTTAGCTAACTTCACATATGCTAGAGCTAGCTGAAAAGACTGGAGTTCATCTGAACCTGTGTTTTGCACTTTTTGAAGGAGTCCACACTCAAAGGAAATAATTTCGGTTTCTTTATTTTATTTAATGCTTTTTTATGGGTTTGTTACAAAAAACCAGATAAGCCATATATTTAGAATATATGTGAAGCTGAAGGCTGAAGCACATTAAAGGAATATTGTGTCTTTTTCAGTTTTATATTGAGAGTGGAGTTTATGTGAGATGTAAAATACTATTGTTAAAAGCTAAGATGCTTAAATGTTAAAATACATTTTATTTATGCTGATTAAAAATGGTAAAAGCTATTAAAATAGTTAAAAAAACCATTTAATGTACATTTCTACTTTGATAGTAAAATACAAAAAGGGACATTGGATTTAAAGCACTAACTACAAAGTTCATATGGTTAGACAGAGAAGCCATTTGTAAATAAATTTTGTCATTTGACATAGTTCATAATGCTAAATGGAGTATGTTAAAAGTTGATTGTTTGGTTTAAAGGTATATTACAGCCATTTCTTATGTAATGAAGCTAATGGTCCTCTACTGAAGAATGTTGTACATGAAGTGTTTGGAACACACAAGAAGAATAAATCTTCCGGTTGAAGGTAAAGAAGCTCAACATGTGTGTTTCGTCTTTCTCATACCACAGCACCACACGTTGAGGGAAGATCATCGCACACATTACCCTCAGCCATCCGAGGTTGCAGGGTAACATATTCATGCCTCTTGAAATAGTGGAACCTGACAGAGATAAAACAAAGCAAAGCAAAAAATCTGATGGGGAAGAAAACATTTTTTTTTAACAAAAATCTAAGTCCGTTCAATCTCTCTGAGGCAACTGAGAAACATTTTGCTCTGCAATTGCAGAAATTGCCTGTCTCTCTTACAAAATATCTCGATCAAGGCCTTGCTGCACTCTTAGGGGCTGCCCTTTTATTAATATCTCTGCTGTAACATTTCTGTGCCAAAGAATCAGGTCTTTTGCAGAACTCTGGAGAACTTGACTGCATACTGAGGAGGTAATTCATCTATTTGAATCAGATGTGTGGAAGCAGTGATATATCTAAGTTGAGCAGGACACTGAACATCGAGGTTTAGAATTGAGGACCCCTGCTCCAGCTTGACCATATGGACTGGCAACAAGAAAAATGGTAAAGAACTCCAAATCTCTTCATTCATGGTGTGTAACCCTTGACATAAGCCCATTGGTCGAGGAAGCTCCCAGGAAGCAGAGACTTCAAAGACATCAAAAGCACACATACAGCATACAGCACATAGTAAGCCCTCCAGTTTTCCAGTAGATTTCAAATTATGCTGAAATCGCTGATCAAGTTAAAGAACCTTCCTATCTTTGAAGAGCCTTGGTTCTGAATCAAGATTCCGTGTTTACATTTACCATACGTTGACATATGGGGGGTTTCCTTACTTCCTCCAGGGGGTAATAATAATAATAATAATAATAATAATAATACATTTTATTTAAAAAGGCACCTTTCTGGACATTCAAGGTCACCGTACAAAAGCATAAAACCAGTGTCTGAAAAAATAAAAACATTTAACACTAGATGTCCCAGAGATTTTCAGTTTTCCTGCAAGCCCCCCTCCCCTCTGCAAGTTTGTGTATTCACTCTGCCTTGCTAACTGTCGTTATTGTAATGCAAATAACCTGTGATATGACCAGCCCTTCTACATTAAGACTGGATAAAGGCTGAAACAAACTGGCATCAAGACCATGTTCCAAGCACTTTTCAGTACCTGCCCCTGCAACATCATACCTTTTTGCAGGAATATATTTATATGTCATATCTAAATCTTTTATTTAGGCAAACCTATTGAACAACCAGATATCATAGTGGTCCTAGTTCCTGAGCTGAGAACAAGTCATAACCATGCTTTTCCAACAAGGCAAGGCAGAGCCTATTTCTATTGTCCATTCACCATCAGACTCATTTATATTGCAAAGCTCACTATATGAAAGAAAGAATAATTGTATTTTGTCTTGTCTCGCCTTTTTATGTAATTCAAAATTTCATCTTAGAGAATGACAAACAGTATGCCTTTAGTATTGGAGTAACATTTATGTCACAAAAGGAACAGCCCTAGTCTCTTCATCTCACAATGCTGTCTCATGTGTTCTTCCTTTATTGCCTTTTCTTGCATACAAATGTTACGAAGTTAATTTGCAAGTAGCAGAATTAACTTTGGTGGACTCTCTTTGGTCCCTGTGCACGGCTTGTACAACACATGCTCGTCTGTTGCAGCCAAGCTTGTACGCCAAGCCAAGCCAAGCTTGAAATCTCAATAACTCTGAGTCGATCTGCTGGGCCTATTTATTCTGGGAGCTAGACTTCCCACCCACAACCTTTACATTTCCCCCTGCCGCCAGATTGGAATTTGAGCTGGAAACGGGTTTCCACCACAAAACCGGCTTTCCGCTGGAAATCGTGAGCGGATGATGTTTGCTTGTTTGCCCTCTAGTAAATAGGGCAGATGGTCATTGTTGTATAAATATTCTTGTCAGCTGATGGAGATGTTTTCATTGTACAGATCAGTTGGGGGGACTGGAGCCCAATTCCCACCCCAAACAGCTCAATTTTGAAAAACAACAGACAGAAGGTATAGCCTCAGAAAGTTTTTTTTTATTTCAGATAAAGAAAAACAGTCTACATATGGATAAAGCACTAAATATAATGTGGAAAAATGTAAAATGCAATTGTCCCATCTAGCAGTTTCCACATTCCCATGGTGAGCCTTTCCTACATTTACAGGTAAATTTGCCGCAGTGGACACAACGTTCAGTACTTCTGTTGTTATTGCAGAGTATGCGCACCTGGCATTGAGTCTTTTTCTGCTGGGAAACTCTCATCTCACGACGTAGCTGTTTTTGCTCTTCCTCTTGTGTCTTTTTCTGCAGGAGCCTGTTTTTGAGTTCCTCTGAAAGCTCCAGCATGAACAGTCGACGACTTTCTTTGGATCCTGTACACGCTGTGTACAAAACATGTGCATTTGTGGCGGCCATGTCAAGCAGGTTATAAAACACAGCCATAGGCCACCTCCGTGTTCCTGCACGCACAGAGTAGTTGCGCAGTTTCTGGTCCATAATATCAACACCACATTTGAGATGGTTGTAATCAACCACAGTGTTTGGTTTTTGTTTTTGAATGTCCACAATTTCCACTCTGTGATGCATGGTACTCAGAAGACAGACAGATTTCTTTTTTTTTTGTCGCATACACCGTCAGCAAGGCACTTCCAGATTTGAAGACCTGCGTGGAGTGCAACTGGAGCCCCGAGGTTTCCTTTGCAGTTGCTGGTAGCTCCCGACGAATTTTGTTGATGGTGCCAAGCAGAGTTGTATTTCGCTGAAGGAGCCTGTTAGCCAAAGACAGAGAGGTGAAGAAATTGTCCATAGCTACAGTCCTTCCCTTGTCCAAAAATGGCTCCATCAATTTCAGAACAACGTTCTCTGACAAAATCTCTCTTGACGAGTGGGATCCTTTCCCAAGTAAGGGATGGCATTACACATGTATTTTGTGTCCAGATCTGCTGCAATCCAAAACTTGATTCCAAACTTGTCCGGCTTGGATGCAATGTACTGCAAAAAGGGGCACCGAACCTTGGACGGAAACAGCTGCTCATCCACAGTAACATGCTGTCCTGGACTGTAGGAGGACACAGTTCTGAACAAACCGCATCCAGATGTCAGAAATTGCTGCAAATTTGTCATTGTGTATGCGTTCCTTGCGGGTGTCCTTGTTGTCAAAACGAAGGTACCGTCTTATTTCAAAAAAACGGTTACGAGGCATTATGGGTTTGATATCTGCGTTTCCAAATTTATTGGCCCACATGTGTCGCATGGGACCAATGTAACCCATGGCAGCCCTTCGAAAAAGGATTGCGAGGAAAGCCATCAGCATGTAGACACTCATCTGCCAGCTGGGGTTTGTTCTGCAGGCCTCGTGGACTGTGCAGTCTCTGATGGTCAGCAACATGTTCATATCCAACAAACACAGGAAGCTGCGAAGGCGGCTTGTGATTTTGCGTTTCGCAGAATCTGTTGGCCCTCCTGATCCATTGAAGGCAGTCTGTGGGGTTTCAGGATCAGAAAAGTCTTCAACTTTCCAGTGGGACCAAACAGTGCCATCTTTCGCCTTCTCTGTGGATCCAGGCATTGTGCCAACATCAGCAGTTTTTTGTTTTTTGCAAGGAGGGGAGTTGCCGCGCACTGTGTCTTCCTCTTCATCTGATGTAGCCTCAGTGTTTGAACTGTCCCGCTCAATCATATAATTGACCACTCGGCCCCTGGTGCGTCTTTGGAGGGGAGGATTTGCTGGTGCAAAAGCAGTCGCATTCTCATATGAATCATCCTCTTCACTTGAAGAATCGGTTGCGCCGTTTTCATTCTGAAATGCTAAGTCTCCAACAGATCCACCATCAGATTCGTAGTCTGGCATGCTCTGAAGCATGGCTAAAGCCTCTTGAGCGTTCATCCTTCTTGGTCGCCTTGGTTGTGCCATGGTGAATTCCGGGTGAATTCTGAGTCTGTGTGCTGTGCCTGCTCTATTTATCCCCACAGAAATTCTGTAAATTACTCAACTCCTTGAAAAAGCTCATTTACAACACAAAGGGAGGCAACTTTAACAAAGAAACCCCAGCACACCAGCTGAAGTCACCAAACCACATTCCTACATTTGCATTTGATTTGAAAATGGAGCACCAGAGGAGAGCCGTTAACACCTTTGGGGGGATACTTGATACAAACTAGGTGCAGACTAAAGTCTGCACTTTGGGACTTCTAGTGTTAAAAACATTTAAAAAATACAGAGGCTGTGACAGTGAAATTGATATTTAAAGAGAATAAGCAATCTTGAACAGATGGGCTTTAAATTGCATTTTAAAATGGAGAATTGAGTCCGTGTTTCTAAATTGGGGTGGTAGAGAGTTCCAGAGGCGGGGGGCAGAGTGGCTGAATGCTCTGCTCCCCATGGTGGTGAGACGGGCGGAGGGGACAGACAGGTGCAAAGCAGATGAGGATCTAAGAGCACGCGAGGGGGGGGAATATCCAGGAGGTCTGACAGATATGGGGGGGCAAGGTGGTGAAGTGCCTTGAATGTCACCATGATAATTTTATACTGAATGCGGAACTGTACGGGGAGCCAGTGGAGCTGTCGGAGGACCGGAGTGATGTGGTGGATAGAGGGAGTTCTTGTTATGATGCGAGCAGCTGAGTTCTGGACCAGTTGTAGTTTGTGGAGTGATTTCTGAGGAAGTCCAAAGAGGAGGGAGTATGGCAGTAGTGTGTGGAGTAAGGGAGGGACGGAGGCGGTTGATGTTTCTTAAGTGGAAATAGGCAGACCGGGTAATGTTATTTATATGGGATTGGAAAGATAGTGAGCTATCGAGGATGACACCCAGACTCTTAACCTGGGGGGAGGGGGAGATGGAGGAACTATCAATAGTAACTTGGAAACTGTCGGTTTTGGAAAGAGTTGATTTGGTGCCAATGAGGAGAACCAGTTTCACTACTGTTTAATTGAAGGAAGTTGTTGGTGAACCAGGCTTTTAATTCGCAGATGCAATTTGTGAGGGAGGCGGGCGGAAGAGAGGACGATGGTTGCGGGGTGAGGTAGAGCTGGGTGTAATCGGCATAGCAAGTGAAGTGGATGTTACATTTGCGGAAGATATTGCCAAGGGGAAGGAGGTAGATGATGAAGAGCAGGGGCCCCAGAACAGAGCCCTGGGGCACACCTGAGGTGCCAGGGGAGGGGGTGGATTTGAAGGTCTTCAGTTGAATGAACTGAGTGGGTGGGGGTGACCCAAACCAAGGTCTTTCTATGAGAAATCTGCACCACTCTCTCATCATCGTACAGTTAACTTGCTGCATTGGGAAAGGAGCAGCTCTAGAACTAACTGCTTAGTGCTGTCACAGACGCTCGGCACTGTTCAGTTTACCTTGAATCTATTCCTAAGAAGCCACATGATAAAGTTGTCAGAGCAACATATGAAAAACACTGCTCAAAAAAATAGAGGGACGCTCAACACATCCTATATCTGAATGAATGAAATATTCTTATTGAGTACTTTGTTTTGTACAAAGCTGAATGTGTTGAGTTAAGTAAAGTGGTATAATGCACTACAAGCTGATCCAACTTGGATGTAAAAATTAAGATCAGTATTGTGTTTACCCTCCATGTGCCTGTATGACCTCCCCATAAAACCTTAGGCATCCTCCTTATGGTTTTCTGATGGATTTCATTCCGGACCTGGACTAAAGCATCCACCAACTCCTGGACAGTCTGTGGTTCAACATGATGTTGGTGGATGGATGGAGACATTATATCCCAGATGTGCTCAATTAGATTCAGGTCTGGGGAACAGGTAGGCAGTTCATATCTTCAGTGCCTTCAACTTGAAAGAACTGCTGACACACTGCAGCCACAGGAGGTCTAGCATTAGGAGGGCTGCACCAGCACATGGTCTCACAAGGGGTTTGATGATCTCATCTTGATACCTAATGCTACATTCACACCGAACGAGATGTAAACAGCAAAAAAGTGTCTGTAGCTTCATTTTTAATGCTTGTACACATTAATGTCAGAAGCGTCCAGTAAGCTGTGAACACATGCGTCTTATGCTTCTGCTGCTCCTGTGTTCAATGGCAGAGACTTGCTTTGCTATATTTGCTGTGATCAGTGGGTAAAAAAAATAATTTTAAAATTAAAAACACAATCCATTCCGTCCATTCCACCTGCTCTTAGCAGCAATGATTTTATGGGATTCTTTATAAATAAGATTGATCTTATTAAAAATAAGATCATAAGCACTCCTCTATCCCCCATTGTACCTAAGGTAGTCATGGAATCTGAACGGGGTTTAGACTGCTTTGATCCAGTTGAACTTTCTGAATTAGCAAAATTATTGTCTTCATCTTCATCTAAGCCTTCAACTTGTATGTTAGATCCAGTTCCAACCAGGTTATTTAAGGAGGTATTCCCTTTGATCTCCTCCTCCATTTTAGATGTGATTAATCTATCTCTGTTACAGGGATATGTACCTAAAGCTTTTAAGGTTGCTGTAATTAAACCTCTGCTTAAGAAACTGTCTCTTGACCCAGATGACTTGGTTAATTATAGACCTATATCCAATCTTCCTTTCTTATCCAAAATTCTTGAGAAAGTAGTTGCCAAACAAGTTTGCGACCACTTACACCATAATGAACTTTTTGAAGAGTTTCAGTCTGGCTTTAGAGCTCATCATAGCACTGAAACAGCTCTGGTGAAAGTCACTAATGATATTCTCATGGCCTCAGATAATGGACTTGTATCTGTGCTCGTCCTGTTGGATCTTAGTGCTGCATTTGATACAGTTGACCATAATATTCTTTTAGAAAGACTTGAATATTTTGTTGGAATTAAAGGAACAGCACTAGACTGGTTTAAATCTTATCTATCTGATCGAATTCAGTTTGTTTATGTTAAAGATAGATCTTCAACACGCTCAAAGGTTACCTGTGGAGTACCACAGGGATCAGTGCTAGGACCAATTCTCTTTACTTTATACATGCTCCCAATTGGTAGAGTTATTAGACAGCATGGGATTAATTTCCACTGTTATGCTGATGATACCCAGCTATATCTGTCTATAGATCCAGATGAAGCTAACCCATTACATAGATTACAGGCATGTCTTGAAGACATAAAAACCTGGATGACTCTTAACTTTCTGCTTCTGAATGCAGACAAAACAGAAGTTATAGTCTTTGGACCAGAGTCTCTGAAAAAGAAGCTGATTAGCCAGTCACTTCATTTGGATGGGATTAAACTGATTTCAGATAATAAAGTAAAAAATCTTGGTGTTATTTTTGATCAGGACCTGTCATTTAAATCCCAGATCAAAGAGGTTTCTAGAATTTCCTTCTTTCATCTGAGGAACATTGCAAAAATTAGAAATCTCCTGTCCAGGGGTGATGCTGAGAAACTAGTCCATGCATTTGTTACTTCAAGGCTGGACTATTGTAATTCTTTACTATCAGGAAGTCCACAAACTGTAGTTAAAAGCCTTCAGCTGATCCAAAATGCTGCAGCCATAGTTCTGATGAAAATTAAAAAGAGAGATCATATCTCTCCTATCCTGGCTTCTCTTCATTGGCTTCCTGTTAAATCAAGAATAGAATTTAAAATCCTCCTTCTCACATATAAAGCCTTAAATGGCCAAGCTCCATCTGATATCAGAGATCTGATTGTTCCTTATGTTCCTAACAGAGCACTTCGCTCTCAATCTGCAGGTTTACTAGTGGTTCCTAGAATTTCTAAAAGTAGAATGGGAGGCAGATCTTTTAGTTATCAGGCTCCTCTCCTGTGGAACCAACTACCAGTTTTAGTCCGTGAGGCAGACACCCTGTCTACTTTTAAGGCTAAGCTTAAAACTTTCCTTTTTGATAAAGCTTCTAGTTAGGGTGGCTCAGGTTATCCTGAGCTATCTCTATAGTTATGCTGCTATAGGCTTAGACTTTTGGAGGACATAGGGACCCCATTTCATCATTCTGCTTCATTCTCTCTCTGTTCTCCTATTCTGCAGAATCTGTTAGTTCAATCTCTAACCTTCTGCTCTCTCTGCTTTTCCTCAGAGTAGCTTTGCCTCGTCTGTTCCTGTTTGGCTGTGACGTCATCCAGGAAAGAAACATCAGCTGTGCTGCTTCCATCAACACCCTTGTTTGTAGATGTTGGAGATCGGCCTGTCTTCAGGTGTGGTCCTGTTTCTCTGGCCGTGGCTGGGTGGATGTGCTCTCTTCATCCTCTGGCATGGGAGCTGCCTTGGAGCTCGTCTGCCTGGCTGTGTGTTTCCTGGACGGGGCCGCCTTTTACAGCTGCTTTTTGTATCTCTGCTTCTGTCTCCTTGAACCCCAGTCGGCCTCGGCAGATGGCCGCTCACACTGAGCCTGGTTCTGCTGGAGGTTTCTTCCTGTTAAAAGGGAGTTTTTCCTCTCCACTGTCGCTACAAGCATGCTTAGTGTGAGGGATTGTATTTGAGTCAATGAGTCAATGCAATCAACTGGTTTTCCTTAGATATAAAACTTTGTATCAATTTGACTGTATGATCTGGTTGAACTGTAAAGTGCCTTGAGATGACATGTGTTGTGAATTTGGCGCTATATAAATAAACTGAATTGAATTAAAGGAGGAACAGAGAAACATGATCAAGGCTCATCTTCTTATTCTAGACGTCCAACTGCACGCTTTGATTTTTGTTGGCAACAACTGTGCCTGGCTTAACATACGTCACGCACTCCATTGCTCTTATTGGTTGTAGGTCTATCCAATTGAATGCAGAGGCATTTTTTTCCTGGTTCGTTCAAAACACGCCCCATAATCACAGCTCTATGGAGCAGCATCAGACTCATATTCTGACTAGAATTGAGTAGGACTACGTCAGGCTAGTCTGAACTATGAATCGGCCATTTTTTTAATGTTATGTTTTTGTCTTAAAACTGGGCTTAGGATAGTGTTGCTTTGGGCTGGGTGGGTAAAGCTCAATATGTTGGATTTGTGGCCCCATAATTAGGCTGAACACATTTAACACAATGGCTGCAAGGTGTCAAAACCCAGGGCTGTTGACAAATCATAAATCAAAATCCCTCTGACACCATGCTCCTGCTATTATACAATCACTCCTATTTGTACTGAGGGAGTGCAAACATCAATGTATTATATATGAAATATATTAGCACTCAGCGAGTGCAAATATAAGGAGCCATTGTAGCAGATGGTTCTATCTTTTTTTAATAGCATTGTGTTTTTAAGATGCATCAGAGAGAGGCATTGGGAGGAGGGTGGAAGATGAAAAGAGCAATTTGTACTGCTCCACCCACAGTACTGCCAGCACTGTGACGTGAGGGTGAGAGTGTGACTAACCTACTAGCTGTGGCTGGGCTGCCCTTTCTGTCTCACTGCACCTGTTTCACCACATTAAACACTTCAGATGTTCCTCCGGGTCCCGGCTCCACGGCTCCTCACAGGTATCTTTACACACATGCAGGAAAACACACTTTCACAAAAACCCACAGCTGAATACAAGACTACTGTAAAACTGGGTAGGAATGAAGGCCAGAGACAACAAAGATGATTTACTGAGTAAAGGTTATTCTGTCTCCAAGATGCTAATTCGTTTGTCAACAATATTCATCCTAAAGAGCAAGCATTCATTTGTTTGCTGGTATATGGCTTCTCTTTCAGTATATATTTATATGTGTATATCGGTTGTTACATGAATAGGAAATCACACCAATCTGCAAACCAAATTAAGTCCAGTAAAGAAAATGTGACAATCACTTCTTTTGTTTTTGGAAAATAAACTAAATGTTGCATTTGTGAGTGCTGGAACAGATGCAACACTGTTGTCATCATCTTGTTTCAGTGACCTTCTGTTTAAACTTCAACTTTATGCTTCAGATGTCATGAAGCAGCACAGAAGGACCCAGTATTCAAGGCAAGACAGACAGTGGGAACATTCAAAATGTGTATTTATGCAGAAGCGGGCTTTGGATCTGCAGTATCTGAGGCTAGGGCGGGGCGCTCCCCATCACCGGAACCTCTAGTTTAACAGATCAAGTCCATCTCCACAGAAAGAGGTACGGTTCCAGCTGGTGGGCTGCCAAGGAGATGCAGCGGGTGCCACCCAGAGTGTCCCAGATGCTGCAGCCCCAGAGAACAAGCAGGAGTCCGAGCCAGGTCAGGGAAACAGATCAGAACAGGAAGACTCAGAGGTCCAGCAGTCCGGAGCCCGGTCAGGGATACCAATGAGAACAGGAGCAGGTGGGTTCTAGGAGTCCACAGATAGTTCAGGCAGAACATACAGACGGGAACAGGGCATGCTCAGCGGATAAGAGGCAGATCAAGATCAGGAAATCAGAAACACTATGGCACGCTAAAAACCCTCTATCCACTTGACCCCGAGAACAAGAGCATCAATCTGGTCACGATGGCTGGGACTGAGCCGTAAAAATTGAAGCAGCAGCAGGTGGATTAGATGAGCAGTAATGAACAACCGAGCAGTTAGACAGGTGAATAAAGTGAGCAATTAGGACAGCCATCAAAAGCTAAGATCATGACATCAGGCTGTAAGGTGACGCTAAAGTTTGTTAGAACTGTAGGAAAGCAGTTGGAATAGAAAAATACTGAGTTACTTATAAAGTGTTGGCAGTAACTTATAAAGTGTTGGCAGTAACAGAGATATTATCAAAAATGGCAAAATCCTATACATCTGGATGGACTACACATCCAACCAGCAAAAACAACAAGTTGCTACTGAAATATAATATTTTATATAGAAGTTGAAATGGACGGACAGACAGATGGACAAAAGATAAAATGAAAGATAAAAAAATATTTCAGTTACAATAACAATATTTTCAGAGATTTTAAAACATCTGTAAAAAAGGTGCAACAGAACATTATCTTTTGCTTAACTTGGCAAAAACAGGAAAATAAATCTATGAAAAACTGGTTAACTTCTGTTATGCATTACCCCTCATTCCCACAGATAAACACAATAGCAGCCATTCTACTCAGTGTGAAAAGTCCTACACACTATGATGCACTGCAGGATGACACACAGCTCCTCTCACATGACAGAGCAAGACACACCAGTTTCTAAAAATCAGACGTGTGAAACAGGAGGTCAGACATGGGGAAAGTAATGCAAAGCTGGTCAACTTTAAAATACTAGTCAATTCACAGATGAGTCCTGCACAGTGATGGGACTAACGGCGTTGAAAGTAACGGCGTCACTGACGCCGTTACCTTCTTTTAGTAACGAGTAATCTAACTAATTACTTTGACTGTAACTATAACGCAGTTACCATTGCAGACACCCCGTTACTGCGCGTTACTCAGGTCGCACAATGAACCTTTTTTCATGATATGACTCGTGCGCAGCTGCGTGAAGCTGACACCCCACCCACGTCAAAAAACTCTGCATATAGACTGAATGGTTAGTGCAACGTTAGTGCAGATTTGTGCAGAAAAAAATATTGTTTGTGCTACTTTTGTTTAAGAGATATTAAAGATTATTTTTTAGGTCATCCAGAGGTGCGCGCCTTGTCATGAGAGAGGGGAGGATGAGAATGGCTGATGTATAGTGAGATTCCGTCTGTCAGTTGGGTAGGTGGGTGTTTCCGCTGGTGGGTGTTAACGTACAGCACACACAGAGAGATGGAGAGTGAGGAGGATCCAGCAGCAAAACAGCGTTTTCCTGATGGAAATACCGGTGTTACGTCGAGCTGCGTTTCCCCACCACATAATGGTTTCCTCTGCATCTCCGCAGAGCGCAGGCGGCAAGAGTCACCGCGCAAGCAACAGGAAATGCGCATGCTCGCTAAAGGCGCGCAACAGTTGCCCTGTGCTCGCGCCACAGGAGAACTATGGAGAGCGTGAAGGATCAAATGAAAGGGAGAAATCTGGATGGATGGATGGATGGATGGATGGATGGATGGATGGATGGATGGATACTCTGCCTTTTCAACCTACTGTATTTTTTATTTTAAACATTATTTGATGGCCTTTGTGGCAGGGATGGAGATCCATATTTTATGTCACACACAGAGTATAGATCTAGATAGATAGATGTTGCAGTATCTATAACAACCCAAACACACAGGATTTCAGAATTAGACATCCCCAGTTATTAATTTCACCAGATCTGAACGCCCTGTTAAAAACTTCACATGGCGTTCCCCCCTGATGTCATTTACGTTGAGTTGCAATAAATGCTAAACTCTCTGCAGGTTCTTGTCTTTGTCGTCCGCACTATTCAGCTGGCTTTGGAAACACACGGCGAGAAGGTGGGGGCTGGGTGGTGAGGGTTACGGGGGCGAGAAACGCAAAAGTAACGCAATAGTTACTTTTACTAGTAACTAGTTACTTTTATTGTGGAGTAACTCAGTTAGTAACTCAGTTACTTTTTGGGAGAACTAACTAGTAACTATAACTAATTACTTTTTCAAAGTAACGTGCCCAACACTGGTCCTGCATGCATCGAGTTAAGTGATAAGAAAAATATTTATTCCTCTTCTTAGGCTAATTATTTAATTCGATCAGCTTTTAATGCCTACATGTAATTAGCATAAAAGACATATGGTAAACTCTGATGTTATTAGACTTTATTACACTTTTTCTAGTAAGCCTTTTGACTTCTCCTTCCACTGTTGCCATGAATGAAGGAAAATCAGGAAATTAGGAGATGCATATACTTTGATTTTGGTCAAAGTGTCTACTGAAGGACTGTTGGTAACTCAAGCTTGTTTGCAATACTTCCTAAAGGCTTTATTTTGAGAACATTTATTTTGTCTTAGGGTGTTCAATCTTGTCTTGGACTGAAACAAAGGTAGCTTGTAGATAGCTTTCTTCTTTTTCCAGTTTTTTTGGAGGGGTAACTTAAATATGACCTTCAACCTAACATGCACACAGGTAAGACAGAGCAACATTTTACTTGAAAAACTGAGAATTTGTTGTATTTTAATCATTTTTAAAGTAAATCCTTGCATATAGCAGTATTTCTAGATTTTAGATCTATGTATTTATTTGATAGGGACAGTGTACGTTTATAAGCATTCTTGCAAATGCACCAGAATTAGCCAAAAGACTATTTTTCATCTGTTGTCCCTGGACAGATCTTAAAATTGTCTAAACCTAAAGAAACACAACAGTAAGCATTTTACAATGAAAAATACAAATATAAAAAGAAATAAAAATAGCTATAACTCTTCAAAACTGATTAAAAAATAAAGAATAAATGTTCGGTGGACAACAGATTTAAGGTTAATAAAACTATATACATACATACACACATACATATATACATAGTAGAGACACAAATGGCAGGTTGGTTTGTTAATGATAGACATTTAACTAATGCTGACTTGACTGATGTGTTATGAGCCAGTTTTTTAGATGCTTTTTGAAAATAGTGAATGTTGTAAGTTCTCTGATGATCTGAGGGACAGAGTTCCATTCCTGAGATGCTGTAACAGCAAAGGCTCTTTGACTAAAATCACTTTTGCACAGAGGAACAACACAGTCTCCTCTAGCCGACCCTCGTGTTACTGTCCGTGTGTTCCTGATCTTCACAAACTGACTGAGGGGAGATGACAGACCATGGATTAATTTGTAAAACGTTTTCCAAGCTTTAAAGCTTATGTTTTAGTAAAATTGCACAATGGTGATATTTTGATGTTTTGTTTTTTTTATCCAAAATATTTATTGTCTGTAAAGAGATTCTAAGGGTTTAAGTCTGGTTTTATTTGCCTGTGACAAGGTTTTAAGACAGTAGGTGATGTGGGACAGAATCATGCTGTAGATGAACATTTTAGCTGCCTGGAGGGACAAGTTTGATATTATAGAAACAGAAATTTGTAATATTGAATTTGACTGTATTGCACACCTATTTAATCTGCGATTTAAAAGTTAGTTTAGAGTCTATTAGGATGCCGAGGTATTTGAATTCCAACTTTTATTTTTTTCCCTTGTCACAAAAATATCTTCGACCTGATTTGCATTGTTGGATTTAGAAAAATACATTGTAACTGTTTTATTACATAAAGTTTTAAGCAAGCTTGATTCAGCCATTCGGTTTCTCTTGAGGTAACCTTTCATCTTAGCTCTTACTAATGCTTATGTGGATGTTAACAGTATTTACAGCCTTTTAATCTCGCCATTTCCATAGGTTGAAGAGCGCCTAGACATGCTCACAGATAAACAGTAGCAGGCTTGTTTTTATGTGTTTGACTTTAACTTCAAACCTGTCATAGAAAACACTTTTTTTTTTTTTGGCTCTTTTATTTTTCAGCCAGGACCTCCTTTCATCAGTCTGCAGCTGCATGGCAAAGAAACAAAAACATGCCCAATTTATGTATTGTCCAACTTTTTTACCTTGTTGTACTAAATGTGTCCTAAATGAATATCAATTTTCCATCAACATATTTTCCCTCGAGTGTTTGGTGTCACTCTAAAAGTAAAAAAGAGATTAGATTAAAAAACAAAACATCACTAACCTGAATATCATTCAATTTCGAAGGCTGAGTGATATGAGTCAAGGTGTTGTGTGCACTTTGCATCTATTTGGAAAAACCTGTCATACAAATGAGAGTAAGGCATAAGGTTGAGTTTTCAATTTGGCAGCTGAAGGTACGGGAGCAGAGGTCGAATAAATGGCTCTCAGTGGGAACAGTAGGTTGGTCCCTTTGCCACAGGCTGGCTCTCACTTAAAGAGACAACTCTGTCAGAGTGTGGCCAGTAATGAGGGCCACACAGCAACACCGCTCACACTTACACCGTTAAGTCTTAAGGTTAAATGATATGACGGTCTATAACTAAGTCTCCTTTTTTGCCTTAAAGGTCAGCTGAATATTTTATTGCCATCCAGGCTTGACAGTGTATTGAAATGGTAATGTTAATACCACTACAGGACAGCTTCAGTGAGGGAGGTCCATTGAAAGGTCAGTCAGACTCCCAACAATTCTCTCTCTCACACAGACATCCACAAATATACACACATAACAAGTAAACCTTCCTTCTTACTCCGACACATGCAGTAGGAGCATAATAACACATTAAATCATGTGTAACTGCCTTCACTTTCATCAGTTTAGCCTTTTTCCTTTTTTTTAAGTCTACCTGTGTTAAACTATGATGCACAGTTTAATTTTCCACCATCATTAGAGCTCAAGACAATTTCCTACCCTGACTAAACCCATGGACAGAATGAAAAGGACTTCTTGATAGCAAGCAAAGGGTTATATATTAAGCTATGACAAGCTAGGGTATATTCTACTATAGCATGGTAGACTGATTAGAAAGAAATTATGAAAGCCACATTATATTGTACAGGGATTTTATGAAGGAGTTTGGCAGAACAAAATTAATTGACTGAACTCATATCAGCAAATTTACTTGGAAAGAAAGCAGAGGAAGATGACGATGAACAGTAAGGGCTTTTTAAATTCCTTCATTTGAATGATCCGTTGCTTTTTACATTGTCTTCCAAAAAAAATCTCTATATGACAAAAATGCACTTAAAACAGGTTTTAGTCACAATTCACACAAACAAAGCCACGTTGTGGTTTGCAAAACATGCAAATTCATCCAGAAGAACAGGTTCACTACTAACTGCAGGTTAGTATTGGGAAGTCTTTGTTAGCCTGCACATATGACTATGAGCTGGATGACTGAGAATCGTCACCAGCATATTTGTTGTAAGTCAGTTTTGAAGATCCTGGATGAACAGGAGGGGGAGGGGCAGCTTTGGGAATTGGCTCAATGCAGTCCACAACCAGACCGTTCCAGAAGCGGGTCGGCTCTCAAAGAGATTTCAATCAGTCAGATGCAGGCAACAAGGGGATTTAAAGGCTTTAATTGATGTATTAAACTTATGTCTTCGTCTAGGAAGACATCACCCTCTACTCTTAGATGCTGACTCATCGAAGCAAATCCCCATTCAGTGGCGCAAAGCAGCTGGTTAACAAGGCAGAGGCTCATTTTCCTAACCCGTGGTACAGCGTATAGGCTTGCGATGGTACACTGCAGTCAGCAGCTCTGTAAGCAGGACCAAGGAAGAAGATTTGGATAGCGTACTTCTAGAAGGATTCCACCTGGAACATTGTCTCTCCTATCAGGCATTGAGCCCAGTGGAAATCAGGGCATCTATAAGAGGTCTGAGCTCGTTGGATCTTTCTATGCATGTGACAGTCAGTCGATGGTCAGACTGTAGCCATTTCAGCCTTGTTTGTGTCAAAATACTACATTAATTTCCCACATTATTTCTGGTGGCCATCCCTCAAATACATGCAAGATAATGTGTTCTTTTGTACCATCTCCACCAAAAATAAAGACCAACTAAGCATTTATTTAGGTCTTTAAAATCTCTCTGTTTTAGCCCACGGTTACAAATTATTTGAGGGTTCATAAACAAGACCAAAGAAAAAAACCAAACATTAATGTATTTTTAAAAGAATATGATTCCAGTTCTGTATCACTGTGATAATCTGACCACTTTGTAGCGCCCTCCAAATTGCCAAGAACTTCCATCTTTAGACTTCACAACATCCCAACAGCACTTCTATTTGATTAAGGTGTCCAGTTCATTGCTCAGGTTGTAGGGGCTTGCACATCTTTGGGGCGGAGTGCAGGTTGGTGTGTGTGGGTGTACTTCTACCTGCTCTGATTGCAAGATTGTGAGTGGCAGGTGTGGCATCACAGCTGGAGCTTGTCAACTCCAATGAGGTGGAGCTTGAAGAGGAGAGAAACCTCTGAGGCAAAGTCTGGATTGCACTGCTCCTTGAGCGGTAATAATGGCTCCTCTTGTTTGCGACTTTACCCTGTGTTGTTCTGCTTTTCGAGAAATCCTTGTTTAGTTCTCCCTACATTCCTAGATTAAAGTACTTGGCCTCCTGCTTCTTGGGGTTCATTTGCCTTATGGCATCCTTCATGAGTGTCGCATAGCTGCTCCCATCTCACTGTCTCCTCGGCATCCCCCAACTATTACTTACCTGTCTATCCACCCCTTAACTTTCATCTCTATGTCCTCTTGGAAGAAGGGACCAGTACTATGAATTTAAGACCCTGTCTATTGACCCTTGCTGCTTGTCTTCATTCCTCTCTCTCTCTACCCCATTTTCTTCCAGCTGACTTTCAAATATAAAATAGAAACCATTTACCACAACCTGCCATTCTCAGCCTCTATGAATATACTCATATACTCCCTGTGAACTCCACCATCTCATCCACAGTAAGATTACAGCCTCTTCTATTTTATACCAGTCTTAAAGCCCTTCCTTCAGTAAGTCTACTTACTGCTGTCCTGGACATATCAACAAGGAGGAGACATTTTCTGAGTCATCTTTTTTGTCTCAGTAAAAATCTAAAAGCATGACTTGTTGTCTATGCAGTCCCTTAAGATAATAAAATGACAGTAGTCCTACTTTTTGTAGAGAAGGGTGTGTAAATCATTTTAGGTTAAAAAACAAAAAAGGTGGTTCCGAGTATTTCCCTTACTTAAAGAAAGACATACATTTTGCTGTCGTTTTTTTAGCTTTTAGAAAAAAGGAAAATGGAAAAACTGAGTCTGTTCCCAGATGTAAAAATATTAAAAAAAGCCTACTTCACTAAAAATATTTTGTCTAAAGGAACTAGATAATAGGAAAGCTGGTACAGCAGGAGACAGGATCGTAATAGAAAAGGTGGTCTGGTCCGGATCATCGGTCTGTGGGTATAATTAGTGGTCTATCGTGCTAGAGTGGGTCTGCCACACTGGTCCCTCCACTGGTCCATGATAAGCAACACAGTGCAATGAGTGGTCCTTCCACCTAGAAGGCATCAGGCTCAACGGTCTGTGCGGTCCGTCATCTTTACTACTAACCACAACGCTGAAAGACAATTTCTACTCCATAATTTTTAATAAAAGTTTAACATTTCTAATACCCTTATTTTTGCTTTTTGTTTATTCCTTCTGATTGTATTTTGGTTCATCCATTTGGTTAGCTGTTGTACTTTAAAATTAATGAATAAGAGGACATAATTTGTGTGACCACTGTGTGTTTTGAGTTAACTTAATCTCAATAGATGCTTGTTGTACCATGCTGTTCCTTTATCACCATAACGTTTTTTGATATAATTTATCATTTGCTGTTTTCGTCATGCTACTTAAATAGGATCATACATAGATTTTAGGAGCGTTTGTCATTTCTCACTCTGCTGTTTTGTTTAGTAAGCACCTACACAAAAAAGAATATCTGCCTGCTCTGTTAATTAAAAGATTATAGATATATAGTAATTATATCTTACTTTGAGTTTATAAAATCCTTTGAATTTATCCATCCATCAAATTTCTGACAAGCTTATCCCAATCAGGGTCGCAAGGGGTGCTGGTGCCTATCTCTAGCTGTCACCAGTACATCGCCGGGCAACAGGACAAAAGACAAACAACCATCCATCCATCCATTATCTGACACGCTTGTCCCGAGTGGGGTCACTGGTGCCTATCTCCAGCAATCAATGGGCGAGAGGCCGGGAATACCCTGGACAGGTCGCCAGTCTGTTGTCAGGGCAACACAAAGACACACAGGACAAACAACCATTCACACACACACACTCACACCTAAGGACAATTTAGAGAAGCCAATTAACCTAACAGGTAATGTATTTGGACTGTGGGAGGGAGCCGGAGTACCCGGAGAGAACCCACGTATGCTAAGGGAGAAAGACTCTGGGCCAGGAATCGAACCCAGAACCTTCCTGCTGCAAGGCAGCAGTGCTACCCACCGCGCCACTGAGCAGCCCGCAGGACAAACAACCTTTGAGTTTAATTCAGTATATCAAGATGTATTCCTGCTTTACTAAATCACTGGGAATGAACATTTTTGAACAAACCATTTTAAACTAAAATCAGATTTACAATGGTCAATTGTGTGTGTGTAGCTATGATAGTCCAACATAATAGTCTACTTTCACAAGCAGACCATTATTGTGGCAGAAGGCAAGAAAAGAAGATTATGTAAGAATTAAGGGGAGGGATAAAGAGACAGGACTGAGGGAGGAGCAGAAAAAATGAGAGAAAAACCAAAACAGCAAAAATAAACAACACAGAAGATATACAGTAACTCCTTGAAGTCTGCTTCCCCACCTGCATGAGACAAGAGGAAGAAAACAGGAAACAAAACAACAACAAAAAGAAGACAACAGACCATGTCTAAATAGCTTCCAGAGCAGCAGAAAGCTAAAACTGTTTGAAAAACCGTTTACAGAAGACCTTATAGCTATTTACCCAAAGATCTGATCAGAGGTATTGCCAAATGAAAATAATAAACATAACAAAAGAATAAATCAAATTCAGCCGACAGTGGTATCGGCTGAGGGACTACGTCCTGCAACCGGAGGGTTGCCGGTTCAAGCTCCGGCTTTCAGGGTCTTTGTGTCCTTGGGCAAGACACTTTACCCACATGATTCTGTCAGTAAGCCCATGGGCAGCTGTGGCTACAATGTAGCAAGCCACCATCAGTGTGTGAGTTCAAGTCCTCTGACTTGAAAAAGCACTATATATGTACAGGCCATTTACCATTTGTCATTTGTTTGTTGGATTTGCTCAGAAATTCTAGCCTCGTGAGACCATCCTGATCTCGCGAGCTTTCAAGATTTCACTCGCTAATCAGTCTGGAGACTCTCCGTTGAAGAAAATTTGGAGCCGTTCACCAAACGAACATCCAATCAGCGTTGGCTTTGAGGCGGGTTGAGGTGTGACGCAATGAGAAGCGCGACAGTTCAGTCTAAAGAACATGGCAGCTTCAGCCGATGAAACTAGCGTTAGCGTGGCTATCGAGCAAGTTTTATCAGAATTACACTGTATTTCTTCACTGAAAGAAGAGCAAAACACTGCTCTGGAGGCTTTTCTCAGAGGAAAAGATGTTTTTGCTCTTCTCCCGACTGGTTTTGGCAAGAGTTTGATCTATCAATTGCTCCTCTAGGTCGTCGCTCTGTTAGTATGTCATATGCTTTGTTGATCTGATTGGTTTATTTGGCCCGTCTATCACCAACATAGGCTAATCAGCTAACCAGTATTTTCGCCCCTTCCCAAAATTACTTCAACGGAAGGTTTCCAGATGGATATGCGGAGCAAATCCATCTGGCGGAGTCAGGTTACAGAAATTCTTGACGTCCATGAAAATGAATGATGTTCTTAATTGATAATATCTTCTGTAAACTGATAACTCAATGCAAACGTAAGTGTTTAAAGGCTCGTAAAGTAGAGTTTGCTTAAATTCAAATGTTTGCAAAGTTTTTAAATGTTCTAGATCTTGGAAGTCCAATTTGGTTGTGGCCTTGTCTTGGATTCATTTTAGCCTCAAAGTTAAACTAATGTGAATTTATATAAAAAGATATGTATGTCTGAATGTCAGATACCAAACTGTTTTAGCTCCTGTGTGATGCACTAAAGTAACACCAGTCCAGTTAAGCTAAGTGATCTGCTGCCAACATCCTTTCGCCAGACACAACAAGACACCCATCGAATGACTCAATGGGGCAAAGCTATTTCAAAGAGTGGCCGATCTTTCTCTAAGTATGGTCGGCAGCTTTGTATTTTTAGTTTGCCAGCATTTATGGTAAAGAAACATTTTGTAGTTTAAATCAAACGTATAAAACATTATCTGAATTTTTAATTTCTGCCTAAAGTACTGTATAGTGCTTAGAGGGAACAATAATTCGTCTTTAACGTGAGCTATGGGAAAGATAAATAAACTGTGGACAGTTATTGTTTGGTCAATAGGCAGAGAATCATTAAACATTTATGACCATGTTTTAATCCCCTTGAAACAGGGGGAAACTTCACCCACTCCATATGCCCACACACAAACATGCACACACACAGCTCTGTTATCCATCCCTCTCTTCATCCCTCACCTCCCTCCATTTGATTTTGTCTGGGGTCAGCAAAGCTTCCTTTGCTCTCTTCCTCATGGATGCTTTCCAGGCTGAGTTTTCACATATGCTAGGTGGTGGGGAAAGTTGCTGACGCCCGTGTAACAATGCGGAGCCCCATAGAGCACATCTGTGATTTCAGCCCTCAATGAGACCATGCTGAGCTGCAGAAATTAACCTACTTTTATACACACTGGTGGAAGGCTAGAATTAGAAGTCTATTTTTCATGAATACCACCAAGCTTATTCTTACTTTTGCTCCAAGAACAGAAAGATGCGTTTGTGTTAAACTTTTACTACAGCGGGAAAAAAAATAGAAAAATACAAAGTTTTAACCACATTGTCTCCCGATAAACTTGTCTAAAAAGGAAAATATACGTGTCAAGTCAGTAATATTCTAAGTAAAGCATTCAATGAGTGCCAAAGCACATTTTCTGGCACATTTTCATGCTCCTAAACTTTTCATCTAGGGAAAACGAAGACCATCTGGAGAGGGATGTGTTACTCGTAAAGTTTAATGCCAATGTATTAATGCTTCTTATTGTCTTTATAGGAGATATTTAAGGGCACCAGTCATTAAAATGAAAATAAACCATATTCCACTGGGTAAAAAGCAACGAAAGACCGAGAGAAAACCTACAGGGGAGACATTTGATGGTTAATTTATTCTTAATTGGTTTAACAAAATTGAGTGAATTACAAGCATGGGTATGGCATCATTACTTTCAAATTAATTAATATTTTGTTTTTATATGTCTTAATTTAGTATGTAAAATGTTCATATGATGTCCTCTTTTTTTAAATGTTTTTCCATAAAGTTGGAATGTAAGACCCCGAAGTGAGCATCAACTAACCACAGCAGTAAAACATCTAAAATAGTAAAACAGTACGTCTTCTTTCCGGGTTAAGGGGAGGACCTCAGTTTGGCATTGGTATGGTAATTAATGATGATGATAGGGATTTAGTATCATGTCATAACATTAAAGGTACACTATGCCACCGGTGTTGATTTTCCAGCGAGGCTCCCCCCAGAGGGTGAAAGTAAAAGTGCACTGTGGTAAATATGCTCAGCTGTTCTCCTGGTTTCTCCGTCAAGCCAGGCGCGGCTGTTTAGAGCTTAGCAGACAGGCGAACGCAACGAATCACCATGTCTACTGCGGTAAGTGACTATTTTGTTCCAACTTTCCAGTTTGATAATTCTCGCTGGTTCCGCCATGATAACTGCACAAATATTGCCAATGCGCTAGCAACGAGCATGCCTTTCACTGGGGGCGTGTAGCAGTTCTCGCCGTAAAGCAAGACCGACTCTCGCGATGCACGAGACTTCTGAGCCCGTGGGTGCGGGCCGAGGGCTCCTGCAATTGCAAGTACGGTATTTCCCCTACAGACCACCAGGGCGGCCGAGAAAACCTTTGTTCGACCTGAAATGACTCATTTAACCATCCAAAACGTTATGGAAAACATTAATTAACTGAAAATGTTGCATAGTATGCCTTTAAATTTGAACAAGGAGGAGGAAGCAGTTTTTCTCCACAGTGCAGAACCCCTGCAACCACCCTCCACACCCTCCGCCCATAGACAAAAGACTCATAAGGACACATGTCCTTCGCCCATGTCTGATAGCAATTAACTCCATTGTGTTCACAAACCAAAAGGTAAAGAATCTAAAGGGTCTCTTCTAAGAAACAATTATCTAAAAGTTTATTGAGTTCAGATTAAGCAAATAATTTCATAAAGCATTATTTTACCAAACAATGTTTTATTTGCCTTTTAGATTTACATAGCAAATTGGTTTGAACACTTTCCACTTCCTCTAAATTAGTTAAAAGCAATTCTGACCTCATTCCAAGATACAATTTGGTTCCCAAAAATTTAAACCATGCCATATTGTGATATCAGTGCATTATTTCAGTGATTATAGTTTTTAACCATTTTCATTTCCTTTTTGGTGTACATCGTAGATTAATTTAATTGGGTTTAAGAGTTTTTAAATATGAGTTCTGAAATATGATTCACTTGGTTGATTTCTTATATTTTAAATGGAAGTTTTTGAGTTTTTATTCTACATGTGTAACTGTTTAACATAGATTTAAAATCGATATACAATTTAATTTGCTGTCCTTTGAGTGCAAAACTTATTTGATCAACAACATAAAGTTGCAGCAACATTTAATTCCATGATAATAATGAGATAGTGATCATGAAATAATGTTAGGAGCCTTTAGGGTTGGTTGAAAGATGAAGATTCAGAGTAAGAGATTAGTGAACCCATTGAGGCTGAGGTTAGCAGGTAAGGATAAGCAGTGCTGCATGGTAATGATCCTTGTTATGTTTCCAGAGAAGGATGGAGGTGGTGATGGAGGGTGGTAAGGTGGGCACTAATGTGAGTGAAGGTGGTGTAGTGAAACTGAGTCTGGACAACAGATCCAGAGTAGTAGAGGGTATCCTGAGAAGAGTTGTTTTTTGTAAAGAGTAAGAACAGGTAAGTGAGAAGCACAGGGTGAAAGAACAACTGGCTGGAAAGAAAATGCCTGATTACCGTTTAACAAGTGAAAGTAATTTGGCGTCTGCCTCGGGGGATCTGCTCCTATTAACTTGTCCAGATTGGACATGATGAGTTCCAGGTGTGAGGATGCACCTTTCAGTCACACACAAGCCCTGTGGAAATGACAGTTCTTCAACAATTTCTATTTAGTGTAGTATTCTTTTGTTTTTATTCATTTTTTTTGGTTGTTTGTTTTTGGCAATTGGCAGATGTTTTCAGGGATGCCTTGATAGTTTGGACCTTGTATCGACGGTTTCTGAAATTACCTCAGTTAAATGTATGTTTATCTGCAGTTGCATTTTCTGCTTTGGGTCCTTTCCAATTGGCAAAATAAGGTGGGTCTATCATTATTATTCCAGTAAGCCTGGCTCCAAGGGGGAGACCAGTTTAAAGGTTCTGTTCAAGTTCTGGTTCCACGTCCTGTCTCTGCTACCCTCTTCCATTAAGCCTGCCGTTCTGCATCTGATCCTGTCTGCTCCTGTGCGTGTCCGCCTGGTCACGCTTCCGGACTCTTTCAGACTCTGAACCTGGAGCTCTAGGATGCCTGGAAGCCTGGGTCCTGCCTGTTCTGTCTGTTCCTGCCTGATCTTCATCTCTGACCTGGATCGGTGCAGTGCAGAGCGGGTTTCAATTCAAAGGCAGGAGAAAGGATCTCCCTCTGCTCCAGTTTGCTCCGATGCACTCACAACATTGATTAAAAATCTTATGAAATGTATTAAATTTGTAAAATAACATTTATTTGATTTAAGTGTGATTTTTTTTTTCAACATGTTTTTGAATTAAAAAACAGTTGTTTTCAAACCTTAAAAAATGTAACTTAAAGTGATCGTTGTGGTAAGAGCCTGTTTTTGAAAATGTATCGCATACATGCGTTATACGCTATAATCTCATTTGCAATTTGGGATGGAAAGTGACCTTTTTAATGTAGTCTAGTAGAATAAATTGATAAAGAAGAAACTTGGGGCAACATGAATGGAGTGAGGTGTTATGTTCACACCTTAGACTGTATCGGTCACATCATTTAATCAAACGTGTGTTCCGGGGCCCTGGCATAATTACATGAAGGAAAAATGTCAGATAATGCCTTCTCCTGAAAATGCTGATGAAGATTCTCAGTCATCCAGGTCATAGTCATTCCGTAAAAGTTCTAAAAATCCACTGGACTTGGTTTTCAAGTTTTGAAGACGTTTCGCCACCTCTCCAGACGTTTTCACCACCTCTCCAGGAATCTTTCTCATTTCATTTTGAATTGAGAAAGCTTCCTGGAGAGGTGGCGAAAACATCTTCAAATCTTGGAAACCAAGTCCAGCTGACTTTTTTGAACTTTTACGCAAGATTTCTTGAAAATCTGAGCGAGCGTGGAACGATTTTGCTGGAGCGACAGGAAAATTAAGGTGAACGCGGAGCGGATTTTGAGCGGAGCCTCCTGCCGCAACTTTGAGCAGTAGAGCAGATGAGTGAACATCCTCCTGAGCGGGGAGCGGGAACTGCACGGCGCTCTGCTCCATTCACATACTCTGGGACACACAACCATCAGCAGCCCAGGTCCCAAAGGTTAGCATTAGCTAGGGTGACCAAACGTCCGTATTTCCCGGGACATATCCGTATTTCACTTCCTGTCCCGGGTTTTTTTTAGAAAGTGAGGAAATGTCCTGATTTTTTAAATTACCTTGATTGGACCATTAAATTTACAGGCACTAGGGCACTGCGCACGGCGCTGCGTGTGACGTAATCCCTGAGCCGCGTCAGTGCGGGCAGCCCTGTTCTTAATCAGAATATAGATAACGTGGCTGTCAGGACGCCAACAACATGCAAATGCGCAAATGTATGTTTACTGACGATTTATAAAAGAGTTTCCCCGCTTTCAGACCGGGTCGCGACAAACGGGAGGCCTTGTGCACAGTGTGCAAAGCGGGCACATATGTCTCGGTGTCCAATGGAGGTGCAAGGGATCTGAACAGCCACCTGGACACCGAAAGTAAAGATAGTCTATTGATATATTTGTTCGTTTTTGGTACATTTTGAATAATTTTTGCTACACAAGAGGTATTTTTTGTTAATTAGCTCATTTGTTCATTTATTTTTTCCAATAGCCTACAGAACAGACATTATTTCGTTCATTGCTGAGGCTGAGTATCATCTGTTATTGGGAGTTGAGAGTTATTGTTAACTTTTATTGTTAAGTGAGGGATGTTTAGATGAGACATTATTTATTTCATTGTGCTATTCATTCATTACAGGAATTGTTAAGCATTTTTAATAAATACAATTTGAATAAAATTATCGTTTGCTATTGGAGTTATTCCTAATGACTTTTACTGAAAAGCATTTTTAATAAATCAACTGTAGATACAGTATAGACATCTCTATGCATGGAAACAGAGACCCCCACCCCCAAATAATTGATGGTTATTTAAGGTCAACCATCAATTCTGTTCAGGTGTTAATAGGCTGAGGCAAACAGTTTTCTACTGTGCTTGGTTTGGATGTATGTGGAATTTATGTGGATCTTAAGGGAAACAGTAAGACAATGGACATTGTACTGTAAATAAATGACTTTATTTTATGTCAAACGGAAGATCGGCATTCTGAATCTTAATTGAGCGCACGTAAAACCAATGCCTTCCAACAACAACCACCAGTAGCCTAAAATATAGGATTTTAGCCGCTACAAGTTAGATGTTTTAAAACATGGAAACCACTAAACCCATTTGTCAGTGTGCAATACTGCAACAGCAATAATGAAATTAATTTATTCAAAGGACTTTCATACATTAATACAGAGAATAGCAATACATTTTTACATTATCGCGTCGTAAAAAAAAAATAATAATTTAAAAAATTGCTAAGATTCTAAAATACCTGGTTATTCCTTTTTTTTTTTCTTCATATACTGTTCATGTTGATCCTGTATGCACACAGAGCTTCAAAGTAACTCCACAGCAGTCATACTTGTATTAGTATAACTTTAAACTGAGATTAGCTGTAACATGAAACATACCTATACACCATAGTGTTCATTTATGGTAGTTGAGTTTAGGGTGAACAGATCTTACTTGCTCTTTTTGGAAACATGATCTGTGTAATGTGGTACAAAGGGCAACAAGTCATGGAAAAACAATTCGCTGACCAGTCTGAAAGACAGCTGGCAGCTCACTCTTCAGTCCTGCTGCGTAGGCTGACATCTGCCGCCCAGTCAAAAATAATGAACTACTCTAATTGTCTCATTAAGTCACGACTGTCAGAAATTGTTGTCCAACTAAGCCTGCAAAAAACTGCGGTGTTATTGCTTCTTGTCACATCACCTTGTAGTTGCTTATGGGTTTGTCCCCTGGGATGAAACAATATCTACAAGAAATAATTTCAGTTCTGTTTTTGTCCCCTCATAAAGACATTAATACAGCAATGTATTACACACATTGACAAAATGTAAGAAATGAAACTGTGATTAACTATATGGCTATGATTTGAGCATTTGATCAGACGTATGGCTGAATTCGCTGTATGAGCAAACACACTGATGTGGGCTCTTATAAGAAAGCCTGTTTATTTGGATCTGCTTTGTAAAAAGAGTTGCACCAATTACTAACGTGTTAAATAATTAATTTGTGACCAAAAAAACAAATGATTTATGCTGTACATATTATTAATATTGTACAGCATAAAGACGCACCTTGTTCTACAGATGTATATGAAAATGTAATCTTGGAATCTACACTCTGCCTTTGGCCCATTAACCCTATAATGCCAAATGTATCGTATTTGATACATACGGTTTCTGAAATGTTTTGCGTCTGACATCTTCTGCATAATTTAATGGTAAAAACTTTGCTCAAAATCCTATTGTACACAATCAGATATACCTGATAACAGAGGGCAGAAGACTAGACAAAAAATAATCTTGACTTATCGCATAGTAATAAATTATTAATATCAAAAATGTATTTCTGTTTTTTTCTTTTTACATATTTTGTTAAAAGGGCAAATAAGGAATTCAAACAAAAAAAAGTAATTTTTTGTTTTGTTTTATTCTTGGATCAGGCTTTAAAGGCTTAAAGTATCAAAATAAAAAGTGTCATAATGGGTTTCAGGATGCTAGCCCATATGCAGAACACAACCGGAGGCAGGGAAAAAGTTCAAAGGTTTAATGAAGGATATGTACAAAAACAGGTCAGGTGGGTAATCAGGTCCAGGGGCTGGTCACGACTGGATTCACTGTTCAGAGGTTTGAGCAGAGCAGCAGAAGGGGGAACCAGGAGGGTCCAGAGGCTGTCGGCAGGCTGAGGGCTTGGAGGAGGCTGAGCTTGGTTTAGGGCTTGCAGATTCCGGGTTTGAGTTTCCCTTCCAGATTCTTCAGGGAGCAGGTTGCCAGATCTTTGGCAGGTTTGGTTCTCCAGGGTTCTTCTGAGATCAGACAGACCGATTTCCAACAGAGAAAACTCTTCAGAGGGTTTCTGGTTTCAGGCAGGTTCAACCTGGGAAGCAGAGAAGACCAAATGGATCAGGTTCAGGTTCTGGTTTCGTAGTCAAAAGACTAGACAGACAGGTTGGCTCAGGGTTTGCTGTACCGTGACTGACTAAACACTCTGGCACCGGAGTGGGGTTCTCAGCCCGCTTAAGTACTGGTCTCCTGATGAGCAGATGAGGAACAGCTGGTGAAGTCAGCTCCAGCTTCAGGAGATCCAATACACCCTCTGGTGGAGAAAGGTAGACAGAACCCCAGATCCCAACAGTAACACAAACCCCTAGGAAGGGATCCTCGGCGCCCTCTGGTGGGCAAGCCTCAGGATCCCAACAAAAAGTGTTGGGATCCTTATTTTTTCAGCATTTTCTTTTAATCATGATCACTCAATATGTAGCCTGTCACATGTTTTTTCTCTGTCTCTCTCAGTCTTTTCTTCTCTGCAGCTTTAAGAAAATATATTGCTCTTCCACTGACACCAAGCTCATACTGACTGTGGTGGTGCAGTATTGGTGCAAAAAGTCCCGCTGGGTGCTGCTACCAACCTGGCCCAGCTATACTCTGCTCTGGGCAAACGTTGCTTTCCATATACATCCATATATATATAAATATAATGTTCATCCTCCAATAACCTCTCTGTTCCATCACATGGATTTGCTGTTTGGTTTTTGCCAAGTTGGCTTAAGTTGATGGGTTGATTTTATTCTGAGATTGAACTGAAACTTTCCTCTCAGTTGCCTGACCTTTCCTGTTTGGCTTGCCCAGAATGTGCTGCATTACACAGAACTACTGTGACATCCAGCAAAAATCAAAACCTTTCTGAATTTTCTACAGCACAGCATGGCCTTGGTAACCGGACCCACGCTGCAACATGGCTAACATGAGTGTAGTGGACTTAATGATGTGGGTTCCTAATAGTGTCTGCACCACAGCAGCACCATATTCATTATCCATCATGGGTGCTCAGTGTACCTCTTTGTTTGTTGCAGAACAGCAGTACAAATGGTTAGCAGAACACTATTGTGGATAAATAAGGTACGCTGGAGTGCTGTGCTAAATCCGGACAGCCTTAACCTTTGCGGACATCAATACAGAACAAAACACACAAGAACAATGAGAGCTAAAAACCAGGACTAGTAAAAAAGAAAGCCCCACAAAGGTGTATAATAGCTTCAACATAAAACCCCAAAACATAGGAAAGGTATATTAGAATGTATCGCACAGAGTATAACGACAGAAATGATGTATTTTTCTTAAATTGCGTGAGCCGGGCTTTGCGTATTTCTCGCAAAGAATTGTGGGAACTTAAATGGCTCCTAAGGGCCCGACAGGAATGAGTCCCTAAGCTAAATGAACTATCAATAGGAAGCGTCCTGCTTCCTCTTTCTACCTTCTTCTATATTGTCAATACTATTCAGATATCACTTATCATGGCGACTATCATTTCAGCTTTAACTTAAGGGTTCTTTCTGATTTGTTTTGTGCTTTACTCCCTCTGTGCTTTGTAGCCTTTTCCCTCCTGCTCACTGCAGAAAATAGTAGCTCCTTTAATTGCAGTTTTCCCAAGAGGAAACAAACAAAAATAAAAAAATAGCTCGAAGCAAGTGGCTGACTCGCGTCAAAGAGACATTTCTTAGAGGTAAAATAATAAAAACCGACCTAGCACTACAAACAAAAATCCATTGGGTCGTCAGTGACATAACACATTCCGCCACTGAAGCCTGACAGTTCATGCCCTATTACTCCCTAAACAGTGATGCAGTTTTATCTCAGTGAATCTCTTTTCAACATTGAAAACATTGGTCCTCCTCCCTCTGCACTTCTATACAGTATATGCACCCAATGGCCATCCATAATGCAAAACAAACTGAATGTTTCTACCAGGCATGAATGCACCATGGCCGTGACTTGTGCTCCACAGTTGGACTATTTATGTATGTAGATTCTACAAATTTTTTAAGCTTGCTTTGATTATCTTTCTGGGGTTTGCCTGAAATATAACCTGCATAAAAAAATACAATTTATTGCTATTCAGAGGTGGAAAACCCAGGCCCAGAAAGTAAAAAACCTGTACAGAGCTCAGTTCCAACCATGTGCTGCAGCTCCAAAATGCAGACTAATCACTGGAGCAGCTAATCACCTGGTTAAATAAACAAGATCAAGGAAAACAAGGAAAGGTTTTTACTTTCTGGACCTGGATTATCCACCTTTGTTAATAATGTTATTATTTTTATGACTTCAAATAAAGGCACCACTGTGAATTCAACCATTTCTTTACTATTGTTAATGATAGTGCATGAGAGGCATTGTGATCCCTGTCTGGCTGATGCAATTTCTCAAGAATGGGTGCAAAGTGACTACCACAAACCTTTGGTCAGTACAACAGATGGGTTTCTTCTCCACCTTAATGCTGATGGTGTTAACACAAAACACAAGACGTGGGTAAATCTGGCTTTAGAAAGTAAATAACCTCCCTAATTTATATTCATATGATTTACTTAACCAGTTGATTTTAAACCTGTTGTCTCAAACTTGAATCCTCTACTCAGTGCTCTGCAACCTTTAAATGTGCACCTTGCCCTATACACCTGAATCAAATAAAACAGTCTCTGACTATGCTTTGGAAGTGGAAAAGCAAATGGTTTGAAGTAGTTGTTTTTTAATATCTGAACCTGGGTCATAGCCACCTCTATTGCTGGGAATAATACAGCAACTGTTGTCGGTGCACTTCTCCTGGTTTTGGCACCTGTGTCGTAAAAGCAGAGTCTAACTGCTGGGGCAAAGAGAACTGGTGCAGCTTAGTTTGTTAAAGCTGTTAAACAGTTTGTTAGTGTTAGGACTAAAGGGAGGCTGGAGCATCACATTGTTTTTCCTACTTAAGGGACAGCTTGGACCAAAATAGCTGAGACATGTTTTTTGTTTTTTTTTTCTCTTTCAGTGTGCTGTTTTATAAGTTGATAATCTAAAACAGACATGTCTGGATCAAGGCCTATGGCCTACATTCAGCTCAACATAAAACTGACTGTGTCCAGCCATCAACAAAATGTTATGTATTTTATTGATGGTCCATTAGAAAATGTTATAGTTTGTGTAAATAGCACACACAGACCTCATAATGCTTAAAGTCGTAGGGAGGCGGCCGTTCCAACCGTTGTATTTCCGAATTCTCCCGAGTGGTGCTCGACTTTACACGAGTGAATAAAGTGAATGTGATTGGTCGTTTACCAAGGAGGCGGGGTTGTTGTGGTTGAAGGTTCGCAAGCAAGTTTGATTGTGGCCAGTTTCTCTGAAGCATCTTGCTAACCAGTTAGCAACTTAGTGCTAGTGGGTTGCTAGTACCTCAATGGTAAAGCAAATGATTCTTATTTCAACCATTGCGTATATTAGCTGAGACATATGAATGGCTGAATTTAGGTGTTCAGGCTGATATATAACTAACTGGCCTGCATAAGATTAAAAAAAAAAAAAACTGATTTTAAGACAGGATTTTTTTTAAAATAGAAATTTTCTAAGTTTTGGGACAATATTATCTGATAAAAAAAATAACATTTACATGCATATTTAAGCCAGAATGATTTGACATTTATGTCAAATATGATTTCCCTACGACTTTAATGTATATTTTGTATTCTTCCAGTATTGAAGAGAAATCCCTACACACATCCAGGCAGCTTTTATCAAATTGCAGACTAACACCAACATCTCTATGTTGGTCTGATACGGTAATATATCCATTCGTCCAATTATCCATCCATTAATTTATGAATGAATTGATTTATTAATCCATCCACTGGTCTTAACTTCCAGTTGCTTTTGAACTTTCAGCAATTTTCCTTTGCATGTGTTTTGTGTGCTGGTCTAACTTTAAATTTGCACAGTCTGTTGAATTTGTTTTAATTCCTGTATAAATATGGGGTAAAATTAAGCGAAATGTACCTTCCATTTGAAATACCGAATCATAGTAAAAACATCAGTACATCACATAAAGTATTCAATATGGACATCTTTTTTTATTCATCAATATAAAATCTAATATATTTTGTTGCTTTATGCAGCATATTAATGAGAATAGTATTTGTTCATTAGTTTGACCAAATGTGTTCCTAGATCAGGTAAACATGCCGCCCAAAAGTTCCTCTACACCAGCACATTGGCCACACATATTCAGATCAATAAGACAAATAGGGCCAGTCTGAAAACAATGAGATTGCCGCCCAAGAACTCCATGAACCTATTTATAACCGAGGCTTTGTCCATCGGAATAATGATCCCACAGCAAGGCTGAGACATCTCCCCAGGCTGGGATCCATATCCGTGTTAAGGCTGCCGCGGCTGCAGCCAAACACATGCCAGGAGCAGGAAAATAACCCCCGGCAGGGGCCTTTGTCATGTCTTACACATTATTCAAACATGTGCGGTGGGTTTCATCAATCTTCAGAGCACTGCAAAGGTTAGTGGTTGCTTTAAAACTCAAAAACTTTGACTTCATCAAATCTGATAAGCTTTTATCTTTAAGGGCGTCGCAGATGGAATCAGAGTAGACGGGGATATGGTTATTACAGGAATAAATTCCACATATCTAATTCATGGAGGCTAAGTAAAGTAAAAAGAAAATACATTTTACAGGAAAAGTTCAACATAAGTGTTTCATTTATGCGTGGAGTAATGTGGTTTTCTGGGAAGTCGAGGCACTTAAATATTAGTAAATTCGATAGATGGTCTCATCCACTGTGGTCTCTATGAGAAACCAAACACTGTAAATTGAATTATATACTGTTGGTTTTGTCTTTATTTCCATAATGTAGACCTTTAATGGAATTACTCCACTAAGAGCAGAATTTTCATTTATCATTTGAAATTCAGATGGGTGCATCTTGGAGAAACTTGCTGACAAAATTGAAACACATAAAAGTGAAACACAAGCCTGTTTCAACCCATTTAATTAGAGACAGCGGAGAAGGACAGGGAGAGAGAGAGCGTCCAGAAACATGTAGTCTTCCCAGAGACCAAAATGTATAATTGCCGTTTTTATTCTTTTTTCTATAACAGTGATATGGAAGATTAAGAATAAATGCTTGGCTTAATCACTATTATGTCTGTATTTTTCTTATGGGGACAAATACAGAGTGGCAGAAAGAGCTATTGGATTTATAATGCATCACGCTAATATACTCGCTCAGCCCAATCATTGAAGCCAAGGCCAAAGCTCTGACATATCGATCAAACAAGGATAACTCAGGGTTAATGCAGCTTCTTTCTCTCCTCTTTTGCTCGCTATGGATAGATAGAATGATGTTTAACTTGCTTTGAATGAGTTTCTTTTATTTCCTCAGAGGCGATACTGCAAATGAGTTTTAAACTTTATTTATGTCGCAGAAGAGACCATCGGGGGTTTTTTTTTTAATTTATATTTCCCCCACAGCTGTTTTCAGATCAATTTGTAGAAGGGACTTATACAAAATACAAATTATTTTAAATATGAAGAGAGGATATAATCAGGAGCAGAACAGGCAGAGAGAGATGAAGAGAGAGAGCTAAATGTACAGAGTGATCTAAGAAGTAAGTATGAAAGGCAATGCTGAGAGAAAATCGAATCAAAAGAAAAATATGTACACTAGAACTCAAACAAACTTAAACAGAGATTTATCTAAAGTATTTAAAGTCTTCTTTAATTAAGTAAAATACAGAGACAAATACTATTTTAAAATTAACTCTTACCTTAGCAAAAGCAAAAAAATATAAGTTCTACAAAACTAAAATGACTTTCAGCCTTACATGACTTAAAATCTCCTCTTTATAAAATAAATTGTTCTATGAACCTAAAATAGGTTAATTATTACTATTGTGCTCACTGTGTTAGATAACATAAAGAACTGTTATTCTGAGTTAAATTTCAAATAGGATTATATAGAATGAACTAAGTCAAAGTCCTGATTGAATACTTTTAGGGCCGGATCTATCAAAGGTTTGCGTGTATAAAAACGTGAGCTATTTCACTGCGCACGCTAAAAAATGTACAAACTGTTCTATCAACAGCGTGCTAAAAGGATTTGGTCTTTAAAACGTGCTAAATAGCGCCTCTTATCCATTTAGTACTTTTTCTGCAATGAATATTCAATATGGGGCGTTTACACGCAAAAGTGCGTCTTGTGGGAGGAGAACATGTAAATATATTAATTTAGCACTCGCAAAGCGATTTATTAAACCTGAAAGCAATTTTGCTAATGGTATCTGACTCTATATTTAACATGTTTCAAAAGAAGGTGCAAACGGTCTGTATGCGTAATTGCGCACACATGGCAGCGGTTATTGTCGCAAGAAGGAGACATCGAAATGAAGCAAGGAGACGCAGAGAACGCATTTTTTAACTCCGTGTGAATATTTTTGGAATGAACATGGAAACGATCATCAAAACATATCGTTTATCCAGCCACAAGGAGGACCCACGCAATACCAGATATCACTAAACTCCTTGCAACATTGCACTTTTTTGCATCTGGGTCATTCCAGCGTACGGTTGCAGCGAGAGCTGGGATCTCCCAATCTCGTTTTTCAGAAGTGCTGTCCGACGTTCTAAATGCCATGTCGCCCTGACGCCCTACCGGGGAACCCCGACCTCCCCCCTGCGCCTGTGGAGCAACATGCCAATGCTGCGGGGATGCGTACGCGCAGTCATCTCATCCACAGTCACTTCCTGTGAGCCATTTGGTCTGTGCTTTTTTCTACAGGCCAATACAAAACACCTGTTTTTTTTTTTTTTTTTTTACTGCAGTGAAGTAGAAATTCAGCCACATACCACCTTAGGGAATAAAGGTTGCCAAATATATATATATATATATATATATATATATTTAATTTTTTTTTTGTTGAGGGGGTGGGGGTGTCACTTTAAGATTTCAATTTCTTAATGCACTAGTTTGTACAAACTACAAACTACTTTGCCGCAAACCACAAAACACGCAAAACCATCATTTAAATAGGGCGTCTCCAACAGTTTTGCGCCTGCCACCAGTTACGCAATCACTCTTGTTAAATCACCCGCAAACCATGGTTCAGCCCCTCGCGCAAAATACCAGTTTGCGAGCGCAAATCACTGCACGCAAAATTGGATCTTGATAAATCTGGCCCTTAGAGTTCTGCTATTCATAACATGACAATGCAAATAGATCTGAAGTTTAACTTTAAACATAGTCAGCATGTAAATCTTTTTATTTAATGAAGAGGGAATGGATGCGGAATATCTTGCGTCTCAGAATCTGATCAATGTTTTCCAGCCCAGCATCAGTGGTTTTTTAATAAACTCACTGGATGCCAACTGGACAGATTTTTTTTTAACTCTCTTGATTTTCTTTCTGTTTTGATTTAAGTCAAAGGTCCTCAGAAAAAACAAAATTACAAATACAGAAAAAACCTACTTAAGTACAGTAAATAAGTAGTTACCTGACACCTTCACTAACACAGTACAGAAGGGATGACTTTTTCAAGTTGTCATGCAGCGCTGATATGCATGTAGGCTAGGAAAAAAGTATTTTTCTGTAAGATTACCCTCTTCAGAGGTGATTCACCCCTTGGGATGAGGGGCTGTAGTTACTCAGTCTGAATTTTCACGTGTAACAAGTATTGCGGAAAAAAGAAACACACAAACTACACAAATTTAGAATGATCAGCTCTTAAAATATCTTTTTTCTCTATACTTTGAAGACATGCTTGAAAATTTTATGAAGCTTAAGCAAAACTTTTATGTGCAAGACTCTTATCAGCTTCACCTGGACCACCTGCGATGTCCCTCGTTCAGATGCAGCCAATCAACGTCGGGACCGCACCTTCTCCAAAGCCAATCATCTTTCAAGTTCCCTTTCATTTAGTTCCTGGCCTAGCTTCCCTCCCACGTCCCAGCAAACCTTCAGCCTTTTTCACCACATCTCCTGCCCCACTATAAGATTCTGGCACGTTCCACCACCAGGGCTAGGCCCCGGGGGCAAGACTACTCGAATACTTTTCCTAGATTACTCTTCCAAAAGAATGTGGATTCATAGAATCAAAGGTTCTGTTTGAATTTATCGGCTGCATCGACCAAAGTCTGGATTCGAAGGCAGTTTACATCATAGCACGGCTCCGAGGTCTGGTCGGATTCCAAGACTCCTCGTTATGCGGCCTACAAATGTTTCCTTGTTTTGCCCGATTTAAAGGATGGGTCTGATATAACCTCGCTATCCTTGGATATCCCAGGATTCATTATGAAGCAAGCTGGCTGCTCCATGATCAGAGGAAAAAGGTACTTGGCACAGAACAGTGGTGAATATTGGAAGTTCAGTTTAATATAATACAAGTACGTCAATAGTTCTGTCTGAAATGAATGAAAATAGTTGTTTTAATGGTTATTGAGTCAGATATGTGGCAGATAATTTTTTATGTATGTGAAGGTTTTTATCTGTTACAGTGTAAATGAGGTTGGTTGTGATTTAAGGACAGATTTTAATATTTCTGCAGTGTGGGGACTATAAATCTGATAGGATTTTTATTTTTTAATTGCTATTTTGCACAATTTGCCTAAGTATTTTTTGTTGTTGAATACAAGAGATTTTTTGCAGATATTTATTTTATACACGCATTATTTAGATTCATTTATATCTTTCTACTCCATTTATAGAATAGAATGACAGCAAAAGGACAGCAGCACGTTGTTTAACTGATTAAGGTTTCTATCATTACATTTGCTTTTATTTGTTCGTGCTCCCAGTGGTTGGCACCTTTATTCCACTCTGGATTCTCATGAGTGTAGTCTTTGTTCACTTTACCATAAATAAAAAAAAATAAATAAATAAATAAACAGTTTTGAAAAGTTCTGTATTCATTATTTTGCTGCTTTGTTTGTCAACTATCACGGTTGCTAAGCAACAGTGTATGGCGGTAAAAGCTTCCGGTCTCCATATTTTCATGGTCGTCAAAGGATACAGTCCAGGCAGACTGCGTCTTCATAAATTTGAATGCACCCAAAGTCTTCTGCCGGGGCCTGAGTGCCAAAAAAGCTATTTTATTCATATCAATAAAAGTTTTCAAATGCAGCTTTTCTCTGTGCAAGTCTCTCCTGCCTAATCTGTATTCATTTAGCAAATAAAGAAAAGTGCGGATTTAGAACTTGATTTTAAAGATCTAAATCTTTTTTTAGTGCACAAAACAGTCTGCTTTCTGGTTTTCAGATATTCTTTTCTCTAAAATGATTTAGGACCTGCTTAATTGCTGGAATACTACAGATTTTAGCCCTGTTGTGTGTCAGTTTGTTGATATGCTCCAAAGTGGGGGCAAAGAGAAACCCAAACTGTTAGTCCTGCATTTATGCTAATTTATAACTGTAAAATCTTCTCAAAAAGGCAGATTTTATCCCTTCTTTCTACAAAGCATGGGAGTATTGTAGGTCAGTTGCAACTCTGCAAAACAACCATATTTGTCTCTGTTTTTTATTTTACTTATTAGAAACAAACAGCTTTCTAACAGCCCTTCCAAAAAGCCTAACTTACACAATCTTTTTCTAACTGTGCAATCTTGAATTTTTACATTTCAACCAAGAAGGAAACCGTGGAATCTGAGATGCAGTCTGTAGGGTTTCTTGGCTTAGTGCTGTGCGTTTTACAGCTTGACCTTGGAGTGAACTTGCTGGAACATTCACTCC